>JAQHUG010000461.1:778451-790916 GCA_028555095.1 Dicrostonyx torquatus | reverse complement strand
AGTACCGACCGTTCTTTCGAGGTCTTTGAAGAATTTTGCTGGGATTTTGCTGGGTATTGCATTGAATCTGTAGATTGCTTTCGGTAGGATTGCCATTTTTACTATATTGATTCTGCCTACCCAAGAGCATGGGAGGTCTTTCCACTTTCTGGTGTCTTCTTCAATTTGAAAGCTTTTTTTTTTTAACAGTATGTGTTATACCTGAGTGAGATGCCATTGTAAAATATACTTTTTTGCGGGGGGGTGGGTGGGTGTTTAGACATTTTCTCTGTGAAGCAGTATTGGCTGTCCTGCAGTTTACTCTGTAGACCAGCCTGGCCTCGAACACATAGAGATACTCTTGCCTCTCCCTCTGCCTCCCAAGTGCTGGGATTAAACTACTGCCTGGTAGTGAAATATACTTTTTAAGTTAGGCATTTCCATGCTGGTGGGCATTTTGGTTTCAGTCATTTGCTGCTTCAAACTAATACCATAGCAAATCACAGTGGACCATTTATGGACATACCAATTTTTACTACATAGGTTTCACCTAAGCCCATGTAGCAAGATGGCTGAGTATGAGGAAATATGTGTGGACAACTTCATTTTCTATTTTTTGGGACAGGAGTTTAAGCTATATATTTTCTTGCTTCAGTGTCTTTGAGTGCTAGTATTACAGGCACATGCCACAATACCAGATGGGTGCATGGCTCTATTCTCTTTGTTTCTTTGTCTTTTTTTGAGTCAGTTTCACTGTATTGTTTTGTTTTGTTTTCCAAACAGGGTTTCTCTGTGTAGCCCTGGCTGTCCTAGAACCAGCTCTGTGTAGGCCAGGCTGGCCTCGAACTCACAGAGATCAGCCTGCTTCTGCCTTCAAAGTGCTGAGATTAAAGGTATATGCCACCAGTGCCTGGCATATGAGTACATTTTAATGGTTATGTTTAAATCTTTTGTGGTGAAAGCATTGGATTGGGGGTTGGGAGTTGTGAAGCTTTAGAAGCCACAGTTACTCAGTTGCTGGCAGATTCACAGAATCTACGCTGGAAGAATTGAGAGTGCCGGAGGAAGACTCCCAAACCTATAGCCTTCCCTTTTCTGCTTAGGCCTCCTGGACACCATGCCCAGCGCAGTCTTATGGATGGGTATTGCATGTTCAACCATGTGGCTGTGGCTGCCCGCTATGCTCAAAAGAAGCACCGCATTCAGAGGTCAGCACCAAATGACAGATGGAATGGGGGTACTGTGGTCTAGGCTGTTCCTCCATATTTCACTTGATTCCCTGTACAAAACTCCCCTCTCTCCTGCTCACAGGGTTCTGATCGTGGATTGGGATGTGCACCATGGTCAAGGAACACAGTTCACCTTTGACCAGGACCCCAGGTATATCCTAAGTCCCACCCTAAATATTGGACTCTTGGCTACTTGTTAGGCCCAGCCATAGGTGTTAGGAAGAAGCAAAGGGCATTCACATTCTTTGAGTTGGTCAGGACTGAGGAAATGTACTGCTTCCTGGTTGTCTGCTTTCTCCTAATTTTACTCTGAAGCAAGAATTTTGGAGTTCCCATTTTACAAATGGTGAAACTGAACCTTACAGGTTACAATGTCGTGCAGAGAAGTGAAAGAGGTGGGGTTTGACTTAATTGGAGTATTTGGAGATCTTGTTTAACAATTTACCCCCAAGCTAGAGTGGACCTCAAATTAATACTTCATTTGTTTTCAATTATGACAGTACTTCAAACTGTTCTTTAAGGTTAAATAGGAGGCTGGCAAGATGGCTCACTAGGTAAAGGTGCTTGCCTGACAACCTGCGTTTGATCCCCAGGACTCACATGGTGGAAAGACAGAGAACCAACTCCTGCAAATTGACCCCTGACCTGCTTATTATAGATACCATAGCATACACCCCCCCTACATACACATAAAATAAGTTGACACTTTAGGTTTTAGCCTCATAGATTTTTATAGTCACCTTTATTAATAATATACTACCAATGGGATAATTCTCCACATGTTCATTGGCAACTTTATTTCATCTAACTATTGGGGACACATTTACCATGTTGGTGCTACAAAAGCATCTTATTCTTTGTAGAGTATTTTATTGCATGGTTGTACTTCTGGTCATTTACTCCTGGGACATTTAAGATACTTCCCAGTTTTTGCTATTATAGACAATTCTACTATGAATAGTATTAAAAATATATAATTTACATATTTAGGTATATCAGCATAATGAATTTCTAATACTGAATTGCTGAGTCAGGCAGATCAACATGCTTTAAGGTCTGGTACATTCTGCCAAACTTTAGAAGGGTATACCAGTTTATCCTTCTTAGAGAAAATAATTCAGTCCTTGCCACTAGGGAGTATTATATTTTAAGTAGTACTTGTTTTATGTGGCCTTCCATCCAACTTACTACATTACTTGGGTTCTTGCGGCCCTTGGTCCTATCTAAATGTTTTTTTCTTTAATTTCTTTTTTGCTTTAGTATTTTCCAGCACTTGGTGCTGATGGTAATTGTATTTTTTGCTTCTTTCTGCGTTATCTGTTTTGCTCTCTGAAAGGCTTTCGGTTCTTCTCTTTTTCCCATATGGTATCCCACATGAACTCTAGGTCCTGTTAACTTCTCTTTAGCAATGGGTTGGTATTTTACATCTGCAGCCTTACACCTTCTGTCTTTGCACATGTTCATATATTAGATCTTTGATAATTATTTTCTCTGTTCTCTCAGACTCCTATTAGATGTTAAACCTCCTGTCTTGATCCTTTATAGAATTTTGTTTTGATTTGACTTTTGAGAGCTTAGACTGGCCTCTAACTCTGTATATAGCTAAGGATAACCTATTGTTTTCAAGTGGGGGCAGGAGCCGTTTGCCAGAGCCAGGGCAAGTATGTAGCTGTCTGGGCTAATAGTCCCTTCCCCTCTGCCCATGAAGTCCACATGCTAACAACAGGTCTCAACTCTGCCTCTCCCACATGGATGCCAGGGAGCCCAAGACCTTTGCCACATCTGCCCCTCTAAACGGATCTTTTTGTCTCTGCTACATAGTTTTTAAAGTAAAGGTTCATCTAATCGACTTTATTCTTAGAGGTGTAGCTTAATTTTTATTTCTCTACTCTGCCTTTTCAGTTATGACTTCCTGCTCTAAACCCTCAATCCTAAGGGATTGTCTGAACTTTATTACATTGAACTCTTGATTCTCCTGCCTCCACCTTCTGAGTGCTGGAATTATACCATGTGTCACCAGGCCTAGTTTATATGACACTAGAGATTGAACCTAGGCTTTCATGCATTTTAGGCAAGCGTTCTACCAACTGAGCTACCGACATCCCCAGCCCTGTGTGGCTTTTTAAAAATAAATCTTTTTTTAATTTATGTATATGGCTATTTGGCCTGCGTATATGTCTGTGCCATGTGTTTGTCTAGTGCCCTTGGAAGGCAAAAGAGGGTGTTGAATCCCTTGAAATTTGATTTACAATTATGAGCTGCCATGTATGCTGAGAATCAAATGCAGGTCCTTTAGAAGAACAAAAATCCTCTTAATTGCTGACATCCCCCTCCCCTATATGACTTATTTTATGTTTTCTATTCTCTTTTTACTTTTGCTCAGTGTGCTGAGAGATGGCCTCATTTCTGCTTGTAAATCCTCCCTCTGAATTATGTACTCTTGGTTTTTTTCTTTTGAGACAGGGTCTTACTGTGTAGCCCAAACTGGCTTTGATTCTTATTCTCTATAATCCAGGCTGGCCTCCAACTTGAGATCCTCCTCTCTCAGCCTACCAAGTGCTGAAACTGCAGACATGTGCCAACCTCTCTAGCTGGACATTCTTTTGATCAGCACAAGCATTTTGTTTCTCTCTTTTTTATATACTGAGCTTTTTTATATGCTGAGCTTGTTTTTATATAATAAGAATTAGAACTGAGCGGTGGTGGCACATGCCTTTAATCCCAGGACTCAGGAAAACCAGGCAGGAGGATCTCTGTGAGTTCTACAAAGTGAGATCCAGGACAGTTGGGACTATTAAAAGAGAACCACTGTCTCAAGCAAACAAAAAAGAAAAGAAAAGAAAGAGAAAGAAGGGACGAATTAGAAGTGCCCGAAACATTCTATGTCCTTCCATTCTATACTGTTATGTCTCTTTATTCTGAGGCTAACTGAATTATCTTCTTGGTTCTTTTTTTTTTATATCAGTGCCTTTCCTCAAATGTCTACTTTTGGCTATTTATACCTCAAATTGAAGAACTGTTCTTGAGGCCATCATGAGATTACTGTGCTGTGCTATTTATAGGTCTGTGTTCCTAAAAAGCATTTCCCCAGAATGGAACCAGAGGGTGTCTGCTGATAGAGATCTCAAGTTTAGGGACTGTGGGAAAATATCCAAGCACTAGGTTGGAGTTTGCAAATACCAGGAAAAAAAAAATAATGCCTTTTTTTGGGTGGATAGAGGGCATACATCTTTTAATTTTATTTTTATGTGTATGTGTGTATGCCTAAGTGCATGTATGTGTGTCATGGGTATGCATGACTCTGCAGATGTAAGAAGAGGGAGTCAGATCCCCTGGAACTGGAGTTAAAGGTGGTTGTGAGCTGCCATGTGGGTGTTCGGAACTGAACCGGGGTCCTCTACAAGAGCAGTAAGTGCTCTTAAGCAACATCTCTTTTTTTAATCCATCAGCCTTAATAAAGGTATGTGTCACATCCCCTGGATCGGGAGTTACAGATAGGTGTGAGTTACAGATAGGTGGGAATTGAACTCAGGACCTCTGAAAGAGTAATCAGTGCTGTTAACCACTGAGCCATCTCTCTAGCTCCTCACTTATTTTTCTTTTTTTCCTTTTTTTTGGTTTTTCGAGACAGGGTTTCTCTGTGGCTTTGGAGCCTGCACTGGAACTAGCTCTTGTAGACCAGGCTGACCTCGTACTCACAGAGATCTGCCTGCCTTTGCCTCCTGAGTGCTGGGATCAAAGGCGTGCGCCACCATACTTGCTGTTTTTCTGTTCTCTGAGGGAGAGTTCTTGTGGAGTTGTGTTTCTTCTGCTTATTTATCCCTGAGGGTACTTACTCTTCAGTAGCGTTCTCTTCCGTGCTCAGTACTTTGCTGAATGTTTAAAGTCAATATTTACCTGTCAGTGTCAGAAATTTTAAAGTAATACAATTAAAGGCTAGAGAGAAGCTCAGTGGTTAAAAGCACTGCTTGCTCTTCGTAAGGACCTAGGTTCTAGTCCCAGCACCCACATGGCAGCTCAGACATGTTTGGAACTTCAATTTGAGGAGACCAGTTGCCTTTTTCATCTCCACAGGCACCGGGCACATACATGGTATACACAGACATACAAGAAAGCCAAACACATAAAATAGTACAATTAAGCAAACAAAACTAAATAATGCAGATTGGGCATGGTGGTTCTCCATGTCTTCAAGGCCAGCCTGGTCTGTTTAGCAAGTTGCAAAACAGCCAGAGCTATATAGTAGAGACCGTGTATCAAAACCAAAACAAAAAATCCTCTACCCACTCAGACCAGAGGTGCTTTGTGTTCTTGTTCTCTCATACATTACATCCCTACTGCATCCCCTCCATTTCCCCTCCATCCACTCCTCTCCATTCCCCTCCCACATACCTCCCCTCTCCCCTAGATCCACTGCTCCTCAGTTTCCTTTCAGAAAAGAGCAGGATTCCCAGGGTTATCATCCGAACACAGCATAACAAGTTACAGTAAGATGAGGCACAAACCCTCATATTAGGGCTGGACAAGGCAACCCCATAGGAGGAAAAGGGCCCCATAAGCAGACAAAAGAGTTCGAGACAGGGCTGGAGAGATGGCTCAGTGGTTAAGAGCACTGGTTGCTCTTCCAGAGATCCTGAGTTCAATTCCCAGCAACCACATGGTGGCTCACAACCATCTGTAATGAGATCTGGCGCCCTCTTCTAGTGTGTGGGCATACATAGAAGCAGAATGTTGTATAAATAATAAATAAATAAATCTTAAAAAAAAAAGTTAAAAAAAAGAGTTCGAGACACCCCCTACTCCTCCTGTTAAGAGTCCTACCAAAAGCTCCAAGCTGAACAACCACAAAGAACCTAGCATAGACCCATGCAGGCAGGTTCACTGATTGTTGCTTTAGGACTAAAGCTTTTTATGGGGCTTTCATTCCCCAATTCCAAGATACTTTTACCCAATTTTAAGTATCATTTTCTATTTTTTTTTTCTTTTTTTTTTTCTTTAATTTATTATGTATACAATGGTCCCTGCAGACCGAAGTTGGCACCAGATCTTATTACCGGTGGTTGTGAGCCACCATATGGTTGCTGGGAATTGAACTCAGGACCTCTGGAAGAGCAGTCAATGCTCTTAACCACTGAGCCATCTCTCCAGCCCCTCATTTTCTATTTTTTAAATTGCATAGCTATATTATTAACATATGAAGATGTCTTTCTTGAATTAGTCTAGATTCTTTGCTCACTACTATTTTTTTCATTTCCCATAGAAAGGAGGGGGATGCTGCCTCAGACTCCTAGAACGAGGCAGGGTGTAGCTGATTAGAGAGATGGCAACATGACAGACAGATGGACAGATAAAGATAGATACTCATTTTGTCTTCCCTAAGCAGAGTTACCCCCTCAAACCCTCTGTGTACTTTCTATTAGAATATGTCCATCATGTTCTTTTAGTGTCAACCTGAATATCATGCCTTTTCAGCTAGAATCTGTTCTTCATGTCTTTTTATTTTATGTGCATTGGTATTTTGCCTGCACGTAAATCTGTGTGAGGGTGCCACATCCCCTGGAACTGGAGTTACAAATGGTTGTGAGCCACCATGTGGATGCTGGGAATTGAACCCAGGACCTCTGGAAGATCAGCCAGTGCTCTTCACCTCTGAGCCATCCCTCCAGCCCGCTCATCATATGTTTCTACCCAGAACATGTACATATGTCTTGTCAGTTTGCACCTGCAGGTTTTATCAGTCAGAACATTTTCAGCATCAGTTTTGTGTGTTGGTCCCTCTCGCCGCTGTGGGCACTTTCTCACCTATGAAATATAAGTAGTAGAGGTGGCTTTGTGACATATTAAGGAAAAAGGACTGTCCTCACTGACAGCATCCCTCACTTTAGCTCCACACACAAAACCAAGCCCCATCCATATTTCCTCATTCCTGGCCTCTGCACCTCTCCAATTCTTTCAGTGGAATCACTAGGTTCCCCAGCATGGACTTGAGGCTCTTTACAGCCCAATCTGGCTTCTGCAAATAAGTTCCCCCAAGACCTCCATGGACCTCCAGTGCTGTTATTACCTTGGCATAATAACACTGGGGGAGCAATGAAAAGACATGACCTAGAGTTTCTCACAGGGTCATCATTGCCCAGGTTCTTGGGTCAACTCAGTAGCTCTTGAGACCTTGGACTTGAGTCTGAAATCGGGTGGACACTGGAGAGGCAGCAATATATAGTGACAGGAGGGTTGTGGTAGGAGGTCAATGAGTGTGTAGAACAAATGGGCAAACCACTGGGGGAGGATTAATGAATGGGAAAGTGAATAAATTGGTGAATGAATAGAAGGATAAATGAGTAGAAGAATTAAGAGTATAGATTGAGAATTGGAGAAACTTATGAGAGGGACTGAATGGAGTAGTTGGTAAAAACAGCTTGTTGAATAAATCCCTGCAGCTGTAGGTTGGGAGCCTTAAGTTTGTCTCTTCAATTCCTTTATTTTTTTTCTATGCTGGGGGTTAACATATGCTATGCAACCCCTCAACATTTCTTTCTCTGCCTCTAGTGTCCTTTATTTCTCCATCCACCGATATGAGCAGGGTCGGTTCTGGCCCCACCTTAAAGCTTCTAACTGGTCCACAGTAGGTTTAGGCCAAGGCCAAGGATATACCATCAATGTACCTTGGAACCAGGTTAGTGTCTTCCCACCTAAAGTGAGCCTAGTGCTGCCCTCCCACAGGCTCAAGAAAGGTGACTGATTGTCATAGCATATTTCTGTGTCTGCAGGTGGGGATGCGGGATGCTGACTACATTGCTGCCTTCCTGCACATCCTGCTGCCAGTTGCCTTCGAGGTCTTGGAGAGCCAGGAAATTTGGGGGTGAGGGGCAACACTGAGGGGTGATGCTCTATGAAGGCAGGTGTTTTCACATAGTCTGTTCTTTTCCTCAGTTTCAGCCTCAATTGGTCCTGGTGGCTGCTGGATATGATGCCCTCCAAGGAGACCCCAAGGTAAGGCAGGTTCTCTGGGGGTATGCTCAGGTTCAAAGGAGAGTACTCTGAGCTTTATGTTCCCACAGGGAGAGATGGCTGCCACTCCAGCAGGATTTGCCCACCTGACCCATTTGCTCATGGGTCTGGCAGGAGGCAGGTTGATTCTGTCCCTGGAGGTAAGTAACTCAGTTTTATCTAGATAAAAGGCTTAGTTAGAATTTTTATATTTTTTTATTGTTTGTGTATACACGTACATACACTAAGCCACAGGTACCATAAGTGGTGGTCTGAAGACAACTTGGGTGTTGGTTCTCTCCTTCCACCATGTAGATTCTTTTTGGGGATTGAACTCAGGTTATCAGGTTTGGTAGCAAGCCCTCTTATCTTCTGATCTCTCTCACTGGCCCACTTGAAGGCCTAAGAACAGATCTTTTGGACCTTGGGGATGGAGTTAAAAGGTAGAATGCTTATCTGATATATATATGCAAGGGGTTCCATTCTCAGAACCACTAAAAACAAAGCAAGAACTCTCATGTATATAAGAAGTCCTTGGGGACTGAAGAGATGCACTTGGTGTTGTTCTCGCATAGAACCTGGGTTCTATTCCTAGCATGGTGGCTTGCAACTATCCATAAGTCCCGTTCCAGGAGATCTAACAGGCACACACATACAGACAACACATTCATAATCATAAAGCAAAGAATTGATTTTTTTGAAAAATATTTAATGGGATTATTTTGGTAAAGTTGTTCCTTGCTCAGCCTTACTACTTCATACATCTTTGTGCCTCTGTAATCACTTTACATCACTGTCCAATGAATCAAATGACGTCACCCTTGAAATTTCATGGTGCTTGACATAGTATGTGCCCAAATACTGTTACTGTTTTCAGTATCCTTCTCTGGTAATATCTGGCCCTCTGCTTGCCTCCCCCAATAACTCCTTCCCCAGGGTGGCTATAACCTCCATGCCCTGGCTAAGGGTGTCAGTGCATCACTCCACACCCTTCTTGGAGACCCTTGCCCCATGCTGGAGTCCCCTGGTGCACCTTGTGCAAGGTAAGCCTGGGAAAATGGGAAAGGAGAGCCCTTATTGCCTGCCTGGGGGCCATTTAATCACATTTCTACTTCTCCCACCCCCAGTGCCCAGATTTCGATCTCCTGCACTCTAGAAGCCCTTGAACCCTTCTGGGAGTTCCTTGTGAGATCAGGTAGGAGGTGGGGAATGGGCACCATCAGCATCAGACATGGAATGAGCTATTGGAGCTATTCTCTTCCAGATTTCCTCTTGCCTCAAGGCATCCTAGGATGCCTTGGTGGGGAGGGCTGTATGGGTTTTAGGCCTTGTCTGGGTCACGTTTGTCTCAGAATATGATGGGATCCAGATTCAGAAAGTAGGGTGATCTGAGCCCCTCTTTATAGTAGATCCCCAGGAGGAAGATGAAGTGGAGGAAGACAAGGTAGAAGAGGAAGATGAGGAGGGCCGCTGGGAGGCTGCTACGCTGCCACTGGATACATGTAGATGGCCAATGCTGCAGGATCGTACTGGACTGGTCTATGATGAAAAAATGATGAGTCACTGCAACCTATGGGACAAGTACGTCATCAGAGGGCTGGGTTAAGTGGTGGTTGGATCACTCACCTCAGTCACTAAACCCCTGCCCCCTCCCTCCCACTACTAGTCATCATCCTGAGACACCTCAGCGCATCTTACGGATCATGTGCCACTTGGAGGAGCTGGGTCTTGCAGCACGCTGCCTCATCCTACCTGTGCGGCCTGCCATGGATGCTGAGCTTCTTACTTGCCACAGGTCAGCCCCTGTGCTAGGGGTGGACCAGGTGCAGGACTATAGGGAAGTTCTAGGAGTAGGGCCTAGGGCTCTCCTCCAAGGTGGGTAGAGCTACTGCTCACCTAGAGAGGTCCAAATTCTCATCTGAGGATATGCTTGTGGCTAGTTGTTCCTCTGTCTCTCCAGTGCCGAGTATGTGGAGCGGGTCCGGGCCACAGAAAAGATGAAAACCCGGGAGCTGCACCGTGAAGGTGCCAACTTTGACTCCATCTACATCTGTCCCAGCACCTTTAGCTGCGCACAGCTTGCCACGGGCGCTGCCTGCCGCCTGGTGGAAGCTGTGCTTTCAGGAGAGGTGCGTGTTCTCTGGGAGCCAGTGCAGTTGGACTGAAGAGATGAGGTCCTGAGGAAACAGAGAGAACCACCTACCCCTACTTAGGAGGATAGAGGCAGTGGGAGAGGCACACCCCAGAGTGGGTACCCTGGTAGCTGGTAGCTGGTAGAGAAGCCTGGAGAAAGGAAAGGGAGGAATGGAAGGACAAGAGTGAGGGCCAGAAATCCAGTCTCGTTCCTCTCCCTCTGCAGGTTTTGAATGGCATTGCAATAGTGCGCCCTCCGGGACACCATGCAGAGCCAGATGCTGCTTGTGGTTTCTGCTTTTTCAACTCTGTCGCTGTAGCTGCTCGCCATGCCCAAGTCATTGCCAGGCGTGCTCTGAGGTAAGGGTCTTCAAAGACCCCAAAACCTGATCTTGGACACTGCTTTCCCATTCAGTCTTACTTGGCAGATCCATGGGACAGCCCAGGAGCTTTCATAGAAACAAAGTGGGTCCACTGGGCCGCACTTGACCACATACGGGACAGGAGACTTGTGTTAGTGTCACCAGCTCATTCATTCATTTAGATGTTTAATAGATTAGGATCCAGGGTATTACAGCAACATTCCTGAGCCTTAACAGGTCATTCTAACAGAACCCAAGCCTAGGCTCCCAGTGCTTACTCCAAAAGACTTAGGGTTGCCGGGCGGTGGTGGCGCACACCTTTAATCTCAGCACTCGGGAGGCAGAGGCAGGCTGATCTCTATGAGTTCGAGGCCAGCCTGGTCTACAAGAGCTAGTTCCAGGACAGGCTACAAAGCCACAGAGAAACCCTGTCTCGAAAAACCAAAAAAAAAAAAAAAGACTTAGGGTTTGGCATATGACATTAGCCAACCAGGCCTGGCGTTCTATTCCTTAGTCAGTCCTTAGAATCGTCTAGGATCTAGCCTCAAGTACTTGTTTCTGCCCATAGTAAAGCCCTTAGAAACCAAGATTGGGCTTTCAGTCTTAAAATGCTGGCCAATGCTTTCTCAAGATACCCAGTCCTGCTACTCAGTAACAAATGCTTCCGAAGATCCCAGGAGTCTAGCTAGCCAGAGCCCTCCCTCTCCTAGGGCTAAATGTCCCAGACTGCTAAAAGGAGCTGTTTCCCTCCCCAGGATCCTGATCGTAGACTGGGATGTTCATCATGGTAATGGGACTCAGCACATGTTTGAGGATGACCCCAGGTAAGGGATGGGACTATGAGCGGGAGTGTGCTGTGGGAGGGTGCTGAACCATCCTTTCAAGGTTGTTTGGAGTCCGTAGCTTGTCATGGCTGCCTTCTCATTTTATTCTCTCCCTGGCAGTGTATTATACATGTCCCTGCACCGGTATGACCGTGGCACTTTCTTCCCCATGGGGGATGAGGGTGCCAGCAGCCAAGTAGGTCGAGCTGCAGGTACAGGCTTCACTGTCAATGTGCCTTGGAATGGCCCCCGCATGGGTGATGCTGACTACCTGACTGCCTGGCATCGTTTGGTACTTCCCATCGCCTATGAAGTAAGGCTCTAGTCCTTATGTGACATCTGTGTAGGTGGTATCACTATCTGCCTCCTCAGCATGTGTGATTGACTATCAGGTGACTGATTATATGCTGGCTGTTGGGACAGAAGTGGCAGTGATGACTATATATATATCCCTTTCTGACCATGCACAACACATATGACTGTGTGTAAGTGCTCTCTCTGTATGATGTTTTATATGTGAGCAGCTGGCTTGGCTGTATATGTATATGTATGTGTGTGCCTTCTGGATATGTCTGCCATCATGAGTGCATGGTTGTAAGGGCATCCATAAGAGATGCTGTCTCTGTGGAACTTTGTGTATAAGGGAGGCAGGAGATGAACACGTGTATAATGTTGCTTAATGACTATCTTTTTTTTTTTTTTTTTTTTTGGTTTTTCGAGACAGGGTCTCTCTGTAGCTTTGGAGCCTGTGCTGGAACTAGCTCTTGTAGACCAGGCTGGTCTCGAACTCACAGAGATCTGCCTTCCTCTGCCTCCTAAGTGCTGGGATTAAAGGTGTGCGCCAACTGTAAGGGCCCGTCGCCCTAACATAGAAGTTTAAGCTTTTCCCCAGATGTGCTCGGAGACGCGTGGAAAGAATCCAAGGCTTTACACCATCACAGTTTAAAAAGG
>JAQHUG010000461.1:756864-778101 GCA_028555095.1 Dicrostonyx torquatus | reverse complement strand
CTCTCCCTTTCTTCGGGTTTCCTTTGATCCTAACCTCTTTTCCTGTTTGTTCTCAGCATTCGCCCCCTGCATTCACACCTTAGCTAGGAGAGGTAGCAGCTTTCCTGGGGCAGTTTACAACTTCAATCAGAAGCTGAAACCAAAACTGTGCCATTGTTATTCTGAATAGCTGTCTTCCACAGCAAGCCCTGCCAGGCGTCCTTGGGTCTGGCATAGACCACAGCCAACAACGCCCAGCATGACTGTTATCTTTATGTGATATGTGTAATACTGTATGCCACTGAATGTTGCTGCATTGTGCTAGCCTGAGAAAGACCCTCTGAATGTGGGAGGCTGGACAAAGATCATCATCCCTGTCTATTGGACTGGGTCTGGATGTCTCTGTGTTGCCTCTCTCTGAGTGCTCTGAATCAGGGGTGGCCTAGCTGTGTGTGAACTGGAGGCAGGACCAATGGCATATGTGTGACTGACTCTATGAGGATACCACTCTACAAGTCTGGGTTCAGGAGTGTGCTTTTAGATTTGCCTGCATATGGCTGTGCTCAGGGGGCAGAGACTACCCTTTGTGTCTGTGCAACTATGTGCGAGTGATTGCTTCCTGTGACCATGAACAGGGCGTGTCTGACCATTCTAACTGTAGTGACTATGCTGTACATCATTGTGCCTATGCAGAGGTGGCCGTGTTTTATTGTCCCCATGAGAAACAAAGTATATGTGTGTGTCTGGTATGATTTGTAGCCCTGCCAGTGTGGGATTGTAAGATTGCGAGTGTATGACATTTGTATTAGTATATATTATTTGTAGAAAAGCCTGCATCATGTGCCTGTGTGTCCCATATTTTATCCTTGTGTGTGTGAGAGAGGACATGTCTCTTTCTTTCCATTTCTCTTGTCACTATCTCTTGCCATCTGAGTCTCCATGTTTCTTTGTCTCTGTGATCCATATCTATCTCATGACTCTATCTCATGCCCCCTTCTGTCAACTTACAGTGTTTCCAATATCCTTTTTTAAACTTTAACTTCTGCTATGTGTTTGGGTGTTTTGCCTGCATATATATCTATGTATCACATGCATGCCTGGTGCCCACGGAAGCCAGAAAAGGGCAGCAAAGCCCTGGACTGAAGTCACAGGCAGTTGTGAGCTGCCATGTGGGTGCTGGAAATTGAACCTCAGTCCTCTGGAAGAGCAGCCAGCTCTTTTAACCTCTGAGCCATCTCTCCAGCCTCTGTCTCCCAAGATTCTAAGTTTCTGGCAGGTCTACCCTTATCTCTAACAGGCTGTCCATCTGCTGGGTTCTCTGTCTTCCACTCCTTGTTTTCAGATCTCTGTGCTTACTCACATCCTCTGGTTTTGAACTTGCATTTTCATGCCTTCATTTGCCCTCATTCTCATCACTTACTGCCTGCCTACCTAAGCCTTTATGCCCATGTTTCTCTTCTCTGATTACTGCAGTTTAACCCAGAACTCGTACTGGTTTCTGCTGGCTTTGATGCTGCACAAGGGGACCCACTGGGTGGCTGCCAAGTGACACCTGAGGGTTATGCCCACCTTACTCACCTACTGATGGGCCTTGCCAATGGCCGCATTATCCTCATCCTAGAGGTAACTCTCTTGATTCTTCTTCCCAGGGTGGGAGGCCAGTTTGGAAGAGTTGGCTCTGATGGTCTTTCAAGTTTGCTTGGTGAAACAGCGTTGTGAGGCAGTCTGTTTAGCTCATTTCCCTCTCAAGGTCAGGGGATCTAGCTGGCTGTGATGGTGCATACCTATAATCCCAGCACTTGGGAGGAGGAGGCAGGAGGATCAGGGTCATCCTCAGGTACATATCAAGTTTGAGGCCAGCCTGTGTTCCATGAAACCCTATTTCAAAAGCCTTACCCCCCCCAAAAAAAAACCAAATTAGGGAATTGAGTGGAATAGTAACTAGTCTGAGGCACACATTTAATAATAGCAGAGTTGAGACTTGAACATTTGCCTCTGGGGGCTGCTGTTCCCCACATATGAATTGTTCCTAACATGTTAGAGAGACAGAGTAAATTCACTGACCTTTTTTAAGTGACTGGTGCCCCCACCCTTGTTCCTGGGGTTCCTGATCTACAGATGGGGCTGTCTAATTATGGTAGCATTCCTGGCATACAGTGTGTGCTGGAAAGATGCACTGTCATCTACTGTTACATCTTTCGGACATTAACTTAACCTTCTCAGCAAACTTGGGTGCCATTTCTGTAGATGAGGCCAGTAAGTCCCAGAGAATCTAACTGGCTTATAAAATGTCCCACTTAGGTTTGCACAGTATTTCTTATGGAAGGTTAAGGGTGTTGGTTAGGAATAAGACTAGGAACAGAAAGAGCTGGTGCTTGTCTGACGTGTACCAAAGGCCTAGGCTCAATTCCCTGGTCATACCCACAACAACATGAACTGTTTTGTGAGCCCAGGTTTAAATACCAGCCCTGCTTCTTCAATTGCTGGATCTCAAACAAGTCGTCTAACTGTACTGGGCTTTACTTCCCATATGTGTAAAAAGAATAAAAAGTTTCGATCAAGTAGGAAGGAACTCAAGTTAGGGGATCACATAGAATATTAGTTGTTCCTGTCCCAGGTCATAACAAGGACTCTTTATGGATCTGCCATGTTCAGTTGTGTGGGTCAAATCTGTGCTTTCTATGATGTGAAGTCAGAGGTTCCTGAACACTGTGAAGATAGGTATGGCATAAGGGCGCACTTCTGTATAGATTGAACATCTGTCATTGTGAGGATTGTATTAACATGCATAAAATATTTAAAATAGGGTCTAGCTTACAGCAAATAATAAATGTCAGCTATTGTTTATTAATACTGTTACTAGTATTGCTACTGTTGTCTTGCACTTGACAGCACAATTTACATTCCCCCAACAAGAACCTCACACAGTGAGTGCTGCTCATTGTACAAATGTGTGTTACACTCATTTTTTTCTGGTACCACCCTCTAGAACAAGGCAGAGAACAATTTGGAGAGCCAGCATATCTAACCCTCAGTACCCTGATAAACCCTCATTGTACCCTTTCCTCTCTTTTACAAAGGGTGGATACAACTTGGCATCCATCTCTGAATCTATGGCTGCCTGCACCCATTCCCTCCTTGGAGACCCACCACCCCCAATTACCTCGCTGCGACCTCCACAGCCAGGAGCCCTGGCCTCTATCACTGAGACCATCCAAGTCCATCGCAGATACTGGCGCAGTTTGCAGATGATGAGTGAGTGGCCGAATGGTGGGGTGCACGCCTTTAATCCCAGCACTTGGGAAGCAAAGGCAAGCGGATCTCTGTGAGTTCAAGGCTAGCCTGGTCTAAAGCCAAGGCTACACAGAGAAACCCTGTCTTGAAGAACTTAAAAGGGGGGGAGGAAAGAAAAGAAAAATAAGAATGACAGCCGGGCGGTGGTGGCGCACGCCTTTAATCCCAGCACTTGGGAAGCAAAGGCAAGCGGATCTCTGTGAGTTCAAGGCTAGCCTGGTCTAAAGCCAAGGCTACACAGAGAAACCCTGTCTTGAAGAACTTAAAAGGGGGGGAGGAAAGAAAAGAAAAATAAGAATGACAGCCGGGCGGTGGTGGCACACGCCAGGCAGGGGGATCTCTGTGAGTTCGAGGCCAGCCTGGTCTACAAGAAACCTTGCCTCGAAAAAACAAAAAAAAAGAAAGAAAGAAAGAAAAAGAAGAACAAAAGGAAAATTGAAAATAATAAGGGAATTCAAAAAAGGGAGAGTAAAGGCAGGAGAGGGGGTGGTATCCACACTCAAATGTCTTTTCCATCATTCCAGAGATGGAAGACAAGGAAGAATGCGCCAGTTCTAAGCCTGTCATCAAGAAGCTGCCCATAGCAACTAATCCTGTGTCGGCTAAGGGAACGGTCACACCTTCTGGAAAGGTTCCAGAAGCAGGCATGAGGAAGACTGCAGCAGCAGCATCTGTGAAAGAATCTACGCTAGGCCATACTAAGTCAAAGACAGCTAAGGCTGTGCTTGCTCAGGGCCAGTCCTCAGAACAAGCTGCCAGAGGAGCTTCACTAGACCAGTCTACCTCAAAGGAGACTTCCGTGGGAGGAACCACAATGGACCAGCATGCTTCAGCAGAAACCACAAAAAATTCGCCTAAACAGAACACCTTTGAGGATCCTGTGGGAGAAACTGAGCCAATCCAAACTCCCCTAGCCTCGTGCTCAGACAAGCAGACCACAGAAGTTTCCCCTGTGCAGGGAGCCACAGCCCAGCAGTCCCCTGACCAGCTCACTGGGAGTCTCAGCACTTTGAAACTAAACAGTGCAGCTCTGGTAAACTCTGCCACGCCTGGGAAGAGGGTGGGGGAGTGAGAATTGGGCATTCTCAAATATGACTTTTCCTTCTGTTTCTAGGAGGCCCTTGACTCTGAGGAGGGCCTTCTAGGAGAAGCAGCTGGAGGGCAGGACATGAACAGCTTGATGCTGACACAAGGATTTGGGGACTTTAATGCCCAGGTGAGCTCAGGGAGAGCCTGGGGTTCTGGAAGCTGCTGCTTGTCTATTCACACCTCCAGATAGGGGCACATGATGTGTGTGGAGAGGTGGAATCTTTTCCTTACTCAGTTTTACCTATCCACTCTAGGATGTCTTTTATGCTGTGACCCCACTATCCTGGTGTCCCCACTTGGTGGCAGTATGCCCCATTCCTGCAGCAGGCCTGGATACAGCCCAACCATGTAAAACCTGTGGGACACTCCAGGAGAACTGGGTGTGTCTGACTTGCTATCAGGTATGGAGCAAAAGAAGGGAATTGATCAGGTAGAAGCTAGCCCAGCAGCGAACTTGAGTTGGTGCGGCTCTCACACGCACCCTTCCTCCACAGGTGTACTGCAGTCGCTATGTCTGTGCGCATATGGTCCACCACCACGAAGCCTCTGAACACCCGCTAGTCCTCAGCTGTGTTGACCTGTCTACCTGGTGTTATGTCTGTCAGGCTTATGTCCACCACCAGGTAAGCCTGGGCAGGGTGTTTAGCCCATGGACACTGGGCCCTGTCCCCCTCCACCTCATATCCCTTCTGTCATTTGGTAAGAGAAGAACACAAGAGTCCTTTGCATGGCTGCCCCATGGGTATTTGCAGGATCTGTGGAGTCTGTGACATGCAGTAGCTGAGGACTTCAATGGTAACAGCCTCTTTGTGGTTACAATAGAGCCACCTTCACTTTCACCTACCTTGTCCCTGCTTCTTCCTCAGGATCTCCAGGATGTGAAGAGCGCTGCCCACCAGAGCAAGTTTGGGGAGGACATGCCCCACTCACACTAAGTCCCAGAACATGCTGCTGCCTTCTAAGGCCCCAGACAGCAGCTTAGTTCACTGCAACCTGTACCTTGGATGAGGGTGGCCTCACTTGAACCCATCCTGAATATCCTTTGCAAGGTGCTTACTTAAGTGCAGATCCTTTTAAAAGGACTATAATGTTCATTTGTAGATCTGCCCCTGCTCACTGCCTGCTCGAGGAACATTACTGTTCTACCCCAGAAGGAAGGAGGGACAACTTAGTAGCCCTAAGAAGGAGCTGAAATCACAAGGATGACATGGAAGGGTACAACTGGCAGTTTTAGCAGGCTTGCATATTTAATAAAGTTTAAGTTGTTACAAAACCTAAAGAAAGCTTTTTTTTTTTATTTTAAAAAAAACCCTCATTTGCTGGGCGTTGGTGGCGCACGCCTTTAATCCCAGCACTCGGTAGGCAGAGACAGGCAGATCTTTGTGAGTTCGAGGCCAGCCTGGTCTACAGAGCTAGTTCCAATACAGGCTCGAAAGCTGCAGAGAAACCCTACCTTAAAAAACAAAAAAAAGAAAAACCCCTCATTCCCAGTCAGCACAGCTGACGAAAAGGAGGGAAGAAGAAAGCGGCAGGGTGGAGGGATTGTCATCGAGCCAACTGTCCATCCATTGACCCCCCCCAATCTAAAATTGAAGCAGGCAGCTAGATTGGCTCTATTGGAAATTAAATAATAGAATTCATGATAAAATGATTACCTACCACAGAATAGGAATCTCACCAGGCATGGTGGCACAAGCCTTTTATCCCCAAACAGGGGACTCAAAGGCAGGTGGAGTTCTGAGTTCAAGGCCAGCCTGGTCTACATAGCAGAGTTCTAGGTCAGTCAGAGCTACTAAAGACAAAGACAACTAAAGGGTCTCAGCCTGTCCCAGCTGAACTTTAGGGTGAGAAGAATTGAAAACTGTCAGGAAGTAGTGTCGGTGTCATTGCGCCTGCTTGCTGAGTGAGGGGAAGATTCACTCTTAACTTGGATGTAGCAGTTATGGGTGGCATCCCAAGGGGAAGGAAGATGGCAGTGCCATTTACCAGAGTTGAATAACTGAAGGACTTTGCTGGACTTTAATTCCACATCTGAAAATTGCTTTGGTTGGTGTTTAGGAATTTTTTTAAAAGATATTTATTTATTTATTGTGTATACAATATTCTATCTGTGTGTATGTCTGCAGGCCAGAAGAGGGTACTAGACCTCATTACAGATGGTTGTGAGCCACCATGTGGTTGCTGGGAATTGAACTCAGGACCTTTGGAAGAGCAGGCAATGCTCTTAACCACTGAGCCATCTCTCCAGCCCCAGGAATTTTGTTGATTATCACCTTCTGATCCCAAAGACTGGGCTACTCAAGAAGACAAGGGCAGCTCTGCACCCCACCCCTTTTAGATAGTATCTCTTATGAGTCAGACTGATTTCACACTCTGACCCTGTACATCCTTTTTAAATTTATTTGTATGAATGTTTTGTCTGCATGTAAGTCTCTGCACCATGTACATGTCTGGTGCCACAGAGGCCAGAAGAGGGTGACAGATCCCCTGGAACTGAAGATGGTTTTGAGTCATTGTGTGGGTGCTGAAAATCTAACCTGTGTTCTGGAAGAGCACCAAGGATTCTTAACCCCTAAGCCATCTCTCCAGCCTTAACCTTGTATTTTGGAGCCTTCTGCTTCCACCTCCCTGATGCTGGGATGACAGCAGGGTGCTACTTCATATGTTTTAGGCAGTGCCTGCATGCTCAGCAAGCACTACCAACTAAGCTAAATTGCAACCCAGTTCAGTTCCTTTGGGGAAGCATTACAGATATCACACCTTACTTGCTCAGAATTCTAGCCTAGGACTGTCATAGCTGCAAGAGAGTCTGAGGGATTTGTAACTTGCACTTCTGCCTCAGATCAGGTTCTTTCTGTCCTTATAAAATAGCACTTCTTCTGCAACTGTTTCCCTTCATGACAGACACAACTACCCCAGAGCTACCAAGAAACTCAGCTGAAGTTATATAAGTTCTCTGGGTCCAAAACAACAACAACAACAAAACACAAAATGGTTTCCTAAATGTTGTCTTCCAGGTCAAATCCTGTACACACACAAATGGCCCAAGCTGAACCAATCCTAAAGCAAGCAATCCAGGCGAGGGAGGGGCGGGCCTGGAGAGGGGGGTGCTATGTGGAGAGGGGCAGGTGGAGGTCCCGCCCACATTTGCTCTCCACACGTGCTTTGGCCGAGGGGGAAGGCGGGGGTCAGGGGTCGGGCAGGTGGGAGGGGGCAAACCCACATCCCCGCCCTCTGCCGCTGCTGGGGGTAGGGAGCATCCTAACCCCCAGACTGTCCAGCCAGAACAGCCTGCTGCCCCTCAGCAGACCGCCACTCCGGGGACACAGGTAAGCGGAACGCTGGCATTCCTGGCGCAGACATCTTTTGGCGCGGGATTCCAGGGGCCCCTTCCCCGGCGTGGAGTGAGCCTCACACTCTGCACTCACTTCAGCTTCACCTTAGTCGAGTGCCTGTGCTGAGCGGGAAGCAGGGCTGTTTCTTAAGGTGAGAGGAGGAGAAAGGAGCACCAGGGCGCTTCTGCCACCGTTCTAACTTGAGTCCGAAGTGGAGGAGCGCGGGGTAGATCAGGGTCTCCCTTCCCCAACTCTGAGCTTTACACTTCACCTGACGCCAACACTGGAAAGTGCAGCGATCAGGCGAGTTGTCCAAGCTAACCCTGAGAAGCACACCACAAGCTCTCTTCTTTGGACCAACTCGGTGCCCTTCCCTCTTTGACCCTGTGTGCCCAGCCTGCTTCTGCTTGCCTTCCTGGGGTTCCTGCCTTCCTGGGTCGGAGATGCGAGTTCAGAAGATTGGTGCAATCGGCTCAAAGCCGGTGTCCACAGGGTTCACAGAGTCCTCTCGGGATGCTTCAGCAGCACTCCACAGTGTAGGGGCTCAGTGTTAGTTAAGCGGAGAGCTAAAGCGCCGGTGTGTGATGTATCTACCTTTCCTGCTGAGGGGCCTGGGGCCAGTCCCCTCCCTCTTTTCCCTGTTTCTTGGAAATAAAAGACCTGGAGACTATATAGCCCTAGCCTTCCTGAGGTATCACAAAGATGAGGTTGAGTGGCCATATTGGGGGCTCACTCGGCCTCCCCCAAGCTCCTACCATCACTGTGCTAATCGCTAGCACCTTAGGGAGGCGCCCTTCTCATATTTATCCCCACCTCTGGTCACAGCACACCTAGATTTGCAGTTGCTCTAGCCCCAAATTTAATAGTCATTCTTTCCTGACCCTCGTCTTTTAATCTGGAAAGGAAGCTGGTTTCCACCAGAACCTGACCTCTCTTTTCCACCTGTTCGACTGCCACCACCACCACCACCACCCCAGGCCCTGGGTTCTACTATTTGGGCCTCGTCACGGAGGCCATCCTGGTTCTTTCTCTACGGACTTTTCCCTCTCTGGGTCCCTAAAACACTGCACTACTCCAAAGCTCTGTTCTCTGCCCACTTTTTTTCTTACCCTGCATCCCTTTGTGGGTTAGCACTTCCAGTGGCCCCTTTCAAGGATCCCTCCACCCAAGGCCTTCCCCTGCCAACCCCATCTCTGTTCACTTCCTCAAACTCTACCGCTACTGAATCTGCTAGGGACCCCTGAAACCCACCACCTGCCCCCAACTGCCACTCCTCCCTCTAGTGAAATGTATGGCAACCACCATTCCGGGCTCTCTCTTGGAAGGCCCTTCCCCAACCGGATATGGAGGTGCATTCAGTGAGCTAATGACTTGCTATTAATAGCTAACACAAATTGAGCACCTGCTGTGTGCCTAACCTCTTCTACTATGCAAGATAATTTCCTTACTTATCATATTTATTGTCCCTCTTTTCATTAGCATTTCTCCAAGGCCCCAGGAGTTGGGTCTGGTTTTTGTTTTTGTTTTCGTGCCATATCAATGCTTGGCATACAGGAAAATTTTTTAAATTAATTAATATTAAGTAATAAAATACCTAAAATTAACTTATCTGGTGTCAAACAACGTGAGATTATAGGCAACTGTGGATTATAAAATAAAATGTAGAAAGTAATGTTCAGTTCACAGCAGTTAAGGTTGTTTTGGTCGGGAGTGCTGCTGTTTTGAGATTTTTGTTGCTGGTGGTGGTGGTTTTGGTTTTTAGAGTCAAGGTCTCCTTTTGTAGCCCTGGCTGATCTGGAACTCACAGAGATTCACCTGCCTGTGCTTTCTAAGTGCTGGGATAAACCTGTGCGTCAATTAACATGGGCTCCAGTGAAAACTCAGCTTGCTAGGCTTTCCCAGCAAGCATTAGTACCTCCTGAGCTGTCTTGCTGGTCCTCTACCTGATTTTGTACTATGCTGAGGATCAAATCCAGAAATCCATGCATGCTAGGCAAGCTTACTACCAACTGAACCACATCCCCAGTTTTTTGACTTTCTGTGCCTACCTATGTCCCTGCCTTACACAGGTGGTTACTAGGCTACATGATTTGGTTTGCCTTCTTTCTTTTTTTGGGGGGGGGGATAGGGTCGGCTCCCAATGTGTTTTGTAACTGAGGCTGATCTTGAACTTCTGCAGTAAGATGTTCTTTAGAACATAGACCCTTTGGGTGGGAAAGTTCCAAGCAGCCATTCAATCACCAGTCACTACTGTGCTAAGCTGGGGTTCAAAGACAACCAAACCAAACCAAATCTCCCTCTCCTTGTGCAATGGAGAGAGACTGCTATGGGACAGAGATTCTTTTCCACAAGATAAAGATGGTCAAAACTTTTTAAATATTCTCAAATTCCGCTATAGTGATGGCTCCACAGGAGCTGCACATTTTAACTGGGTGGGTTTTATGGAGTGCATGCTGATATCAGTAGGAGCAAGACTTGGAAAATCCCAGGGCAGGCCAGGTGGCTCAGAGATAAAGGCTTTTGCTCCCAAACCTGACTACCTTACTCCTGCAGAAAAAAAAAAAAACCCTACTTCCATAGATTGTCCTTAGACCACCACACAAATGCTATGTACACGAGCACAACCCTACTCCTGCAAGGGTTAAGTCCCCCTCCATCAATCCCAATCCAATACCTCCATGCACAAAATAATTGCAATTTTAAAATGAGATATATATATGAAAAAGAAATATCCCTGCTTGGTGTTGAAGGAGTAGGTGAATGATGGCTTGTTAAAAGAAAAACTGCCTTCTATCTCTAAAAGAAAGAAACTGGACATGATGGGACACACTAACACTGGGAAATCAGAGGCAGGAGGCTTGCTGAAACTTTGAGGTCAGCCTGACCTGTAGGACAAGTTCCAAGCTAGCTAGAGTTATGGTTAAGACCCTGCCCCACCCCCAAATAAGGAGAAAACAGCAGTGTATACTTAACTGTGTTGATTTAATGGCACCTGGGGGGTCTTCTTTCCTCCAACCAGTCTCACCTGACCTGTCATTGTCTTCTCTCAGCACCGGCTATTTATATCTCTTCCTTAAGCTGACTGTTGGGAAATGGCATTGCCAACAAGGTCTAGCATCTTGGACCTGAGCTCCAACACAGAATGCACCAGATCACCAGAGGAAAGCCATGAAGCTTGGGCACAATGCAAAGATGCTGGTAGGCAGCTTCCAGAGTACAAGGCAGTGGTGGTGGGCGCAAGTGGTGTTGGGAAAAGTGCTCTCACTATCCAGATGACCCACCACTGCTTTGTCAAAGACCACGACCCCACTATCCAGGATTCCTACTGGAAGGAGGTGGCCCTGGACAACGGGGGCTACATTCTGAATGTGCTGGACACAGCGGGGCAAGATATTCACAGGTCCCTTCGTGACCAGTGCTTGGCAGCTGGTGATGGCGTGCTGGGTGTCTTTGCTCTCGACGACCCCTCATCTCTGGACCAGCTACAGCAGATATGGTCGTCCTGGAGCCCTCATCAGAAGCATCCTCTAATACTCGTGGGCAACAAGTGTGACCTAGTGACCACTACTGGAGATGCTCATGCTGCTGCAGCTGTCCTTGCTCACAAGTGGGGAGCCCCCTTCGTGAAGACCTCAGCCAAGACACGGCAAGGTGTAGAGGAAGCCCTTGCTCTGCTTGTCCATGAGATTCAGCGGGCCCAGGAGGCGGTGGTGGAGTCAAGCATGAAGAAGTCCCGATACCACAAAGCCATCTGTAGCTGTGGCTGCTCTGTCGCCTGAAGATCTCAAGTCAAGTAAATTGATCCTTCTCTCATGGCAGATCAGGATGACAATTCTCTTGGCATAAGAGTCCCCTTCCCCACCAAATAAGTTACCATGGACACCTTTTTATTTTTCATTTGGTGAGGAGTTGGTAACATGGGTTGTCTAGCATTGGATGTGTTTTATGAAGCTTTATGCAAAATTAAATAAATGTTCTCAGGATTCAAAGCTACCTCCATAATGCCTTTTCTTTCTTTCTTTCTTTTTTTTTTTGAGACAAAGAGTCTTACTGTGTATTATGTAGCCCTGGCTGGAAATCAGCTCCCGGCCTCTGCCTCCTGAGTCCTGGGATAAAAGTTATGTGCCACCATGCCAAATTGTTTTGTTCTGAGACAGGGTATCATGTAGTCCAGACTGATACTGAACTCCTTCCTGGTTGATTGTCCTGTTTCCACCTCTCAAATGTGGTCTTATAGGTGTGTATGCTACACCCAACTTTCATACTAAGTGTTAATGTGAGTGGGAGAATGTTGCTTGAGTTATGAGACTTCTTTCATTCAAGGAAATGTTAGGGATCTGAGCACAGTAGTAGCACATGCCTATAATCCCAGCACTTTGAGGCAGTGACAGGTAGACCTCTGTGGGTTCAAGGCCAGCCTGCTCTACAGAGTGAGTTCAGGAAAACTTGAGAAACTGCCCAACTTGGTTTTGGATACTAGAAATATAGAGAAAAAACCTCCATCCTTGTACAACGGAAGATTAGACAGTGATGGAAGCTATATATTAATGGAGGCATATGACAGGAAGGTTAAAAGAAGCTTTATGAAGTGATTTGTACAAAAACTTGCACATATCGAGGGCACACAAATAACCAATGCAAAGGCCATGATGACCTGAATATCCAGAGCCCTTTGTGATCAGGGCTTGGCAGTTGGTGTGCTGGGTGTTTGGGCCAGCTGCAGCATATGTAATCTACCTGGGGCTCTCACAACAAGCAACCCCTGGTCCTGGTGGGCAACAAGTGTAGCCCCTTGATCTTTAGTTCCATGGACCCCTGGCAGAGGCTGAAAGTGATCTCAGAGCCTCTCAGGGAACCCCATCTCATTGAAGCCTAGAAGTGTAGCCCAGGCACCTGGTGAGTACTGCCCACTACTGCTGTCAGTGTAGGTTCTTTTTTGCCAGTGAGGAAAGCAAAGACTAGGCAGGGACATATTCCATGTCAGTAGAGGATCCAAAGAGACAGCCACTATCACTCGCCCAGCCCACGGGCCCCTAGAACACCCCACTCAGACAAAGAGCTGCTATAGATGGCATTTATTGAGGATTCAAGGGATAGGGATCTCAGGGTTGCCGGGTAGGCGGCTGTGGACGTGCTGGCAGGAAGTCAGGGTTGCTGGGGCGCTCCTGGGTTCCAGGGCTTGCGGGGTGCTGCAGCATTCAGGGAGGCAGGAGGCGGCGTGCCGGCGCCTGGGGCGAGGAGTTCTCCAGGCGTTTCACGCGTAGCAGCGCCCCCAGCACACTCTCGGGAGGCACCTCAGGACCCTGGTCCTGGTCCACAGCTCGGCGGAGGCGGCGCGGAGCAGCAGCAGCAGCCTCTGGTTCCGAACTTCCGGTGAGGATCCGTCCCAGCAAGTACCTGCAGGTGGAGCGGAATGCTGAGAGGATGCGGCTACTGTCACCCCAGTAGTTCCGAACCTGGACAACACAACTTTGTAACACCACATTGTTCGCACCCCCTTCTCAAGCCCGAGGGACTTATACTTTCAGAGGAAGTCAGAGGTCCCCGCCTTCCATCCCAGAAAGTGCCTCTCCAGGCAGAAAGCGATCCACTCCGGGAGCCCTAGTCCTGCATAGTCCCACCCAGTCCGATCGAGGGGCGTCTGTCCCCTGTACCAGGATCCAGGACTTCACTTCCTCAGGCTCCAGCACGACAATGCTTTGGTTATTTCGTCCTCCCTCCCCCTGACCCCGGCACCTCAGCAGCTCCGGGTCCACATCGGGAGTCTCGCCGCCGGTGTCCTCGACATCCGGGCCGGTGGGGCCATCATCGTACACTGGAGGCCGGGGGCGCAGCGCAGCGGCGGGCGCAGGGACAAGCTGGGCCGCGAGGGCGGCGGGGTCTAGGCGAGCGCGGAGAAGAGCACGTGCGAGCTGTGCAGCAGGAGCATCCGGGTCGTCGTCCGGGGCTAAGGGCGGGTCCGAGGCACGCGGGGAGCCCCAGACACGCAGCAGCTGCGCCAGGACACGCGCCTGCTGGTCCTCCGCCTCCTGCGCCTCGGCACGAGCGCGTTCCTGTCTCTCGGCCTCCAGCAGGTGCGCCAGCGCCCGCGCCAGCTCCTGCACCGCACCCGCCGCCTCTCCGCGGGGCAAGGCCCGACGCAAGCGGCGGGGAGTGCCTGTCTCTGCCAAGGGCGCTGATGCTGCACTCAGACTGCGGGGCTCCTGCGAGAAGATGAAATGGAGGAAAAAAGATATTGTCACCGTCCCTCTAGCCAGAGACGCCCAACTAGGGGTGGGGTTCCACGGATTTTAAAATGACTACCACATTCACTGAGCCCCTCAAATTCCTATCGTCTCTAAGGCCCCCGCAGATCCCCAAATATCTCCAAGGGTACTCAAACCACTAAACACGTCTAGGAGCCACATAAGCTCAGTGTGATGCTTTAATCACTCAGAACTTGCCCTGAGTCTTCTGGATGCCAGGTTGTTGTTGTTGTTTTTTACTTTTCGTTGTTTTTTTTTGGGGGGGAGGGCGGTGGCGATATCAGGTTTTGAATAAAACTAAAATATTTCGCTGATGGAAATTAAATTTGCAAAAATAAGTTGGACATGGTGCACACACCTTTGAACCCAGCAGGCAGATCTTTTTGAGTTTGAGACTAGCCTGGTCTACAAAGTGAGTTCCAGGAGAGCCAGGGTTACACAGAGAAACCCTGTCTCACAAAACAAAATAAATCGCAAAGATCATTTCGAAAGGGAAATCCATGTTCAAAAGAATAGATTTTATGACCCACTTTAGGGTGTTGCACTCAAAGCCTATTGGACATAAATTCTTGAACCATCATAGAGGTATTTTATAATAGCATAAAAGTAGGGGGAATAAAGGAAAGAGTTCTCCAGAAATAAACCATGACACTAGACTAGTAGACTCATGACACACTCACAGGATATAATGTGGCACATCAGTAAATGAACTACAACCACATACTTCAATAGAAATGAATCTCCCACCAAAACAGAACTAAAGAATGTTCTGGGGGCTAGCATGCAGAAAGGTCTCAATTCAAAACCACACGCACCCCCCCACACACTCACACAAAGGCAAATTCTAGAATCGCACTTTAGATAGCAAAGACCATCCAACACCAGAGACTTCTTAATGATATCATCAGAAAGCAGATACCTGGCTTGACTCCATTTCTATGATGTTCCAAAAGCAGAAACTAAACAAACATCATTTAAAGCTAAGCGGTAACTAAATGGAATCAATGGGCAGAAAATAGAAGGTAGGGCTAGCAAAGGATTCCTAGTATCAGTCATACTTTATTTCTTAAGCTGAATAGTGGCTATGATGATTATTTTATCCTTTTTATAACTTACATATATGTTAAATAGATTGTTCCATGCTAAATATTTAATAATTAAAAAATCCTCAGTGATTCAGACAGCTTTTAAGAGGTAGAGGAGCAAGCTGCTCCATGTCCCTCCCCTTGGTCAGGATCCAACACTCAGCCCCTGGGGAAATCAATCACCAGCAATCCCCCTACACACATAGACACACACACACACACACACACACACACACACACAGAGAGAGAGAGAGAGAGAGAGCCCTTGAAATGTCACACATACAACCCAACACTGCCATATCTACTGCAAGGAATTGCATAGAAGTGGTCTTTTCGTGCCTATATACTCATTCCTTGTTGGGGAAATGTCTGCTGTAATGCTCTTTGAGCCACCCAGGTGCAAGGATAGGCATCATTTGAAAAACACAATGCAGAACAGAGACATCATGGCTTCTTTCCCTGCAATGACACAGCTCTACAATGAAGCAAGAAGGAAATCATCTCATGGATGCACAATGAAAAACCCAAGCACTCAGTCTACCCAAGACACCATGAAATACGTACCATGAGGTACAAGGACCACTCCTTCCAAAATGAAAAAAAAAAAAAAACCACAGAAACACATAAGTACATACACAGGAAGATAACGCCCATATACTACGTCATCACACATAAGGGTTCACAAATATACACATGGTATCACTGAGAAAGCAATCAGGCCCCCCAAAAAAAAGTCAAAGAAGAATCTCCAGTATTTCAGGACGTTTAGGGGCAGTTAAACCAAAAGACATACTAAAAGAACACAATACTTATACACCTCGGTCATCCCATCACAGGCGCACATACTGATACACGGACATCTTTTCTGAATATGCCCTACTGCCATGGACACAGCCACAGGCCACTCACGGGGCGGGTCGAGGTCAGACCAAGCCCCAGATGCTGAGGGATGCGCAGGATGCCTCTGCTAGCCCAGCCCTGAGCACCAGCACCCTCACACCCAGAAACTGCGCTTGGCTTACGTGGGGGGACTGTCCGCTGCAGCCCAGGACACCCTTGCCAATCTCTATGCACAAACCAGCAAGAATGCCTCAACAACACTTTCCCCCATCTTCCTCCCCACCCCCACCCCTCGCTAACTGGAATCATACCTTTACGGGCCTCGCTGACAGGGCTGGGGGAAGCCGCAGAAGACCCAAGAGCAGCAGCACCAAAAGGCCGACGCCCCCGGCCCTCGGCCCGCGGAGCAGCGGCGACCCCGCCATGCTGCCCCAACGAGCCGGGCTCCGGACGGGCGGACTGGCTGTCAAGTGCGCAGGGCTGCGACTAGAGGGCATAACCGTGGCGCTCTGCGGCTGCGCACATCCAGGAGCTTGGCCCCCTCCTGTTCACCCCCTCCAGTCACTCTACGCAGGCGCAGAATTGGGGCTCTGGCCTCCTCTTCATCCTGCATATCGCCATGGAGATGTCCAAGGGGGCAAAGTGGAGAACTGAAGTCTGCACTGGCGGTTGCCATGGTAGTCGATGGGCAGTTGCTAAGGCAATAGACCTTGCTGTTGAATTACCAGACAGACAAGGAAAATTGACTCAGTGGGCTGAAATAAAGGTCTGCTTTATGTCCTTGGGGAAACAACAGACTTTATACACTATGAGATGGATAAACAATTACTGGATGCATGCCGTGGAGCACGATGTTCCCAGAAAAATGAGTTCAATCTAGGTGACATGGTGATGGACAGCTCAGTTCATACTGCTATGAATTAGCCTTGTGCCCAAATAAAGCTATTACCAGCAACCGCAACCTCAAAATGATACAAAGTTCTATAGGAGTGATAATAGGTAGGAGCTCACTAAATGCTCCTTTCCATTCTCTCAGTTCTTTGTAGTACCTTCACCTCTCCATGGCTGTATTTATTTTGTCCTCATGTGTCCTCAGCTCTCTGCATCTTCCTTTCCCCATCTGTCTCCTCTAGTTTCTAAGTCTCTCATTTAATCTCTCACAATTTCTTTTTTAATTTACTGTCTTATTTACTTGTTTTCCATAAATGAATAGACTTCTGTCCAGATATTGTTCCAGAAAGAATTTCCTTTTTTTCTTTCATTTATAATTGAAACTAAAGAAAAAAAATTAAAATAGAATTAAAACAAAGTATGGTGACATGACATACATTAAAAGTGAAGGAAAGCCAGGCATGGTGGTGAGCCCTTTTATCCCAGCACTCAGGAGACAGTAAAAGGAAGTGCTCTATGAGGTCAAAGCCAGTCTAGTCTACATAGAAAGTTTCAGGTTAGTCAAAGCTATACACTGAGACCCTATCTCCAAAAAAATTTTAAAATAAATAATAAAAGTAAATCAGGAATGGAGATGGCTCAATGGATTAAAAGTACTGGTTGCTCTTCCAGAGGACCTGGGTTCAATTCCCAGCACCCACATGGCAGTTCACAACGGTCTGTAAACTTGTTCCAGGGCATCAAACACCCTCATACAGATATATATGCAGGTAGTACACCAATATACATAAAATAAAAATAAATTATAAAAATAAATAAAAGTAAAGAGCCAACCCCACTGAATCACTCCTATAATTCTAGAACTTGGAAAGCTGAGGCTGGAGGATAGTTTCAGCCTAACCTGGGCTATATACAAGACCCTGCCTAAAAAAAAACACAAAAACCAAAAACCAAACAAACAAAAAACCCAAAAAAACAAACAAAAAAAACAGGGAAAAAAAGATAGATCTGTGTGACCTAGAATGTATCTAATCTATTGGTTATGTCTATATATCCCCAAAGTCACAGATGATATCACAATACAAATTCTTTCCTGAGTGCCTTCATGGAAGCCTGGGGCAGGAGGATGTCTGCAAGTCTAAGGCCAGTTGGAGCTACACAGTAAGTGCAAGGTCAGCCAGGGCTGCATAGTGAGACTCTGCCTCAAATCACACACAAAAAAGTACATTTCTTTCTAGACCTGAAGATTAAACACCAATATAATGGACACACATTTGTGATGGCTTCCATTTGTCCCATGCCTTGATGTTCACATCTTTTATTATATAACCTACTCCTATCAAGTGTGTGACAGGTTATATTTAACATATTTGTATATTAAAGATGAAACAACCATCCACTGAAGAGACTCTCAATTACTCTGCTGCTTTTGTTAAAGCAAGCAGCCACCTGAGCAGAGGGTGGGCGTGCAAGGAGGGAGTCATCAGATATAGACATTGAGGGTCTGCAGAATGCGGCGGCGACAAAGGGGGCATTTACGGAGGTAGAAAGGTTGGTGCATGACGATCTCGGTGCAAGCCTGGCACAGGCACAGGTGCCGACAGGGCAGAAGCAGCACAGTCTTGCTGTACTGCTGGCAGATTACACATCTCCTCCTCTCTTCGTGCTCCTCCAGCAGCTCCCATAGATCTTGCCCTGCTGTCGGTTCATTCTCATTGAGTCTCTCTCGGCTTCTAGCAGGTGCCCTTCTGTTGATCCTGATGTCCTCTTCTGCTTCAGGAATATTGTTTTGTCCCTGATTCCTGGCACCACCTTGGGGGGCCCCCGGCGCTCCTCCCCGATTCGGCCAGCTGGCCAGCTGCAGGCTTCGGCTCCAGACTCGGCGCCAGGCCTCCAGACCCAGTGCCAGGCGAGAGAGCCGAACAACATCCTCTCGAAGCCGGTGGTAGGATGGTCGGGCATGGAGCTGATTGAGTGCTCGGGTGGCCAGCCTCAAGGTAACATCTGGGTGTAACACAGTCAAAGTCACTGCCAGCACACAAACCAGCAATGCTAAAACCGTGAGGTTGGAAAGCATAGAGCGGGCCAGGAGGAGGACCGCTGAGGCCAACAGTTCCAGCCCTAGCTGGCAGGGGGTCCAGAGGAAGATGACCATGGCCACCACACTGCTGGAAAGGTGACCAATTAAAGCAGCTAGCTTGTCTGTCATCCACCACAGAGGATCCGCCATGGCAGCCCAAAGGGGCAGCACCAGGGAGAAGAAGTTCTGAGTGCCGATGAGGCAGATGTTGACCAGACTGTTGATCACATAGGCCACCGGGCTCATGGCAATGGCACAGATGTTACAGGCCTGGCGCAGCAAAGCATGGCCATTGGAGACCATGTTCAGGATGCCCCTGTTCAGTATTTCTCGGCTCCTCAGAGCTCCATGGGAGGCCAGGCGCCCTAGTAGCTTTAAGGTCTCTGAGCTGGAGTAGCAGCTGAAGAGAAAGTTACACAAGGGCTGCAATCCCACAAAAGTAAATTCGAGCAGTGCTTCAACCAAGGCCCCCAACAAGAGCAGGACTCCTCGACCAAAACGGAGAAGATAAATCAGTACTGTGTATGGCAGGTTGTAGATTAAGGCCAAAAGCCAGGCCAATATTTCCAGGACGAAGGACACAAACAGGAAGTTGAGATTCAATACAAACTTTAACCAGTCCAGTCCTGGGCCGATCCAGTCTAGCACCGGTCCCGTCCAGTTTACCACGGGGAACACAGCCTCCATGATAGGGCTGTGGTGTTGAGTACGAAACAACGCTGGCTCCTCAGTGAAGGCGGTGTCAAGTATTTGGAGAGTCGGGGGTGGGGGTTAGTTTTGAAGGGATGTGAACGCCTAACCCAGGAAGAGAACAAGGTCTGAAGTGGGTTGGAGGGAAGACTCTTAGGAGAGGGAAGGGAGTCCCGGTTTGGATGCCTCCGTTTTAGAAGCAAGGAGGCCAGGGGATCAGTCAGATCCGGAGGAGACCAGGAAGGAGGGGACGGGATAGGGAAAAGCCAGGTCCGCCCAGGCGGGGGCCGGGCCCGGGTGGGGGCAGCGCAGGCTGGGCGCGACTCGCGGTCCAGCCACACAGGTGCCCCTGTCCCGCCCGGCCCCTGTCCTCCCACTTGCAGCGATGCACGCTCTCTCTCCCTCTGAAGTGACTGCTTCCCTTATCAGGCCTTAGCTGACATTATGACGTCACCTTGACAGAATCTTAAGTACGAAACACACACTGGGCAGTGGTAGCACATGCCTTTAATCCCAGCACTTGGGAGGCAGAGGCAGGCAGATCTCTGTGAGTTCGAGGCCAGCCTGGTCACAGAGTGCGGTCCAGAACAGGCTCCAAAGCTACAGAGAAACCCTGTCTCGAAAAAAAAAAAAAAAGTAGGAAACACGCTAATTCAAGCCTTGACTTCTCCCTGCCTCCCCTGGAGGGATGGGAATGGGACCCAAGGCCTTGTACATATTAAGCAAATGCTCCTCTACTGAGCCCCATTTCCCCATCCCATCCCTAAACCCTGACTCCTGACCAAAAAAAACAAAAACAAAAACCAACAACAACAACAAAAAAAAGCCCTGCCTATTTATTATCGAGTTGTTTTATAGTGCTGGGGATGGGATCCAAGGCGTCTAACTAAACCCTGACTACAATTTGAAGGCTGTATTAACATAAAATTAATGTAAACTGGGTGGTGGTGGCACACACCTTTAATCCCAGCACTTGGGAGGCAGAGACAGGTCAATCTCTGAGTTTGAGGCCAGCCTGGTGTACAGAGTGAGTTCCAGGACAGCTAGAGACAGAGAAAACCTGTCTTGAAAAAACCAAAATAGCCGGGCGGTGGTGGTGCACTCCTTTAATCCCAGCAAAAAAAAAAGAAAAAAGAAAAAAACCAAAACAATAATGATAATAGTAAAAAGATGATTTGAATACATGAAGACACATTTCATAAAACTTTTATGAAACAATTACATATTATGAAAACTGTTTTGAAAGGGTTCTTACAACAAAAAGCAATTCTACTGTGCACGTGGAAGAAGAAAAGACATAAGGGTGAAGAGAAATGAGGTAAATATGAATGAAGTTCATTCAGGCATGTGAGGGAATGTCAGAAGAAAATCCTCATCTTTTACAATTGTTACATGCTTCAAAAAATCCTTTCAAAGGGACTGGAGAGATAGTTTAGTGGTTGACTAAGAACATGTACTGTTCTTGCGGAGGATCGAAGCTCAGTTCCTATTACCCTTGTCGGGTAGCTCACAATTGCCTGTAACTCCAGCTCCAAGGGACTCAAAACACATTCTTTTTTTATTTCATTTTACTTTTTTTAATTGATATTTATTGAGCTCTACATTTTTCTCTGCTCTCCTCCCTGCCTCTCCCCTCCCCCCAAAACATGCTCTTTTGGCCTTTGTAGATACACCTCTCTCTCTCTCCCTCCCTCTTTCGTCCCTCCCTT
>JAQHUG010000461.1:745192-756243 GCA_028555095.1 Dicrostonyx torquatus | reverse complement strand
TGTGTGTGTGTGTGTGTGTGTGTGTGTGTGTGTGTGTGTGTGATGCTGGGATTCAGGCTCAGTGTCATCATTTATAAAGAGGTAGGACCCAAGGCCAGCCCCACAAGGGCAGCAGTCCCACAAGAGGCGGCAGGGGCGGGCCACCCGAGGCCTTGGCAGTGGGTCCCTTTGCGGGAGGGAGACCAGGGAGAGTGAGAGACAAGACAGATACACCATGCAGAGAAAGCTGGGATATAGAGTTTATTTAGTGGGTTATGGAGGGGGAGAAGAAAGGGGGGAAGGGGAGGAGAAGTGAGAGAGAGGCAGAAGTTGCCTCTCCAGAAGGAAGGAAGGACAGAGAGAGAGCAAGAGAGCAGGCTGGAGAGGAGGTAGAAGATCTGCTTGCCTTGGTGGAAATGGGGGGGGGGGGAGGTTGGGAGCTTGTCTCTTAAAGGGACAGGGTGTCCAGGTGACAGAGCAGGCCAGCAGATTACAACACTAGACAATCACTCTTATCACTAAGTTGCATCCCCACTTTTACATTTTCAGCTTGTAATAGTGGCTCACACTTGTAACCCCAGAGCTTGAGGAGATGAGGCAGAAAGAGTGCCTTGAGGTGATGACCAGCTAGGGTTACATCACTCCAGGCCAACCTGGCCTAGAGCAAAATGCTGCTTACAAACAAAATATTCTTTTTTCTTTTTCGAGACAGGGTTTCTCTGTAGCTTTGGAGCCTGTTCTGGAACTAGCTCTTGTAGATCAGGTTGGCCTAGAACTCACAGAGATCTGCCTGCCTCTGCCTCCCGAGTGATGGTATTAAAGGCGTGCGCCACCACCGCCCTGCGACAATATGCATTCTTTCCAAACTGATACACATTATTTGTGATGCTAGGGGGTCCAACCTAGAGCCTCATATTTACTAGTCAAGCCTTCAGTACTGCCATACAATTGTAATACAATCTCAAACTCCAGTTGAATATTTTTTGTATTGGAGATCCAAATTCAGGGTCTCAAGCATGTAAGATAAGCACCCTACCACTGACTTATACCTCCAAATCTCCAGCTAATATTTTAAGGAAAAAAGTCAATAAATAATGTATGAACTATGGGCTGGAGACATGGCTCAGAGGTTAAGATTACTGGCTGCTCTTCCAGAGGTCCTGAGTTCAATTCCCAGCAACCGGTGGCTCACACCCATCTGTAATGAGATCTGGCGCCCTCTTCCGGCCTGAAGGGATACATGCAGGCAGAACAATACATAATAAAAAAGGGATACATGCAGGCAGAACAATACATAATAAATAAATACTTAAAAAATAATGTATGAATTACTGCCCAAATATGTACTTGACTATTCAAATCAGCATATAAATCAGGTTACAAATAGAAGTAGGTCAAGTGTTCATCAGTAGCTAAGTAAGGTTCAAACTTGAAGTAGACAAAGGAAAGGTTTGGGGATGTAACTCAGAGGTAGAGTTGCTCAGCATTCTTGAGGCCCTGGATTTCATCTCCAACAGCACAAAAAAGTTTTAAATGAAGTTTCAGGGACTTGGGACATAGCTCAGTTGATAAGAGTGCTTGCCTAGCACCCTATCCTATCCCTAGCGCCACACAGAGAGGGTTGGTAAAGGCAGTGCACTGTGATCCTAGTACCCAGAAGGTGGAGGCAGTAGGATCAGAAGCACACCCAGATCAGCCTCAGCTGCATAGCTAGGTAGAGGTCAGCCTATACTACAGGGGATCTTGTTTCAAAACATACAAACAAAATCCCACAAGAGTTTCAGAGTTGCAGAGAGGGACAATAGTACTGGTTGCTTTAACAATATGAACTTGTTTAATGCCTTTAGCTCAACTCTATGTTTAAAATGGTTGTGATTTTTGTAAAATATATTTTTGGTCTTTGCTTCTGTTTCCTGGAATGCAATTCCTAAAATGCTTGGAATATTCAAAATGATTATCTTTTTACATGCTAATGATTGCCTGTTGACTGACTGCCTCTAGGTAGCTTCAGAGTGGGGGCTGGGTGACCAGATGCCAAATGGAATTAGAGAGCTGGGACTTGGGCCCCACCCCCAACTTCTCCAGAGACTGGCAAAAGCTAATGTTTATGAACCATGGTTGTAATGAATTGTTTTCATAAACACTGAAAAGGACTAGATTCGAAGGGGTTCTGTTTAGCTTGAGATTGATACCTCTGCAGAGGGCATGAGATCTCTGTCCCTGCCCCCATCCCCAGCCCTATCTACCTCTTCCTTTGGTGTTTAATCAGTATCCTCTGTAGCAACTATTATAATAATATAATATAATATATAATTATAATAATATAAGTAAAGTATTGCCCTAGCACATTATTCAAAATGAGGAGGACTTGGGGGAACATGTTTCTAGTCTGTCAATCAAAAGCACAGTAAATATTTCTAGGCGTTCACAGTAGAGTGCTGTGTGGCACTATCTCGCCTATCCTCCCCCCACACACCCCCCCCGTGTGTGGGAGACAAAAAAAAAAAAGAAAAACAAGTAAAAACACCAGGACTTTGTAATTAGCATGAGAAGTGGAGGGGGCAGCCTATTGGAATTGAGGTCACAGAAACAAGGTAATGCTAAGTCCAAGTACACTGTGTGAAGATAGAATTGATTAGAAGACCTACCTGGTCACAAGCTTTCTATTCTGATTGTTAACTGAAAGCTATTATAGGAGAATCTGAATCAGGCTTTCCTCCTAGAGTCTCTAGATGATTAAAATGATAAATTTCAGTTTATGTCTGTTAGGAATATTTCCTAACGCAAGCTCCCTGCCGACGCAAAATTACCAATAAGGCCAAATTAAAACAAGGCAAATTAAGAGATAGCCAGGTTTAATGGGAGTTCCGCGCTCTCGGGTAGCCCCGAGGGAAACCAGGAAGCCCCGAGGGAAACCAGGAAGCCGCACAAAGGCGACCACCGGGAGGAAGAGAAGGAGACCACATGTTCCTCTTTTGGGAATTCACTTAAATACCCTGGGGGTGCTGGGATTTGGAGTCCAGAGTGCTAACTCTCAGGGTCAGGGGGCTAGGATAGATTCAAGGGGCTGGGGCCTAAGCTCCCAACTTGACATTCCAGACTCTTTGGATATGGGGTGACAGAAAATTGAAGTGATAATTATGACAAACATTTAGGCTCTCTTTGGAAAAAAGGGCGTAGACTCAAATCTGGCTACTTCCTGGGGGCACGGGGCGACGCGGGGAAGGGAAGAGCTAGGTATCCACGATTAGCGAGAGGTGTGGCTGGAGAGGCATCCCATGTACTGTCATCCCGGAAACAGCAGGCATCTGTTCCTTGGGGGAGGTGAGAAGGCAGGGGTCTAGGAAAAAAATGTTATCACTAAAGATGAGTATGCCAGAATGAGGAGCAGGTAGGCCCTTCATTGTGGCATCCTGGAAAACCGGAGGGTGGAAGGTCCTGACTGCTGGAAAGATCAAGTGTCCTGCGTAGGCGCCTGCTTGAGCCTGGAGAGATGGTACCAGCATGGGTGTCCCAAGAACTTGGCAGCCGAGGGGGTGGTGAGGATTACCGTGTGAGGTCCTGTCCATCGAGGTTCAAGAGACCTAGGAGTTAGCTGTTTGAGGAGTACTCTGTTCCCTGGGGAGAGTGGGGCAGGTCTAGGGGCATTGGGGTCCACTGGTGTGGTGACAGGAAGACAACTGTCAGCGTGTGAATGGAGAAGGGACCTTAAAAGGGAGAGGTAGGGTAGGTACCCCACCAGTGGAGGAGTTTGAACTGAGAGGTGATGGTTAAGGAGAAAGGGCCTGCTATAAAGCAGCTTAAAAGAGCTCAGGCAGGCAAGTAAGGGAAATAGGGAGAAGAGAGGGCCAAGATAACCTGAGTTTAATGTTTGATGAGTCCCATTGTCCAGGAGATGTTGAGAGCTTCTGACACAAGCTCCATGACCCTGAGCCACCACATCTGCTGTTTCCCTGGATACCGGAAACACTTCTATCCATCCTGTAAAAGTGTGCATAAATCTTAAGAGATAACGGAGTTTTTTATGAGTAGGTATATGGGTGAAATTAACCTGCCAATCTTTGCCCAGTTGGTGTCCGCGAAGCTGGTGTAGAGCCTGACGTATGTAGAGAGCCCCTTGTGGGTTGGCCTGGGCACACAAGAGGAGTGAACCTGTAAAATAGAATCTTGGAGCTGGGTGGGGTCAAAAAGGGACTCCAAGAAGTGGAACAAAGCTTTGGGGGAGCAGCTAAGGATTTCTCCACCCAGTAAAGGTGCTGGGCAAGCTGGTATCACTAAGAAAGAATGAGAGAAAAATTGTCCTGCAAGAATGCAGGACAGAGGCAAAGTTTAAAGTGGGGGGGAACAGGTCCCGTCTACCCCTATAACTGAAATTGGTGAGGGGAACTTAAGGCCGGGGTGAGAATAAAAGTAGTGGACTAACCGCCACCTGCAGCTTTACCTTAGGCTTGAATAGGGTTACGGGATGAACCAAGTCTGGGCAGCGTCAATCCTCTGCAAGGCTGGCACAGTTTCATTTGCCGATAGTGGTGAGGCTGGACTCCCATGGCTTGGCATAGAGGACAAGCCTGCATGGGGGCATTGTGATTTCCAGTGTCCAGGTTGCTGGCAGATAGGGCACAACTTCGGAGAAGGCATAGTACAATATTGTGCAACTTGACCACTTAGGCCACACTTGAAACAGCTTGCCTGTAAGGTTGACTTAGGCTGAGGTTTACCAGGATAGAGCCTTGTGACTGGTATTTTACCTGCATGTACATCTGTGTGAGGATGTCAGATCTCCAGAACAGGAGTTCTAGACAGTTGTGAGCTGCCATGTGGGTACTGGATATTGAACCCTGGTCCTCTGGAAGAGCAGTCAATGTTCTTAATCACTGAGCCATCTGTCCAGCTCTCAATTTTTCTTTTCTTTAGTTCTTTGTATTCTCTGGCTATCAATCACCTTGTGGAATAACCATAAAAACTTTCTCCTATTATGTAATCTCTCTCTCTACTGTGTCTATCTCCTGCCTTTCTTTTCAGGGTCTCTGCAGAGACCACCTTCCCCTAGATCCTAGGCTGCTTCAGTTCTCACTTGAGGCTTGTCTCTCTCCCATTTCTTTCTCTTTTCATCCGTCTTTTTTTTTTTTTTTTGCATTTCAAACTTAAGATTTTAGCAGCACAAAATGCTGTTTGTAGAGTAACCCCCTCCCACCAAGCTTAGGAATCTGGGCCTGCTCTTTTGCACAGAAACCACCTAATGTCCTTGCTGGGCAAGGAAGACAGAATTGAATGTGGCCCAGTGCAGTCAAGTTATGCATCCAGCAGAGCAAGCTGAGAATCACTTCCAAGTTGCAAAGGTCGAGCTGCACCCTGGTGGTAGAAACTGGGAACTGGATCTTAGGATTTGAGAAGCTGCACCTCCTGGAGCATTAATATGCCGCAGAGGACTGCTTCTTTTAAAGGTGAGGGGTGAAGCTAGAGGCTGGTCCAGACCAAGTGAACAGGCTGGCAAAAGTCAGGCAATAAGTAAGGCGCCCAGTGTAGCACGGCCCAGGCAGATACTCAGGGAGGGTCTATAGCAATATTAGGGAGCACCAAAAGATGGGAAGGGGGTGGGGTCTGGACCCCGCCCCTCATGGAAATTCAGCATGTGGAATTGAGCAAGTAAAACTTAAGCAGGTGGCAAGCTTAGATCCATGTAGGGGAGCTTGTTCCCCAAAGGCTAGAGGGCCAGGGCTTGTGTGTGCAGGGATGCAGGGAGGGTGGTGGTGCCCCACAGCAACCCTGATACTCTAGTTATGATGGGATCTTGTCCATCAGAGCACTGCAGCTGCAGTTCCAAGGTCATGAATGGCTGCACGGCTGGGTTCTAATTGGGTACAGTGCAAATATACAAAACTCAGCCCATCTTTTCCTTCCTAGGGCAGTCGATAGAGTGGCCATGCATTGCTAGGTGCTGAGCTGTTCAAGGAGGAGGTATTGCAGTTTCCATTACTGAGGACCACAAAGCTCTTGTTGGGACTTTCAGAGGCCCTAGGGACTGCATCTTTGTCTCCAGAAGCAGCAATTTTATATGGAAGTTCCTATCTCCTTGCAGCGACTTGTAGTATTTATATATCATCCATGAGCCCAGTAGAGACAATGTTTATCCCATTAGGGATTTGAACAGAATAACAGAATTTGGGAGATGCCCACCCAGGATAATCTTTTCCATATCTCTCCTCTCCCCAAATGAGACTCATTTCTGTATATATTGTGGTCACCCTTAAAAAAAACCAAACAAACAACTGGGTTGCCATAGAACCTTACTACCCAAATTTGATCCTAGAAAGCTTTCCTCTGACCTATACATATGTACCATGGCAGGTGTACCTCCCGCACACCAAGAAATTACTCTTTAAAAAAAATGGATAAACAGGGCAGTGGTGGAGGATCTTTAATTTCAGCACCAGGGAGGAAGAGTCAGGTGGATCTCTGTGAGTTTGAGGCCAGGCTGGTCTATAAGAGCTAGTTCCAGGACAGGCTCCAAAGCTTCAGAGAAATCCTGTCTCACCCCCCCTCTCCCCAAATCAATAATTCCAGCACTTGGGAGGTAGACTGTTTAGGAGTTCAAGGTGAGTCAAGGCTATACTAATGAGAACCTGTCTAAAAACAAAACAGAACTGGTATGGGTGTAATGATTGTTCTCTCTCTCTCTCTCTCTCGGAGGTGGGGTATGTTTATTATAAAAGGAAAAAACAAAACTCCATAGGATTTCTAAGGAGGGAAGGAATATTCTGCTGGGAGAGAAGACACTAGGATACAACATGACAAATGTTTTAACTCCAGGCCTGTCCTCAGTTCCTCTGAGAGCAAAGTGGAAGGAGACACTGACACAAACAGGCAGCTGTGCAAAGTTAGAAACCCTACCCTACAGAGTTGATTAAAAGCTGAACTTGTTTTGCTTTACAAAATTTAATATATCAAAAGGCCTGCTTTAGTGACACGCTAGTCCCACCAAGAAATAATCCCCACCCACCCCCATCAGTAACAATGTTCAAGTTGACCAGCCAACTCATACCTCTAACTTGTGTGCATACATATGCATCTTAGCCTAAGCATGGGATCAGGTAGTGGCAAGCACTGGCAGCCCACCCACTACCTGTCCAGCATCTGCTCCTGCAGAGTGGGCAAGGAAGCCCTATGTAGTAATAAAGAAGCTGAGCCCCAGATAACCAACATTCCTGGTACTTCATCCCCACCCCTGCTCAAGAGATTCATACTTCTAAGCTCTTCACTTAAACTTGGCAAACCCAGGGATGAGGGTGGTTTTTCTCAATTAGAAAGACACATACATCCACACATTCATATATATAACTTTTTTGTTTTTACATTTAAATATAAAAATACTACTCTGCTCTTTGTTATAAATGGAGGACCAAGAACTAAGAACCTTTTCTTCTGTTACAGCAGGGCTGTCCATCAGCTGTCTTTATGAAGGGCATAAACTCCCCCAAGCAAGGGAAACACGGCACAAGGGAGCAACCTCCAACTGCTCCTCACTTAACTTCCATTTGGAACAGAAAGTTGGTTTTACCTGGAGAACTAACAGCTCTACCAACAAGAAATCGTCATTCCAAGCAGTGGACCCGTGCTTTCAACTATCCTGAAGAAAAATTCCTCCTCCACAAATATACCCACTCTGTGACAGCTATGCCTACTGGACATGCACTCCTGATGAGATGAAGCAGTGGTTACCTTCCCTTCTTCCCCCCTCCCCCACTAAAAAGCTAGATAGAAAAAACAGGGGGCTGGAAAGATGGCTTAGTGGTTAAGAGCATTGCCTGCTCTTCCAAAGGTCCTGAGTTCAATTCCCGGAAACCCCATGGTGGCTCACAACCATCTGTAATGAGGTCTGGTGCCCTCTTCTGGCCTGCAGACATACACAAAGACAGAATATTGTATACATAATAAATATAAAAAAAGAAAAAAAACAAAAAACAAGGGTTGGGTGTGTAGAGATTAAGAACTTGACCCCTCTATTCTGACCAATAAAAGCATGATTAACTGGGCACAAGGAATAAAAAGACCTTGATATTCCATCCTTTGAGTTACAGTGGGGGCAGCTGGGAGGGAAGAGCTGGAGTGGGAGGATTAGGAAGGGCTCAGGATCACTCAAAGCCTAGTCCATAGTTCTTGTATTGGAAGGGCTCGTCAGTCTCGTTGAGGAGGCAAGTGCGGACGATGGCTTCTGTCACGGCAAAGGGGTCACAATTGGCAGAAGGGCAACGGTCTTCAAAGTAGCCTTTCTTCTCCTGGCCGACAGTCCGGGGAATGCGGATGCTGGCACTGCGGTTGGCAACGCCAGCAGAAAAGTCATTGATGTTGGAGGCTTCATGGAATCCAGTTAGACGCCATTCAGGCCCCCTTGGGATCATAGGCCCAAATATGGTACTGGTGCCTCTTGCTTAGTTTCTCTATGGCCTCCTCAATGTACTTCAGATTGTTCTCCTCCTGCATGGCCTTGGTGCTAAAGTTGGTATGGCAGCCGGCACCATTCCAGTTCCCAGGAATGGGCTTGGGATCAAAGGTCGCTATCACCCCAAGTCTTCACATACACGATGCAAGATGAAACGGGCCACCCAGAAATTATCTCCCATGTGGATTCCTTCACAGGGTCCTATTTGGAATTCCCATTGGCAGGCATGACCTCGGTATTTGTTCCTGTAATCTTGACTCCAACATACAAGCAGGCCCGGTAGTGAGCCTCCACGATATCCCTGACATCGGTTTTGTTTGCTCCCACACCACAGTACTATGGACCTTGGGGCCCAGGGAAGCCATTGGAAGGCCAACCAAAAGGGTGTCCATCTGTTCCCATGAGAGTATATTCCTGTTCCATTCCAAACCAGGGGTGCTGTTTTCTCACCATGTCCATTATCTGTTTACAGGTGTGTCTTCAATTGGCCCTGTAGGCTTCAGGTTACACTTGAAAACTTCACAGAATACCAACTTGTTGGGCTCTTTGCGGAAGGGGTCCCAAAACATGGCGACAGGGCTGAGATACATGTCACTGTTGGAGCCCTCAGACTGAAAGGTACTAGAGCCATCGAAATTCCACTCAGGTAATTCTTCTACACACTTGAGCTCACAGTCCAGGGTGCGGGTCTTGCAGCGCAGCCCTTCGCTGGTACCACCAACCCAGATATACATGACCTGGACTTTCTCACCCTAGGGCAGGGACATTTGCTTGATGCTTTTGTTCAGGTAGGAACTTGCTGAAGTGGCCATGGTGGAAGGTGTTCTTAGTGATGATGGATGAGGTGGACAGGCCACTAGAGTGAGGCAAAGAGAGCCAAGAGGGGATCAGTGTGGGGCTCAGTCGGTGCACTCTACTCCCATTCTTGGCTCTCTGTTCTGTCTCTTTAAGAGACAAGCCACGTCCACTCCCTCCCCCATCCACTGAGGCAGGCAGGTCTTCCTTCCTGCTTGCAGCCTTAGTCTCTCTCTTTTCTGTCTCCCCCTCGGAGAGGCAGCTTCTGTCTCTCCCTTCTCTCCTCTCTCTCCCTACTCTTCTCCCTTCCTTTCCATAACCACTAAATAAATATCCAACTCCACTCTGCATGGTGTGCCTGTCTGTCTCTTGCCCACTGCCACCACCACATGGCTCATCGCCCGGGACCAGCCACCTTCAGAGACCTATGGCATGGTCTCCTGCACAGTCTCTGCCTAGGACTGGCTGCTCTCTGGACCCGCTGCTCCCTGCCTGCAACCACATGGCCCACTGCCTGCTGCCGCTTGGGGACCTGCAGCGTTTCTGCTGCCTGCCACCCCCAGGGATCCTGTAGCATTTTTAATAATCCATTACATTAGTGCTGAGACTCGAGAGGCTGTCCCACCCCGAGTCCCTCCCTGGGGTGGGGATCCAGAACTGGGAAATTCTCCACAACAACCACATGTTCCATATGCCTTAGTGCGATTTCTCCAAACAACACTGGCTTCAATTGGTGAGTTTCCTCATTCTGGTCAGCTTAACTATTTCTTTGAACCCGAGGAATTGACTGTTGAGCTCCAGCAACCCTTTGGTGTTCCTAGAAACAGGGGAACTACCCCCAACCATGGTCTTCAAGAGTAAGGTTGTACCCTTTGCTGTCATTCACCTGTGACATTGCTTCCCTTAGTTAAAATCGTGACCAGACTGACCTGAGGTCAGTCCTCCCATGCTATCACTGCACACTTTGTGCAGTACATTCGACTGGGAGCCCAGGGTCCCTCAGATTCTTCTTTTTTTTTTCATTTCTTTTCTTTTTTCCCTTGCTGTGAAAGGCTGCTCAGAGCGGCCTCTGGCCTCTCTGGCTTTCGAGTTGACCCAACACCAGATCCAGCCAGGCCTTACCTTCCCACTCGAGGCATGGGGGGACGCTCTCCCACAGGTCTTCCAAAGGTTGCACTGATTCACACCCTGCCCACAGTCAAGAGACGTCTTACTGTGGGCCTTGTGGTATTGCCGTTTTGCAGGTTTTCATGGTTTCAACTATGGGAAGCAAGCCATCCAAACCCATCAATCCAGCTTCCCTCCCCCCAGGGAAGCCTTTTAGAGGCCCCAAAACCACAGGCCTTAATGCCCCACTTCTTCAGCTTTTACCCTCACTCTACCAGTGTCCCACCAGCTCCACTTTTATGGGAGCTTTCTGACTACTGTCAGTGCACAGACAAATGGACCCTGCCATGGCTACTGCTGCCAACAAGATTGGCACGAGGTGTTTTTTTTTTTCAGTTTCAGCCTTTTGCTCCCCTCTGTGGCTTGTGGCATGGCAGCTCAGTCACAGGGCAGATCACACCTCTAGGTCTCTCTTATTAAGCTTAAAATCCCTGAAGCTCAAAAATTGTGGCTTTTCTGTACATGTGACCGCTGCCAGTTTGTCTGGGGTCAGGTGACTTCGCCTCCATCCTGGCTGAGAGCCAGGTTGGGTGACCAAGTTCCGCCATGTTACTGAGGTATTCCCTGGTTCCCCACTGTTAATTCTGTTACATGGGTGACCTTACCACCATCTTAACTGAGAGCCAGGTAAGGTGACCAAGTTCTCCCATCTTTACTGAAGTATACCCTG
>JAQHUG010000461.1:705673-728572 GCA_028555095.1 Dicrostonyx torquatus | reverse complement strand
ACCGAAACCATGATAAGTTTGACCGGGATCGAGAGCGGAGCTATGACAAAGTGGACAGAGAGAGAGAGATCGGGACAGAGAACGAGATCGGGACCGGGGGTATGACAAGGCAGACCGGGAAGATGGCAAAGACGGGCACCACCATCGCAGAGAGGAGCTAGCTCCTTACCCCAAGAGCAAGAAGGGTAAGCAGATCAGGTTGGGACTTGGATGAGTCAAGTGAGGTACCAGGACACAGGAATGTAAGGAACACATATCTAGACCCGGGCTCCTGGAGAATGGTGCTGTGGGGTCATGGTAGCCCCTGGCACCACTTCTTCCTGGGAGAAGGGGCTCAGTGATCAGGGGCTCCTTGGACCTTAAGTGAAGAATTTAAACAAACCACTTATTTTTATAGTGGTGAGCCGGAAAGATGAAGAATTAGACCCCATGGATCCCAGCTCATATTCAGATGCACCCCGGTAAGTGAAACCCCCTGCCAATCCTGGTATTTCATGCTTGTCACTGCACCTGTGAACAGTACCCTTCTCCTGTATTTCTTCCCATTCTTTAATCATGGGCAGTTGGGGGGAATGTCCACTACACCCTTTTCCTGTCCTCTAATTCTCTGTTGTCCCCAGGGGCACATGGTCAACAGGACTACCCAAAAGGAATGAGGCCAAGACAGGCGCCGACACGACAGCAGCTGGGCCCCTCTTCCAGCAGCACCCATACCCTTCCCCAGGGGCTGTGCTCCGCGCCAACGCTGAGGCCTCCCGAACCAAACAGCAGGACTGAACCTTTGTTGCTATAGCTTTGGCAGTTTGCCTTCCTGCTTTCTTCCTTGTAGCTCTGGATATAGGGTCCAGAGCCTTGCTACACTCCCGGCCCCCGGCCCCCTTATTATTTGTAATAAAAGCTTTGTTGTGGATCATATTCAGGAGGTTTGAGTGCTTCCCTTCTTCATTCTTTGCAGGCTTCCCAACCCAAGCTGACAAGATGCAAAACACATTTTATTTGCAGAAACTCACCTAAGAAATACTGCAAAGTAGCAGGAGTTGAGGTGGGCCCATTAACAAGTTAGTCATGTCAGCCCTATGTGGGGCAGGGTTGGTGGGGACAGGGAGTTCCCATGTCTACCTCACCCTACCCCTAATACTGATAAGTGTTTAGTCCCAGCTGAGCCAGGGCAAGAAGGGAGAACGAAGGCAGGCCAGCATCTTCAATTCCAGCAGCTACGAGCCCTTCACCTTGGTGAGCAACCTGTGGTGAACACGGGAAGGAAAGAGAAACACAGAAAGCTGGGGTGGGCTGGCAGGTGGGTTCCCCGATTAAGTGAAGGTGGTAGAAGTAAACTAGTTATCCTGGGGTTAATAATGGTGCTTATGTGGCGAGAGCGGGCCCTGGGTCAGAGAGCTACACATGCGCTAAATAAATACATCTTTATTTGGCATTGGGTATCCTGACATGTTCATTACAGTTCCTTAGAAAACAACCCCCCCAAAAAAAATCAGAACAAATTAATCAAAAATAAAGATTCAATGGCCCTATTTACATATAGCAAAGACAGCCCAGGCACCTTCCATGCGTGTATTTATGCACACGCGTGCGCGTACACTCACTCACACACACACAGGCACACACATCTGGAATACAGTTAAGGAGTTAATAAGCTTTGGGGAGTGCAAGGGTGCAGGTTCCATGATTCATCAATTCTGACACCCGCCATGAAGTAAGGGTGTTTTAAACAGCCAATGGGGCTGCAAGAGTGGGATTGGCAGCTTTATTTTTCCTCTCTGGATGTTTCAGAAAATAATCCTACGTCTCTTCAATTACATGAGATTCAGCCACTTCAGGATCCCCCCCCATTTCCCCAACACTCTGGATCATTATTAATCTGATTATTACTATTGAAAAGCGAATGGTACTTATTGTACCCTCCCCAAGATGAGTGATGCAAGATTCTCAGCTTGTGCCTCTCTCCTCACTCCAGGCACTTACAACAGGCTGATCTTCAAGGGTCTCTGTACCAGGGAAACTGCCCCAAAGCCACATCAGAGACCAAGCTGTTGACATGATCCAGGGTGATGGTGCAGGAGAGAAGGCCTCATACAATAGGAAATGGAACCCCACGGGTAGTCATTAGTTGTTACTGAAGAGCTGCAGGGCTTTTGTCCAGTCTGCAGGATGGCTGGGATGAACTGTCCCAGGCATGAGAGACAGGACATCTCCAGCAGAGGGTCGTGGGGAAAAGCCTGGAATAGCAGTGCCCCAACCCTGTTCCCAAAGAGGTTAGCCTTGGTCAGAGGAAGCTGCTCAATAAAGCTCCTTCAGGAAAGGGGGATGGGTCCTCTACCAGGAAGGCTCATAGCCCTAGTTCCATATCCCTCTAGAAGTATGGGAGAAAAAAACCCTCCAACCCCACAAATGTCAGGCCCTGGCAACAACTTTGGACCTGCAGCAGCCCAACCCCCTCCACCCAACCCCCTACCCTGGCTCCCCCAACCACTACCAACTCTCACTTCACCAGCACTGACTTTGGCAGAAAGGGCTCCGTGATGAGGTCTCCTCGAGAAGACAGCTGCGGTGGCGGTGGCTGCCCAGGAGGCTGCTGGTGAATGCAGGGCCCGGAGGCAGAGGCAGAAGCAGAGGCTATGGCTTTGACTGCTCCTCTGGGTAGGCTGTAGAGGTAGACGGCACCAATGACCAGCCCAGCGCCCAGGGCAAATAATGGGTCCAGGTGGAAGCCAAAGAGACGAATGGAGGCAACAGTGGACAGCACAATGGACAAGGAGGTTGCAAAGCCCTTGAGGATGTTATCAGCATACTTGACAACAACAGCCACCAGGAGCCCACCAAAGGCTTGGTTTAGTACCACACCCCAGACAGCAGGTGTGTACCCAAAGAAGAAGCCTTGATGGGCTACAGCAGTGCCCTCAGCCCACCAGAGCCCCACCAGGCCCAGTGCTGTGCCAAAAAGGCCTAGCTGTAGGTTACGCAGCCACACAGAACCTGAGCTGCCTTTGAGGATCTTCTCAAAATAGACCCCTGCGAAGCCTGAGGAGAGGCAGGAGGCCACAACAGCTGCTAGTCCTGCCCCGGGATTCTGATCCAGTGGCCGAGGGCCACTGCTACCAGCTTGCTGTGCCTGGACAATCGCAACACCAGTGAATAGCAGCACCAGGGAGGCCCACTGCAGGCGTGAGAGACTGCGGTTCAACATGAGTACGGAGAACAGTGCTGTAGTCAAAATCTTCAGCTGATATGTCACCTGCAAGTTGCAAATGGAAGGCACTGAGGGCTGGCTCCAACTCCCAGGAAGTGCAAGGGGGCAAGGGACAGTACACACTGTGGCCCTTCAGGTATAATAAAAAGGATAGGTGGGGTACATGACAATAAAATTAACCAACCACTGACTACTGACTAATTTGTGGCTAACTAGTTTCCAAAGCCCCTCCCAGATGGCTAGGGATGCAGTCAATAGGTAAAGAGCTTGCCTAGCATACACAGACTGCTGACTTCCATCCCCAACACCAGATACAGTGGCATACACCTGTAATCCCAGACTTGAAAAATGGAGGCAGGAGGATCAGAAATTCAAAGTCATCCTTAGTTATGTAGAGTCAGAGGCCAGTCTGGGCTAGAAATGGTTTCAAAAAAAGAAAAAAAAAAAAGAACTTCCCAGCCAGGCAGTGGTGGTGCATGCCTTTAATCCCAGCACTTGGGAGGCAGAGGCAGGTGGATTTCTGTGAGTTCAAGGCCAGTCTGGGCTACAAGAGCTAGTTCCAGAACAGCCAGAGCTGAGAGAATCCCTGTCTTGAAAAGCAAACAAACAGAGGAGACGCCATGGATCTGCCGCTGGAGATAGACATACTGGACCTTTGTTGGTAGGCCACAATCTCGTGGTGATACACAGATTAATAGAAATGGATTAAATCAAGATGTGAGAGTTAGCCAATAAGAGGCTAGAGCTAATGGTCCAAGCAGTAATTTAATTAATAGTTTCTGTGTGGTTGTTTCGGGTGTAAGCTAGCTGGGCGGCTGGGAAAAACAAGCGGGCCCTCTCCCTTTACAACAATTGGCACTCCAACGTGGTCAACTAACTCCACGTAAAACCTGAGAGGGCTTGAAAAAGGAATTCTAGACTAAAAAAAAAAAAGAAGAAAAAAAAGAAAAACAAACAAAAAAGAAAAAAAGAACCTCTCAGTGAGTTACAAAAAGGTAGCTGTGCCAAAATGTCCCGAGTCACACATAAATCTACAACCCAATACTATTATCCTAGCTATGTGATAGGGACAAATCACTTGTCCTTTCTCAGGCCTGGCATCATCTCTATAAAGTAAGACTGATGTATGTAAAATGCCTCCAAGCAGGCAATAAATTAAATAGAAAGCTTTGTGAAGAGGGACATCTTCATACAAAGGAATCAACCACAACAAACCCAGAAAATATTTTAGATTACTGTGTCCAGCATGGGTCTGGGCACTATATCAGAAATAGTGCATCTAGCTGGGCGGTGGTGGCGCACGCCTTTAATCCCAGCACTCGGGAGGCAGAGGCAGGCAGATCTTTGTGAGTTCGAGACCAGCCTGGTCTACAAAAGCTAGTTCCAGGACAGGCTCGAAAGTCACAGAGAAACCCTGTTTCGAAAAAGAAAAAAAAAGTGCATCTAATCTTCACAAGTACCTTGGAACTGAACACCACTATAATCTGCAATTTAATGATGAGAAAGAAAGCTAGGCCCATGACTGCAATCACAACACTTAGAAGTTGGAGTAAGAATCATGAGTTCAAGGCCTGACTGATCCTGTCTCAAAAACCAAACAAAATAAAAGCTGAAGATATAACTTAGCTGGTAGTTTTGCTTAGCAGGCATAAAGTGCTAGGTTCGGTCCCTAGCACCTCATCATAAACAGGGCATAGTGGCACACACACCTATAATCCTAACACTTGAGGGGTTGAGGCAGGAGGATCACAGCATGTCATATTACACAACAAGTTGACAGTCAGCCTGGGCTACATGAGACCCTGTCTAAAGAAAACAAAATGAAATAATAAAATAAGGATGGGCAAATGAAGGTAGAGAAATGAAGGTAGAGAAAGGTAAGTGACTGACTCCCCAAATCACATAGTTAGAAAGCAGCAGCGCTGGGATTTGAACCCAGGCAACCTTGTTATATCTAGGTTCTTTAATCAACCTTGTGAAAACAAGATTAACCACAGATGCCACAGATTTATCAATAAGCATTCAAAGACTCTTTCTGGGTATTTCTTTCTTTGAGATAGGGTTTCTGCCTTTGGGGCTGGAGAGATGGCTCAGTGGTTAAGAACACTGACTGCTCTTCTAGAGGTCCTGAGTTCAATTCCCAGCAACCATACGGTGGCTCACAACCACCGGTAATAAGATCTGGTGCCAACTTCTGTCTGCAGGGACACATGCAGGCAGACCATTGTATATGTAATAAATAAATAATAATAAAAAGAAGTATTTGATGCATGCAGATGTTTTGCCTGCATGAATATCTGTGCACCACAAACATAGCTAGTGCTTTTGGAGGTGAAGAGGGCATCAAATCCTCTGAAAATAGAGCTACAAATGTTGTGAGTGCTATGTGGGTGCTAAGACTCAAACCTGGGTACTATAGAAGAGCAGTCAGTACTCTTAACTGTTGAGCCCCATCTCTTAAGTCCCCTAAAATAGTTTCTTTTTTAAAAATATTTATTCATTATGTATACACTGCTCTACCTGCATGGCATAAGAGGGCACCAGATCTCATTGTGAGTTAACATGTAGGTGCTGGGAACTGAATTCAGGACCTCTGGAAGAGCAGCTAGTGCTCTTAACCTCTAAGCCATCTCTCCAGTCCAAGAAATAGTTTCTTTTTGTAGTCCTCAAACCCCAAATCCTCCTGCTTCAGCCTCCTAGGTGCTGGGTTTGCAGGAATATTTTCAGTTTTCCCAGCATCCCCCTTATTCCCAATTTTGACACATATGGAAGCCAAAGTGTAGGGAGTTCCAAGAATATTCTGAAAGTGACATAGTTCCTGCTGCTCTTTACAGACCACCTCCCTCCTTCCATCTCCCTTTCCCTCTCCGACGTCCCCAGGAGCTATGCTGGACTGGGGGCTCACCTGGAAAGTAGCAGCTGGCAGGTTGGTGATGGCAACATACTGGAGGTTATTCTGCAAGGTATAGATGAGAGAGGGCACCGCAAGCTTGAGTGTGTCCACATATTGCACCAGGACAGCCTCGTGGAGGAAGAGAACCAGGTGCTTCACATTACCTATGTGGGAAGAGGGTCTGCTGAGGATTGGGACCAGGCTTGGCCCCTTTGCTCACCTCTCAGTCCTGCCTTCCCTCACCGCCAAACTACTCTCCCCCTCCAGCAGCTCAGTTTCTTCTACAGTAGCACAGCAATGCCAATAAGAACTTTTTCTAAGTTTGGCCTGGCGGCATACACCTTTTATCCCAGCATCTGGGAGATGGAGGCAGATGGATCTGGTTAGTTTGAGGCCAGTGCCAGACCAGCAAGGACTACATAATGAGATTATGCCTTTTTTTAAAAAAAGTCTTTCTGATACAGAACTTAATGGCTGCAAAGGGGAATGGTGATATAGTTCAGGGGTTGGGCACTTGCCTAGCAGATGTGTGTGTGTGTCCCCGGTTTAACCCCAACACTGTAAGAAAAGAAGACTAATGGCCACAAAACTATTACCTATCCCACTACGCCTGCTATCAACCACAGTCTACCCACCTGAGAGCTACTCCCTGGCATGAGCCCATTCAGGTCAAGCACTTGACATGTCTGTACAATGAAATAGTCACCAGTAACTAGAAGCATGTGACATAGAGCTTCTTGGTTCCTGGGCAGGGGTATACAACTATCTCTCAGAAGGGAGGTTTTTGATTTGTTTTGTGGTTTGTCCAGAACCTCACACACTACTGAGCTACACATCCAACCCAAGGCTTTTAAACATCCTAGTTCCTTAATGGTCCATGAGCCACTTGAGGACAGAGTCCATTTCCCATCAAATAAATCTTTTTTCAGCCCTAGAGACATCAAGCTACCCCCGCCCTACGGATGAATGAAGCCTTTTTTCCTTTCTCAAAACAGAGTCTGGGCTGGCCTCAAATTCTCCTCCATCCTTCTGCCCTAGCTTCTTGAGTAGGCACCAACATGTACCAGTTGAATGTAACCCTTTTTTGTTTTCTGTTTTTTTGAGACATGGTCTCACTTTATAGCCAAGACTGGTCTTGAACTCAGAGATCCACCTTGCCTATCTCCCAAGTGCTGTGATTAAAGGCGTTCACCACCACGCCAGTTCTTGACCATTAAATAGAAGTCTGGTTGAGAATTTCTACAATTAATTAACTGAATATCATTTCCTATGTAAAAAGGTTTATGTAAAGCTCAGCACATTTTTTATTCAGACAGGATTTCTCTGTAGTTTTGGAGCTTTGTCCTAGAAGCCCGGCAAAGCTCATCACATTTTTAGTTTTGGTCTTTGAGATTAAATTTAAGACCGCTCCCCCCCACCCCCCGCAAGTGTGTTAAGCACATTCTTTACCAATTGAGTTATATACCCAGCCCTACATCTTACTATTATTATTTCATTTAGACAGATTTCATATAATCCAAACTGGTCTTGAACTTGCTATGGAACCAAGGATGAATTCATCTTTCAGGTTTTACCTGAGGTCAGTTATCCCTAGAAGATCTCTACAACCACACTGTACAGGGTCAGCCTATGAATGCCTGTCTCTCCCTGCCCACACAGCACTTATTTCAGTAGTAATTAATGGAGTTTTGACTTCATATTTTCCAGGTGTTAAGAAGGTAATGTGCGTACCACAAAACACATCACAAATTCTGCATAGCTATAACTGCACATCATAAAAAAGCACATTCATATTTCTGCAGAGAATTATGTGGATATACACACAAAGTGGAAAAACTCAAAACACAGGTCTACCAAGAACTCCACATCAGGTCAGGTTTAGGTTGCTGGTTATTTTGGTTTTTTAGACAAAGCCTTCCTATTTAGCTGAAGAAAGCCTCTTACTCAAGTGCCAGGATGACAAGCACACAAGTTCTGTTCCTTTTGTAGTGATGGGGATGGAACCTAGGGCTTTAGCACATGCTGAGTGAGTGTTCAACACTGAGGGCGAGGTTATCACCAACTAATTCAAGGAAAAGCAAAGCGAGCAGAGAGTGATGGAGTACCTGTACCTGCAACCCAAGCTACCACAGAGGCTGAGGGAGGAGGGACACTTTAGCCCATCAATTAGAGTTTTAAGATCGGTCTAGTTAGTGCAGTGATATCTTGTCTCAAAAGGGAAAAGAGAGGGAGAGCCAGACAGGCAAACAAATTAAATTTGTGGGTCATCATGGTGGCACATACCTAAAATCCTCATATTTGGGAGGTAGAGGCAAGAGAATCAGGAGTTCAAAACCAAGCTCAGCTACAGTGTTAGAAACCAGCCTGGACTATGTGAGATGATCTCAAAAAATCAAAATACGGCTAGCAAGATGGCCCATCAGGGTAAGGGTGCTTGCTACCAAGCCTGACATGAATTCCCAAGACCCATATGATGGAAGGAGAGATTCAATTCTTTTAAGTTGTCTACTGACTTCCACATGCATGCATAGCACATGGATGCCCACCTCCCAAATTAATAATAATAATAAAATTGTGGATAAAAGCTATTGTCACCAGGTGGTTGCGGGGAGCGCCTTTAATCCCAGCACTCAGGAGTCAGGCAGATCTCTGAAATCAAGGTCAGCCTGGTCTACAGAGTGAGTCCCAGGTCACTCAGGGCTGTTACAGAGAAACCCTGTCTTGAAAAAAAAGTAAGAAAAGAAAGAAGGCATTATAACTTTGAACACTTATGAACGACTTAATCTTTTGGGTTTCTGATTTGTGTGTGGGAATGTGGTGCCCTCATCCATGCATGAACATGTGGACGACAGAGGCTGATATTCGGTCTCTTCCTCTATCACTTTCTACCTTATGATTTTTGTTTGTTTGTTTTTGAGACAGGGTTTCTCTGTGTAACAGCCCTAGCTGTCTTAGAACTAGCTCTTGTAGACCAGGCTTGAACCCACAGAGATCCACCTGCCTCTGATTCCCAAGTGCTGGGAATAAAGGGGTATATCACCAAAGCTCAGCATTTTATCCATGAAGCCATCTTCCCCACCCTATTGTTTTGGTTTTCGTGTGTGTGTGTGTGTGTGTGTGTGTGTGTGTGTGTGTGTATGTGTGTTACTGGGGATTGAACCTACAGCCCTAAACAAACTAGGTGCTACAGCTGGGCTACATTTCTAGTCCTTTTATCTGTATTATGTGTGATGTATGTGTTTGAGTGTGGGCATACACATTCCATGGTGTGGAGGTCCAAGGACAACTTGGAGGCTAAAGTCAGTTCTCTCCTTCCATTCCTGGGAATAGAGCTCAAGCTGTCAGGTCAGGATTGCATGGCAAAAGTTTTTACCTTACCTGCTAAGCTATCTTTCCAGTCCAATGTTTTATTTTGAGACTGGATCTTACAAAGTTGATCAGGCTAGTATTGAACTTAGGATTTTCCTGCCTCAGCTTCTCTAGTAGCTGAGATTATAGACCTGCACCATCAGGTCTGGCTTTGCTTTTTTGTTCATTGGTGGTTTGGGGGTTTTGTTTGTTTGTTTTGTTTTGAGACAGGATCTCTCTCTCTTTTTTTATATTTATTTATTTATTTATTAGGTATACAATATTTTGTCTATGTGTATGTCTGCAGGCCAGAAGAGTGCCCCAGACCCTTTACAGATGGTTGTGAGCCACCATGTGGTTGCTGGGAATTGAACTCAGGACCTTTGGAAGAGCAGGCAATGCTCTTAACCTCTGAGCCATCTCTCCAGCCCCTCTCTCTCTTTTTTGTTTTGGTTTTTCGACACAGGGTTTCTCTGTAGCTTTGGAGTCTGTGCTGGAACTAGCTCTTGTAGACCAGGTTGGCCTCGAACTCACAGAGATCTGCCTGCCTCTGCCTCCCGAGTGCTGGGATTAAACCACCACTGCCAGTCTTTGAGACAGGATCTTGCTTCAGCCTGGGAAGACCTGGAATTTATGATCCTCCTGCCTCAGATGACAGGTATGAACCTAGTTTTATTGTTATTTTATCATGTATGATTTTTATTATGCTTCCTTGCTTTAGAAAGAATTTCAGATAGCTAAAGCTATCCTTGAACATTCACTATGTAGTCAAAGATGACCTTGAACTTCTGCCTTAGATTATAGGCATTTATCATAACTGTTTTATACAGTCCTGGATATCAAACCCAGAGCTTTATATATGCTAGGCAAGTACTCTATCAACTAAGCTACACCCCCAACTCTAGGTATTATAATTCCACTTATTGCTTGTTTTCTTTTTTTTTTTTTGGCTTTGAAAACTGTCCTGGCACTAGCTCTTGTAGTCCAGGCTGGCCTTGAACTCACAGAGATCCGCCTGCCTCTGCCTCCCGACTGCTGGGATTAAAGGTGTGTGCCACCACCGCCCGGCTTGTTTTCTTGTTTTGCGGCTAGCCTTGAATTCATGGAATTAACTGATGCTGTGTCTTAGTATGCTGACCAGCTGCGGTTATAAGTGCAGATATGTAAAAGATATGTAGATCAGCAGTGAGCAGCTAGCTTTATGACAGGGTGGCCAAGAGTTGAGAGTTGTGAGCCTGGATAATGTGTGGAAGGATAGCTTTACTATTTTATTATTCTTTCTGACTCTGCGTATGTGTGTGTAGTGGAATTCTCCATATTGCAAAGCTTTTCTTTTCCCTTTCTTTCTTCTTTTCTCTCTCTCTCTTTCTTTCTGAGACAGAATCACGGGTAGCCCAGGCTAGCCTTGAACTTCCTATGTTATCTCGAGCTCCTCCTCCTGCCTCCACCTTCCAAATGCTGTTACTAGAGGCAAGGCACGTGCCACCGCAGTTGGCTTCCACAGGATAAAGTTAAATCTTTCAATCACTGTTGAGTGTTCTGTTGCCTTTTGGGAAGACTATGTCACTACTGCAGTTCCCAGGTTTAAGGGACATACAAGTGCGGAGGCAACTTCGCACAGCTGGAGTGGCAAGGAAGCTTAGATGGCACTTACATACTCTGCAAGTAGTTTCAGACTCTCCCAGAAAACAAGCCTCCCCAGTGTGCTTACACACAGGGAGTCAGATCAACCAACCAGCCCCTTCCCTGACTCATACCCCTCTTCTGTGCGAAGAGCAGCAGGAGACAGGTGACACCTTTGAGTACTTCAGCCATGACTACAGCGGTGGTGGCAAAGAAGCGGTCCCCAGGTAGTGTGCGAGCATATCGGATGCTAAGGATGAGGGAGGCATTCTGGACCACCAGCACAGCTAAGGATATGTACTTGAGGCGCCGGTGAGCTGTAGGGAGTGGAAGGGACATAGAAGGATGGGGTCAGAAGCTGTCAGAGTACAGCCACCCACCTCCCCCCTCTTCCCAATCAAAAACCTCCCAGCCACTGGAACTTCCTCTGCCTGCTCATCCTGACTCAACTGATAATCTGATTTCCCTACCTGTTTCCACACCCTCAGTTGCCGGCAAGTGTCAGATAGAGTCCCATTCTGGCCAGCTCTTACTGTGAGATCCCTGGTAAGGTGTGAGGAAATGGCCTGGGCAGGCCCTGGACACACATACCCATTTCTCCCTCCCCGGGGAAGCAGCTCTTTCCCAGTCAGCATTCCCCATATTTACTGAATGCATGCAGCATGCCTATCACTGTGCTAAGGGATTCTCATGGATTCCCACCCATCATTTGGTCTCTGAAAGTATTTTGAAACATCTCATTTTGTGGATGAGCAAATTGAGGATTTCTATGAAGTGATGTTTCTACTTGCAGGACTGTCCCATAAATGAAATAATATCAGAATATAATGAATGGGAAATTGTTTAAAATGTCCACCTCCTAAGGACTGTCCTATTTTCCTATCTCCTACAATGGTTACCCAACAGTCTGATTACCTTAACCACATACGGAAATACTGCCCTACTCCTGTACACCCTCCTCCCAGCCAAAGAACAATTCTTTGTTCTACTCACACTGACAATGAGCTCTCTCTGCTATATAGGACTTGGCACCCTCAGAATGTTCTTTCCCTGACCTAAAGGAAGGAACCCTCCCACCTCAACATAAATAGAACTATCTCCATTTGGATGGGACAGCCCCAGAACATACTCTCCATGTAATGAAGGACAGCCTCATGCTCAAAATGGATCCACTAGTCATACAAGGATGTGCCCCACCCTGACAATTTATAAGGTCCCTTTATAAGGAAGAAGCCACCACCCTAAGAATAGTCTCTCCCTTCTATAAGGAAAAACTCCTACCCCAGAATCCGTCTCTCCCTTCTGCAATTAAAGATTGCCCACAGCCCCCGAACATTCTCAGTGGTCTTAGCCTCCTCAAAAGGAAATTTCCCCACACATTCAAAACGGTCTTTATTTCCAAGTCCAGGGCCCCGTCACAAACACCCACAAAACGACCGATTCCTACCTGCAACCTACAATAGTCCGTTCTCTCCTCCCTTCTTCCAACAACACACACACACTTCTCTCTCTCTCTCTCTCACACACACACACACACACACACGTCGGTACACACACACACGTCGGTACACACACACACACACACACACACACACACACACACACACACGTCGGTCCATTCACACGAGATGCCGCTGTCACTTCAGTCAAGGATCATTCCACCCCCAAGGTTCCCGAACTCCACCCGGCCAACTGCTCTCTGCCAGAGGTCATCTCACCCGCTGTAGCGGACCCAGACTCCAGCACGCCCGCGGACACGGACCCTGGCCCGGCCGCCGCGGATGATCCGCCAACCCCAACCGCTGCCATGTTGGCATCTGCCCGTCCCGTCCCCTCGGCAACAGCAGGCTACTTCCGTATCCATCACGTCCGCTTCCGGACCTCCGGCGTGGAGGGCGGGGCACTAGCTGGGATTGAGCGGTGGTGTTCTTAGCCCGTTCTAAACCTGATTCTAAAACGGTGATTTCGGACTTCCCAGATCCCATCAGCTGGAGATCCAGGACGCCGGAGACCCGTCTCCCGCAGCCTTTACACAGCTATTGGCACGATCGCGACACTAGACCCGACCCACACTTCCCGTTGGCCGCCTCACTGACCCAGACTGTCCGAACCACCTTCCCAAACCGTCCCGCGGTTTCATTGGTTCCGTTGTTCTTCCATCTCCGCTTTTATTGGAACCTTCAGATGGCACCACCCTCCTCATCAGAAACTCAGTTTCTATTCCCTTCGCCCAGCCAGGTCCCGCCCTCTAAGGCCCGGAGGCCAACGGACTTTCGAGAAGGCGGGACAAGTGAGTTATAGGCCTACCGCTAGGTTCATAGAATTCACTGCTGAACTAGATAGAGTAGGGAAGGCTTAGTCACCATAATAGAGGAAAATGAGAAGCAGGTTCAGGACAATTGACGTCAGGATTAGAGAGACCAAGGGAGGTGGGTTGAGGAAGATGCAAAAGAGGAGCATGAAAGGCAAAGACAAAATTAAGATTTAAATCAAGTTAAGAGCTATGCAGAAAGTGCTAGAAAAATTCCAGTCGGAGCCTGGGATTTATTTTTGTGCAAGTAAATCCCAGCACTCCAAGTTTGAGGCTAGCTTGGGCTTCAAAAAGACCCCATATGAAAACAAAACAAAAACGGTCAAACTGGCCCCCTCTCTGACGTGGTTTTTCTTCAGAGATTTTTCTCCAGTCATCTAAACTCAACAGGCAGTAGATGCTCCACTAATGCCTACCTCTATAAATGGCTATTCATTCGTGACTTCATTATTTATTAAATAGGTTTCCACACATGGCTTTTTAAATAATCCAGGCAGGGGGAGAAGGGACAGGAGGGCACACTTGCAGCTCTCCTACCTCCAGTACATAATTATTTACACTTTACCACTGGACAACCCTGGCTCAGGAGGAGGCAGCAAAAGTTGGAGAGGGGGGACCCCAGGAGAACAAACAGTAAGACTTATTTCCTCCATCCCATCCCCCCCAAACCATCCATCCCATCCTAGTCTCTGGTGGTGTCCGATGATGTCCATCTCCCACTCCTTCCCAAATTATGGAAGTAAGGTTCTTCTCACCAGAATAAGAGCACTTGGGATAACAATAGGGTCCTCTCACCAAAAAAATAAAATTAAAACTAAAAAAAGCACTGGGATACTAATTAATAGGGCTTAATAGGGCATTACCTTCCCCAGAATAATCATTTCTGGGCTAAGGCAGGCAAGCAGCAACTGAATGAGATCCCAGGGTAAGGGCCCTTTTGCTAAAGAGCTGCTGGGGTATTTAAGGAAAGCACCCTTGCCCGAGTGAGAGCATTTGAACTAAGTGTCTAGTTTGTGAGTAGTATAGGAGGTGCCAGTGTAGGGACTAAAATATCATAATAAGAATCATAGGGCCTAGAAGGGAAGGAATCCAACCAAATAAACATCCTTAACAGAACAAGAAACAAGTAACTCCCCCCTCCCAAATAAGGGACCACAGGTTCCGGGAGGAGAGCTCCTTCACAGGATTGGGATAGGAACTGGGCAGACTTGGCTATCTTCTGACCCCTGATCCTTATACCCTGACCTTAGTAATACTGGATTTTTAAGAACCTGTATAACCAGGTCAACAGATGTCCATCTATCCCTGTAGCATGACCATGGGATTCCAACCAGAGAGCCTGGCTGGGCCTAGGGAAGCAGGGACCAGGGTAAGGGGGTGGAGCTTCCTTTGGAGGGATTGATGGGCGCTTCTTCAGCTGGTGTTTGCATCCAGGGGTCCAGCAGAATCTCCTCCAGTGAAGGTCGGGAGCAGGGTTTAGGGGCCAGGCACCTACGGATTAGGGCACAGCAATCTGTGGGGTCAAGAAGTACAGGGAGATTAGCGGTCAGCAAAGGGTACCCAGTCCTGGGAGGAAGGAAGCCTGTGGGGTAAGTGAGGGCCTCACCTGGGGAGACATGAGCAGGAAAGTGGAGCTCAGCCTCCAGAATCTCCTGGTCCCTCTCGAAGGGAATGTCCCCACAGACCATATCATAGAGGAGGACACCCAGTGACCAGACAGTAGCTGGGAGGGCATGGTACTGGTGTCGAGAGATCCACTCTGGAGGGCTATACACCCTTGTCCCTGCACACAAACCAAGAATTAGCTCTTTCTCTGATGGTGCCCTTCGTCAAACCCTGTGTCCCTAGAAGTATGAACTATAAATTAAAGGAGAGTATCCACTTGCTGGAGAGTACTGCTTCAAATTTAACAGTAGAGTCCTGTCAGCAGCAAAACAGCTTAAAAAGAGCACTTCCAAGTTAACACTGTCTTACCAGAAGCAAAACAAAAAAAAAGCCAACAACAAAAAACCAACACTAACAAGATCCCCACACTAAAAAATAAGAGCCCAGAAGGTTAAGAAATTGTAACTTGGCTTGAGAATCAAGAATCTTACAGGGTATGATTTAGGTCAAAGGTTACAAGGACAATCCAATAGTAAAGCTCAAAAGCCAGAAGAATTAAAGACTAAAAAGAGCCCCACCCCCATAGGGAAGTAGGGAAGAATCCTTACCATCAAAGTCCGTGTATGGTTCATCATGCAGCAGGGCGCCCGAACCAAAATCAATGAGTTTAATACAACCCCGGCACAGGTCTATCAGGATGTTCTCATCCTTGATATCACGATGGACAACTCCGCGAGCATGGCAGTGCTGGACAGCTGCCACTACTTGGGTAAAGAAGCTGCGGCTTCGGCTTTCACCCAGTGGGCCCTTCTCTGTGATGTAGTCAAAAAGATCCTGGGCAGGCATAGGCCGTTCAAGGACCAGCATGAAGCCCTCTGGGGTCTCAAACCAGTCAAGCAGACGTATAACACCTGGATGCCCATTGCCTTCACCCACCTTCCACAGCAGTGCTACCTCAAGTGGGCAAGTGACTGAGTCTGACTGGGGTGGGAAGTGAAAAGAAAAAAAAGGAGATGGTAAGTCTGAGCCCTACTGTCAATATAGCAGTTTATTTTCAGAGCACTGATTTTGACCTTTGGCAAGCCATCTCCCTTTCCAGACCTCAGTAGCCTTTCAAATGCTCAAATCCTTCAGAGTGAAATGAGCAGAGCCATATACATCTGGCATGTAGCAGCTCAGTAAATATTTGAATAAGTTGAATTGTTTTCTTTCTTGTGGGGGGGGTTGGGGTTTGAGACAGGATCTCTACATAGACCAAGCTGGCCTGGAACTCAAGAGATCCATCTGCTTTTACCTCCAGAGTGCTGGGATTAAAATGTGCACCACCATGCCCAGTCTTCAAATTTAAAATTTAAGTCCCTTTGCATAAAGAACTATCATGGGATATATTTACCTGTCTTATTAGCCAACATCCAGATCAGGGCAGTTTTTATGCACACTACATAACTCTATAAATGTTTGTAAATGAAAGTACTTTACTACAAAGAGAGGCTAGCACTGAGAAGTAGTTAAATACTATTATTGTATAAGTGTTGAGGGACCAGCAGTGCCTAGTAAGAGTAGGACTCAATATGCTAGATGAATAGAGCAGTTAGTAGGAGAGATCTAGTACCTACTAAATTCTAATAAATGTCATACTTTGCAAAGTGCCTATTATTATGTCACTGCATAGATGTCCTCTGGCTTTTAAATTTTGTCTCACTTTTGAGACAGGATCTTGCCATGTAGTCCAAGCTGGCCTCAAATTCATGGAAATCGCCAGGCAGTGGTGGTGCACGCCTTTAATCCCAGCACTTGGGAGGCAGAGGCAGGCGGATCTCTGTGAGTTCGAGGCCAGCTTGGTCTACAATGAGCTAGTTCCAGGATAGATATCAAAAACTCCAGAGAAATCCTGTCTCGAAAAAAAAAATCCATGGAAATCCTAGTGTCACAGCCTCTTGAATGTTGGGATAACAGGTGTGCACCAACAATCCTGGCTTTCATTAGTTAAAAACAGCTCACAGTGATTAACTGCAAAGGACCTGGCACAGAGCAAACAAACATTCAATGAACACGATGTTTTGTCAGTCTTACTAATCAACTAGCACAACTCAATAACACCACCCCCCCCCACACACACCTAAACAGGCAGTGCCAAGGATCTTGTTGCCTCAGGTGAGGCCCATTACAGGCCCACTAACTTGCACAGTCGCAGACAGGTTTTCTCACGGAGACGCAAATTCTTAGGCTACTGCGCAGGCTCGCCCTCCCTTCTCAGTCCCAGGGCCGGCATAGACCGTCTGAAATGTCCGCCAGGGGGAGCTCTCTTACCTACAATTTGCCCAGACCCGCCCTGATGTCCGTTAGCCTTCTCAGGGTGGCAGAAGAGGCAGCCAGCATCACCATGACAACCAGTGACCTAGGCCCCTCCTTCCCCACCAGCATGTCTTGTGAACAGCCCCAGAAGCAGTGCTTGAAAGAAAGATGCGAAAGCAGAGTTTGAGAGGAGAATCCAGAGCTCTGGGCAAATTGAGGTGAAATCAGAACTATCATATAAAGGCAGTAAACACAGGTTGGTAAGGTTCTCACGGTTTCAAGGTTCAGGGAATAATACATCCCCTAGAAAAAAATCTGGGGGTGAGTTCGGTGATGGAGTCCACGGGTCATGACGCACACCAAAGACACTCACCACGGTGGACCAGCCTAGCACACGGTTCCGGGAGATTACTTTGATGGCCACCTAGAAAAAATACTGAGATAAGGGGGCCAGCCCGTGATCCCAGACTTTTCTCAGTCTAGACCCTCTGCCCAATTCCAGTCTCTCCACTCTAGTATTTCTAGTTCCCATACGTATCACACCCACTGGAGCTTGGATGCCTATCCAGCGTTCTGAAGGCCCCAGAATCGTGTTCACTCCATCCACCTAGCATCTTTACTCCTGAGCTCTTGTCGGGAAAGCATCAAGAACCCCCGAAATCCAGAATGGAGCTGTATTTTTTTATTTTATTTTCTCTTTCCCACTGTCTCCCTACATCCCCCACCCTGTGACACTGGTGTTGAACTCAGTGTTTGTGAATGATGGACAAACGACCCACCATTAACCCATATCCCCACATTCAAATTCTAAGTTTTTTGACATCGCAAGCGCTCCTCCATAATTCTACCCATCTCCAGGACACAACAACTATGTATCTGGATTCTTGTTTTCACGACTCCACACTTAACACCTACTTATCCCCACCTTTCCCAGACACACACACACACACACACACACACACATACACACGCGCGCGCGCACACACACAGACACACACGCACGAACGCACGCACGCAAATTTCATGGATCTTGGGGTCGAGTCCTGAAGATCTGCCCCCTTCCCAGTAGAAATACCCGGTCTTTCAGAATTCCTCCCCACCCCCATACCCACCTGGACTGCAGACACGCGCGCGCGTGCACACGCGCACACACACAGCAACCCTGCTCCTTATGCTTCTACTACACATTTGCAAGCTCCCCACTGGAGCAACTGGCATCTCCGTTCCCCCACACTGGCATCTCCGTTCCCCCACCACCATCCTTCGCCAAAACACCTGACCCTCCCAGAACCCCTCTAGGGGATACCTGACGTCTATCCGTGACGCGGTGTCCCGCGAAGACGGTGCCAAAGCCTCCCTTACCCAGGAGGGGGCCAAGTCGGTATTCGGCCTCGAAAGCTGCCCGATTCTTGCCACCTACGCAAGCGGAGGCGAGGAAATCAGGGTGGCGGTGTACTCTGATCCCAGCCGTGACTCTCGCCCCCACACCGACACCCATCATTCCAGTCTACCCAACCTGCTTGTGACAGGGGAGACTGCGCTCACCTGGAGGCTGCGTGGGGGTTACAGGGGGCGAAGGAAGCCCCTGCAGAGGCTTGGTCAACATGGAGGAGGAGCTGCGTAGATTGAGCCCGCTGAATCCGCTGAGCCCGCAGGGCGTGGATGCCCGGGGCAGAGCGGCCGGAGAGCCAGGGCTGGGGGGCGCCAGGGTGGAAGGTAGGGAATCTGGTGGCCCGGAAGCGCCCGCAGACGGCGCCGCGTTAAGATTCGTCGCGCGCGCCAGCCCCAACGCTACTGAGCCGGGGCACGCGCCTCCCGGAGAGTAGCCCTGCGCGACAACCCCGCCCACCTGGCTTTGATCAATCCGGACACGGCACCTGCTGTACCCCGGCCAATCGGAGCCAGTCCTTATTTGCATGCCACCATCAACGTTTCAAGTGCCCCTTATGCAAATACATGCCAGGTTCTTCTGCGGAGGCGGGGCCTGTATGCAAATGTGGGGGCGGGGGCGGTCGCGCGCGCACAGACACAGGCGCTCGTGCACACGCACTCACGCACGCTAGAACAGGTTTTGGGAATCCCTTTGCGACAACCCCGTTTGTTTTGGTTGTTAGTGTGGTGGGGTGTGTGTACACACTTAAAAAAAAAAAAAAGCACAGCCTCCTTTCCTAGGACGCAGGTTTGCTGCCGCCGTCGCTTTTGCAGCCTTGGATCGGTGAGGAGACAACCCAAACCAGCTTTTAAGAATCAAAGCCTGACCAGGTGGTTGTGGCGCATACCTTTAATCCCAGCACTCGGGAGGCAGAGGCAGGCAGATCTCGAGAGTTCGAGGGCAGCCTGTGCTACAGAGCAAGTTTCGGGACAGTCAGGACTTGTTATTCAGAGAAACCTTGTCTGGGGAAACAAAAAAACAACAAAAACAATCAGAACCTGGAGCTAGGCAGGATCCTAGAATGCAAGGGTGTTTCTCACCCAAGCTCAGGCATCCTTTGCCTCAAAACTGTAACCAGGCTTTTATAGAAGAGCTAGTCCATTATTCCATTATTCAGGGAAGGAAACATTTATCATCACCATGACAAGGAAGGGGAGCAGGACCGTCAACGGCAGTTTGGCACCTGCAGGGTGACTTTTTAAATTGCCATTATCCGACACAAACCTGGCTAGACTTAGCACTGGACCCAGTCAGGGGGTCTAGAATCTATAATGACAAGGCTTTGTTCTTGTGGGAACTACAACTTCCTTGTTAAAGAGCTAGGATCTCAAAGGCTGAAGAAGTGAACAGCCATGTCTGTGTAAATATCCAGAGGGCCTCATGTCCAGGAAGACAGCCACACAACTCTAAAGATACATGGAATGCTAGGCAATGTAGTACATGTGAAGTCCAAGTCCTCAGTATGCTGAATCAGAAGGACCACCATGAATTGGTGAGACTAGGGAACATAGTGAGAATGTGACTTAAAACTAAAAGCACTGCAAATGAGATGACTCAGAGGAAAAGGATATTTGCTACCCAAGTCTGCCAACCTGTATGCGATCCCTACAAGTTGTTTTCTGACCTCCAGTTGTGTGTGGAAGTCACATACCCACACACAGACATACACAGAAGGAGGGAGAACCACCATGAAAGATACAGTCAGACACATTCAGGCAGACTTGTTCTAGACCTAGATACACATGAAGATATACCTAGAAAATAACATACCAGAAACATGGTGATACGACTTTACTTGTACTGTCCCATGGGACCATTTAACACCATATGTGCCACCAGAAACTAATAAACCTATTGCAAGCACACCACTACCACCAGATACCCACATTTACATACATAAAGATTGCCCCAGAAATGAGAGACCCAGACTGTCACAAAAATATACACAGAGGGGCTGGAGAGATGGCTCAGTGGTTAAGAGCATTGCCTGCTCTTCCAAAGGTCCTGAGTTCAATTCCCAGCAACCACATGGTGGCTCACAACTATCTGTAATGAGGTCTGATGCCCTCTTCTGGCCTGCAGATATACACACAGACAGAATATTGTATACATAATAAATACGTAAATAAATATTTAAAAAAAAGAATATACACAGATGTTACACGTGTGCACACACGCACACACACAGTGCTCCAGATCAGGCATGCAGTGATCTGAGCACCACAGATAAGCAATGTCACAAAAATAGATCCAATCACATACACACTATCAGATAACACAGTCTTATCACAGAAAGTATCCAGACAAACTACAGATGCACTGGCACTGACAGACCCACGCAAACATGCACTTCTCTCAGATACCAGACACAAACTGTCATAGGCAGAGTCCCACACTCAGTCACCATCTGACACACCTGGAAACAAGCCCTCATTGGACACAGACACATACACTCAGTCAGAGACACTGAAATACACAGAAACTGGTAGATTCACTGTGGTCACAGGACAGACAATACACACAAAGCATAACAGTTACATGCCATTTCTCTTAACTCATCCAACATTACTAGGTGTTTTACTGTGAGCCTGACAGGCTTTAGTGCAGGGGTAGATCTTAAGACACACACACAAGATAAGTAAGCATCACAGCCCCAGCCCAGAAGTTTATTTATAGTACAGTTATTGGGGATAGTTGTAGACAGAAGTGAGAATGTGATGAGATCACACTGGGGTTTCTCAGGTGACCCCTCTGTCTTAAAAGACAAATAAGAATGGTAGCTGAAGATAGGATTAGAGGGCAAATTGCAAGAAAAAGCCAAGAGTAGCAAGAGGCAGGCTGAGGCCAAATGGTACAAACTTACAAAATATAATACCCCCACCCCCCCAGTCTGTTAATAACCCCAACATTTGTGCTCTAAGAATGTACCAGGTACTGTTCCCAGTAGTACATTATTGACCATACACATTCTCTGTCAATACTCACAAATCAGAGAGCATGAGGTAGCAGACATTAGTTGCAGATGGGGCACTTTAAACTCAAAGAGAGCCCAAAGCCACACAGCTAGAAAATGCAGATAGATTTTAAATCAACCCCCTTGGCGTGCTCATGCTTGACCATGTATTTCAGATACCCTGCAGCCGCCCACTGGGCAAACCACACCCTCACCTGTGGGGCTACCACACACAGCCTTCTGCAGGGACCCCACTGAGGCATGGTGGGGGAAATACTGTTTTGAGAAAATCTGAGGGTCAGCCAGCCTTCTCAACCTGGGCTTTACAAACCCTAGGAGGGATGGACAGAGGCGTCATAAGAATTTGGAAACAACAATAAAAAAGGATTTAGCCACTTCGTTCTCCAGCTTCTGAAACCCAGGTAGGCAGGGGTCACCTCTGGTCACTTTCACTAAACTCATGTAGCTTGTTATCAACTGTTTATTTCTTCATCAGATTATCACAAGAATGAACATTAAGGTTGAGAGTGGAAATTCAGACAAAATTCAGTCATGGTCTTTAGCCCAAACACAGTCCATACTTATCCCTAGGTTCCCATTTAGAAATATGGTAGGTGGGAGTAAGGGCTTCAAAGTAGATTAGCTACTGAGGAAGTTTATGATTTTTAAGAAAAGCATCTCATTGTGTAGCCTGGCCGGCCTGCAACTCTACTATGTAGATCAGGCTGGCCTGAGAGTCATAGATCCACCTACCTCTGCCTCCCCAGTGCTGGGTTCAAAGGCGTGACTCAGTTCTAGAAGAGGTTTCTTGTTGCTGGTTCTGTTATACAGAATCCTGGTTATGTGGCCCAGGTTAGTTTCAATTGCCTGGGCTCTACATATATTGCACCTGGCAAGAAGTTAATTTAATAAACAGATAAAAGATGAACCCCAGCCTACAGACAGCACCTACTGGAGAACAAATAGAACTCTGGGCAAGCCAAACTCTGTGCTTCCCAGAGGCCCATCCACCCCTGCCCCATACAGAACAGAGTTGCTCAGGGAAACTGACATTTGGTTTTATTGTGCCAAGGACATTACAGACGGTGGATCTTATAAACACCTGCAGAGCACAGGTGCCCCACCTGCAGAGGCTGTTCTCCCTAAACTCAAATCTTGGGTAGCAGCCATGATCTCCAAAGATACCCCCACCTCAAGAGTCCAAACAGACTAGTGGTGGAAGCAAAAGGAATGC
>JAQHUG010000461.1:664850-704872 GCA_028555095.1 Dicrostonyx torquatus | reverse complement strand
CAGTCCCTGGGTCTCCATCAACTCTTGTCTGGGGGTGGGTCTCTGTGCACTTTGTTTTTCTTCATACTGTCTAGGTATTCCTGTTGGGACACTGCCAGCACCGATACTAAGATCTCGTCATCATCCCAATCGTTCAGACCTGCTGGGCAGGAGAGAGAAGAGGACAACGATGACTGGGGTCCTCAGCCCATTCTCCCTCATGCCTGTCTAATCCCTGGTTCTAGAAAATCCACCCAGGTCCCAATCACTCATTGGCTTCCTTAACTCTGTGAAACCCTACTAGACCCCTGTGGAGAAAACCTTTTGGGCCTGAAATTTTCCCTCATGCCTTTGATTTGCGAAGAGGCCCAGGAGCTTCAAAAATCCTCCAGGCTCTCCCAGCTTCTAGCTGGCCCATCCCCTAAGGAGGCTTACCAAAGGCAGAGGGGGACATCTGTTGGATGAGGGCCCGGCACTCCAGAGCAGGGTAGAGGGACACTAGGGGAGATGTGGCCCAGTCAGCTCCTGATGAGAACTGACTGCTTGTACCTGGTGCACAGGGTGAAGGAGGTTTGGCAAGAGCTAACACAGTGCCTGGGGAAGGGGGCTTAATGCCTAGCTCAGCATGCAGTTCAGGGTGCTCAGGTGACGAGGCTGAACTTCGTTGCCTTGGAGACCGACTAGTCCATTCCTCCAGACCACTGGAGGCTGCAGCTGTGGCTGAACTGCATGTGGCACTGGCTTTCCGGGGCTGCAGTAGGGAAGGAAAAAGTGATAAGGACCTACCCCAGCTATGATCCACCTGTGCCAGAGTGCTTAGACCCCTTCCAGAGTCCTGGCTACAGTATAGCTTTAATGTACCACAATGGAATAGAGGCAAAGTCCTAACCACTAGCAAATCTTTGTTGGCTACTGAGAAAAATCGCTACTTTTCTTTCAAGAGATCCTGACCCCACACCACAACCACAGTACCTTCACCATGAACAACCTAATAGGCTGCTCCTCACCGGTCTCCTACTTCTACCCTTGCTTTCTAGCTTAGGCTGTTTTACTCAGTAGTCGGGTGATCCTGTTAAGTCCTAACTTACATCCAATCCTTTTCCTTTTCACTGTTTCTGCCTCATTCAGAGCAAAATCAAAGTCTTCTCCAGAGTTCACAAGCCCCTATCCAACCTAATCCCACTACCTTGATTTCACCCAATACATTCTGTTCAGTGCCAGCCTACACCTGAGTTATACCAAGTATGGCGCCCTCACCCCAAGCTTTGCTCTGTCCACATACTCAAGTAACACAGCCCTTTCTCATCTCATCTGCTGAGGCCCACCCCGATAACTGTTTTAATACTGAGATCTCAAACCACCTCCACTCAAGTCTCATTCTTCTCCTGTACCAACTGTTCATTTTTCATCTACCATACCTCCAACTAATTTATTCATCATTTTATTAATTCATTAATTTATTCATTATTCACTTTGAAAAACCGAGTAGCCTAAGGACAGGGACCTTGCCTGCTAGGGCCACAAACATATCCTGCTACACTAGGAATAGGACCTCCTGCTTCCTGGCACAGGCCTACAATAAATACTTGCTGAACAGATTATTTAGCTCTTGCAAATATCTAACCATTCCAAAATCCTCCTCAGATGCCTGGCTTCCCCCTCCCCACCCTAATAAGGCAACTGGTTGAAACCACCACCCTCCTGGTTTCGTATAGCCAGGGTCACTGGCCCCACCAATGCCTTGTCTTCCTCGACAGACAGGATCATTGAAGGCAGTGAAGGAAAAGGTTTTACATCCTCAGTACAGAACGCAGCATGCAAAGGGTTTCCAAAAACAAAACAAAAAAAAAAAGCTGGTCTCTTTGTAGCTACCCATTGTTCCTTTGTGCCACCAGCAGTGGTGGCTGCTCTCCTTTGTTTCTTAAAAGCTGCTCTCCTTTACTTCTTAAAAGCAAGTGTTGAGAGTTCCAAGGTACGATGCCAAGACTAAAGACGAGATGAGTAACCGATGGGGCTGAGAGCTTCCCTCTCCCATATTTTATCCCTGTTCATTAGGGACCAAAAGATAAGAAGTAACAGGTCTTGTTCAGGCCAGTCACAGAGTCCATGACCCACCTGGCTGGGTCCCCGGACCTGGCGGGCCTGTTTCTCCTGATCCCTCAGCCACTGCAGGTAGGATTCTCGAGCCACCTGCTCCTCTATGGCCTCATTTGTGGCCTCCCAGTCTGTGGCTCGTTTCTTGTCTTCCAACATTTGTTGTTCAATCCATGATTCTTCATGGCATTCCTCATCAGGGACTGTTCTGCAAACTGCCAGGAAAGGAACAGGGATGTAGAGTGATGCTCTGAACCTGGGCAAGAGCCTGAATGGGCTCAGGAAGGTAGGCCTTAGCAAAAACAATACAAGAAAAGTTATTTTTACAAAGTACTCCTCAGCAGATTGTACAGATTGGTAAGTGGAGGAAAGCAGGTCTAGATTATAAGACCTGGCATTCTGAATTCCTATGGTCAGAAATGCTGGCCCAACCCCAAGACACCTCAAGTGAAGCACTAAGTCTGGGGATTAAAGGGGCTCTTCAGTCTAGGCCTTAATTTAAAGAAGCCTCACCTAGTAATGGCTCTATTTCACAATGCTGAAGCCTTTCTCAAACATTCACAGGGCAAAGGAAAGAGATGAACAGAAGTGAACTGTACAGACATGGAGTGGAAGCAGGAGTCAAGCATGAGGCTGGGTGTGACTATGTGAGGGGATGAAGGGTCAGTATCGGCATGGTGTGGGTGCTAGGACACTGTATGAGAGAACTTCATGCCAAGTTTTAAGATACTACAGCATTATTTGTTTGTTTGTTGAGACAGGGTCTCGCTACATGGCCCAGTCTGATCTTGAACTCACTATGTAGGCCAAGCTGGCCTGGAATTCATGGCAATCCTCCTGCTTCAGCCTCCCAAGTGCTGGGATTACAGGCGTGAGCCACCACATCCAGCGATATGACACTAATGAAATAATAGAGAACATCAAAGTATATTTCAGGGATTAAGTGTAAATACTGCTTCATAAAGTTTTTGTTAATGTTCTTTTTCCCCATAAACAATGGCTTTGGTATGCAGCCCAGATTAGCTTTGAATTCACAATTCTCCATTCTCTGCCTCTGGAGTACTAGGATTAGAGGCATGTTCCACCATGCCCCTAGCAAGTTTCACACACACACATACAAAAACAAACAAACAAACAAAAACCAAAAAACCCATACATAAATGCATGTATACTAAGTAATGATGTACAACATATTTTTCTGTCATGTAACATACTAGGGGAAATATATGTATGGAAATGTTAGCCAATTTAAAACTACGCAGCTATGGTCTGTATGGATCAGTGATAAAGAGTGCATACACAGAACATGGATTCAGCCGAGCAGTGGTGGCGCACGCCTTTAATCCCAGCACTCAGGAGGGAGAGGCAAGTAGATCTCTGTGAGCTCGAGGCCAGCCTGGTCTACAGAGTGAGTTCTAGGACAGGCTTCAAAGTTACAGAGAAACCCTGTTTCGAAACACAAAAACAACAACAACAACAAAAAACATGGATTCAATTCCCAGCACTGCAAAATGACAAAAATGAAAGTAGGTAAACAATCCAACCACAGAGAAAGAGATACAGAGATGGTAAGTGGACATGTTAAAAGACACTCAGGCTGGGGTATAGCTCAGGGGTAAAGCACTAAAACAGTGTTCAACACATTGTTACCAATTCAAATAAATCTAAAACTTCCAAGAATGGCTAAAATACAAAAAAAGTAGTGTTAGGAATTTTTCCTAACACAAGCTCTCTGCCAAAAACAAATTCTCAATCAAGCCAAATCAAAACAAGCCAAATTAAAAAAATATCCAGGTTTAATGCGAGTCCTGCGCTCTCAGGTGACCCTGAGGAGAAACCACCAGGAGGAAGGAAAAGAGACCACGTGTTCCTCTTTTGGGAGTTCACTTAAATACTTTGTGGGAGTGGCTCTGACCCCTGGGGGGGGGGGGTCAGGACCTGGCCTGCTGGGATTTGGAGTCCACATCAATACAACTCTCAGGCCTGGGGGCTGGGATAGATGCGAGGGGCTGGACACTCCAAACTTAACAAGTAGGAAGATCAATTCCTGGGAAAGTGAACTTTCATTCATTGTGATAAACACACACACACCAGTTTACTTATACAAAGCCTGGCAGTTCCTTACAAATCACAGTATAGTTTTTTAATTCTGAAATCCTGCTTCAAGATTGTAATACAACTAACCATAAAATTTAAGTTTCCACAAAAACCTGCACACAGCAGTTTGCAGCTTTATTAATAATCATCTAAACCTGGAAGCAACGAAGAATATCTTTCAATAGGTGAATGATTAAACAACTGTGTGCCTCCACAAATGGAACAGTAAGTGATAAGAAAATAGCTAACAAGCCATGAAAAAACATGGAAGTTTAATGCATACTGCTACCTGAAAGCAGCATTTTGAAAAGGCTACATACTATGATTCCAATTACATGACTTTCTGAAATAGGGAAAAACAGAGTCAATAAAGGATCAGTCGCTGAAGGGGAAAGAAAGAGTGGGGAACCTTCAAGGGCTAAAACTATTTGAATGATTAGGTGCTTAAAATAGATGCACTTTTGTTGTTATGCATCTGTCAAAATCCAAGGAACTTTACAAAACAAAGACTAATCCTTAATGTATGCTAATCGCTTTTTAAAGATCAGTTAAGAAGTGAGGCTCCCAGAGACAAAAAACCACCTTACAAATGTATGCAAGGACAAGCAGGTGGTGGCCTCAGGCACTTAGGAAATGAATAGACTCAGTAACACTAAACATAAAAAGAACTGGGCTTATCACTGGACTCCAGGGGGTCCAGTTAATGAGTCTGCCCCAGTTTATAGATGTATATTTAAGTAACAGTCATGTAAATGACTGGTGGGTGGTGGGTAAAGTTTTCTCAACTTTAAAGTGGGAATTTTACTAATAAAACAGGAAAGGGGGCAAGAATGAGGCCTGTGATGGAGGGATTTTAACTGGAGACATCAGCAATAACTCTGTTTAGGTTAACATAAATTCAGGGAAGATAGCTATAATCCTCATTCCTTAAGTGTGATTTCCTTCATTAACAATACAGTATTCAAAAGGTAGGAAACTTAATCCTACTTCTGTCAGATGATCAAAGACAACATCAACAGTCACGATCTTACTCCTAAAATATGCTTGATATATTTATCAAGATAAATATATCTTGATAATATATATATATAAGCAGTTCCCTCCCCAAACCCAAAATCTGGGTTTAAATAATGGTAACATTCACAAAGAGAATTTCCCTGTAATAATTTTTACTCCTTAAAATTCCCAAAGTCATTAAAACAAGAGTAAGGAATGAGGCAGGAACTTCAGGTTAATTACCACTGCGTCAAACACTATAAGAAATGTACCAGAGTCTCTGTGCCTTGGGAGGAAGGGACTAGATGGAAACTCTGTATACTAAGAAAGCGATTCTGAAGGTTAGCAAGACAGCTCTGGGAGTAAGGGCGCTTGTGCCAAGCCTGATGACCTAAGTGAGTTTAAACCTCACAGGCAGAACTGACTCCTACAAGTTGTTCTTTGACCTCCATACACCCTACCTGAAATAGATAAATGTAAAAAATTTCAACAATTAAGTCTATTAATTAGAAAAACTTTTAAATATTCCAATTATTAAAGAAAAAGGAAATAGTCCACCCAGGAAAAGTTATAGATAAATCTTAAATAGTATTAAGTGGAGGGGGGAGTCATTCTCGTAAAGCTACATACATATTGCATAATTCCCAATATATGACATTCTAGAATAAACAAAACTATAGAGTGGGTCCACAAATCAAAAAAACAATGAAATTCTTAAAAATTTGTTAAAGCCACAAGTCAAAGGGAACAATTAAATGTTAGATAGTGTTCTGGGTAGAATCCTCGAACAGAAAGGGTTCACCAGGAGGAAACTGAGGAAATGTGAATAAAGCGTGGTCTTTACTTAATGTATCAATACTGATTTGTTAATGATGACAAATGTACTCCATTAATGTTAATCATAATGTGGCATATGGAAACGCTAATCTCACAATCATTCTGCAAATCTAAACCTTTTCTAAAATTTATTAAAAAGCAAAACAGGTCCCCCAACCCCAGGGTTGGAGGGCATGTTAATGCTAGTGTGTTTCTTAAGATGAGGCAGGACCACCTTCTGTTCCTAGGAAGTGAGACTTGAATAGAGGATTTCAAAATCCCCAGGAGGGGGTAGAGGGAAGACAGAGAAGAGGGAGGAGAGGGGGTGGGGAGAAGAGGGGGTGGGGAGGAGAGGAAGGAGGGTTAGAATAGGAAAATCAACCTAGGAGAAGGGAGAGAGGGAAGGTCAGGGGACAGGATGAAAGGAGGGAGGAAAGAAAAGGGAAGATGAGAGGAGCGAGACTATGAGAATGAATGATTTCTGCCAGGAGATGCGGGAAAATGAAATACCATCTTCTGACACTAGGTCTCAGGCCTTTGGGAAGTGCTTTCAGTATTGGCCTGACCTATACAATCTGCCCCCAAGGTCCATTCCAGAAAGCTGTAGAGGGTCAGGGCTACACACAAGGCCTATCTCTAACTGCTATGAAGTTAAAGAAGGTCCTTGGGCAATCCTGGCTACCCAGGACAAGGTATCCTAAGAGGCCACTCTCAACAAGCTTAAGATGAGTGAGCCAGCTCATGGACAAGCAAATCAAAACCATAAAATGAGCTCTGATCAACAGTAACTCATTAATTTTATATACAGGTCAGACTTCAGGAGAGACTCAAAGAGGAAAGAGGACATTTTGTGGGCTAAGTGCAGACAGATCCAACACTCTGTAAAATACCCATGGCACAGGGACCCACTTACCCCTGGTTTAAATGATGGCAGGCCCAGCCCTACACCAATAGTGGCCTTGTTAGGATTCACCACTGAATTATAGTGGATATTGCGGTGGTAGCTGACACGGATGGGTTCATCTTCATTTTGATGGATCCCATGGAATGTGTTGATAGGTTCTGCAGAGAAAGAGAAGGAGGGAGCATCCACGGGGGAACCAGTATGGTTGGCTCTGATGAGGAACCATTAGTCCCTCATCTACCCACTACAGAAGTACCTGTGCTATATTGATACACCTCCACAGGACGGTTGTACATCTCTGCCATAGCCTGCATCTCAATGTGGTTACCATGGCAGTTGTTTTTCCTCTTCCGACTGATATAGGTCGTGAAGTCTTCTGTGACATAGTTGGAGAAGTAGTCAGCATTCTTAATCAGATAGTCCATGCAATGTTTTCGTACAACCTCATGCATGTCCTGGTCTCCATACACCTGGTCAGCTGGGAGTGCGGGGACAAAAGAAAGGAGAGGATGGAGTTAGAGCTGTCACAAGAGTTCTGAGTCACAGAACATCATTCACTGGAGGAAAGATGGGCTGAGGGACTAGGGAAAGTCCCTTTTCTACACCAAGCCCCAGAGAGGTCTTTTATTTGTGTGCTGATGGGGTGGTGGTAAATGGCAAGCAAGGTCTGAAGATGTGCTGAACTTGCACACATAAGCCAGGTGTGGCGGTGCATGTCTTTCATCCCAGCCCTCAGGATATGGAAGTGGGATGATCAGATTATCTTCATCTACAATGTAAATTCATGAGACTGTGGGGGGGGGAAGGAACCAGGTCAGACAATCTTTAAATTTTTTTTTCTTTGGTTTTTCGAGACAGGGTTTCTCTGTGGCTTTGGAGCCTGTCCTGGAACTAGCTCTTGTAGACCAGGCTGGTCTCGAACTCACAGAGATCCACCTGCCTCTGCCTCCCAAGTGCTGGGATTAAAGGCGTGCACCACTACCGCCCGGCTGGGTCAGACAATCTTGAAGAATGAGAGAGTATAGGGGTGTAAATATAAGTATAGCATAATCAATGGCCAGCAAGATGACTCTGGATAAAGGCACTTCCTCCAAGCCTGAAGCGTGAGACTCACATAGTTGAAGGAGAGAACCAATTCCCTTAAATTGTCCTCTGACCTCTCTACATATGCCCTGTGGCATGCCACCACAATCTCCATACCCACCAAGAAAATAAAAATATAGTAACAAAAGGTTTTAAAGTGACAATGTCAAACTAGAGGTTTCCTCAACAAGTAAGCAGGCCTTTGTAAATTCAAAGTATAAAGGAGGGTAGTACACACCTATAATAAAGGCTGAGTCAAGAGTATTGCCAAGGTCAAAGACAGCCTAGATCACGTAGTGATACTCCATTTTAAATCAAACCAAACCAAACCCTACCACCACTACCACAAAAAAAGCATAAACCACCATGTCCCACCATGATTAGAATCTTTTTGTTGTTTTTCAAGATAGGGTTTCCCCATCTGTTGTCCTCTTGTAGACTTGTAGCTCTTGTAGACCAAGCTGGCCTTGAACTCACAGAGATCCATCTGTCTCTGCCTTCTGAGTGCTGGGATTAAAAGTGTATAGTATCACCCAGCTATTATTAGAATCTTTTTTAATATTTATTTATTTATTATGTATACAATATTCTGTTGTGTGTATGCCAGCAGGCCAGAAGAGGGCACCAGACCCCTTTACAGATGGTTGTGAGCCACCATGTGGTTGCTGGGAATTGAACTCAGGACCTTTGGAAGAGCAGGCAATGCTCTTAACCTCTGAGCCATCTCTCCAGCCCCTATGATTAGACTCTTAACCAGAAGAAAAGGAAGAAAAATACTTACTCTGCCAAATAATAACTAGTAGGTTAAGTAGCTAGAGACAAGTTCTCTGGCTTGACTCTCTGGCTACCAGACAGGTATGACCTGGCAGGTCTCTAGTGGACAATAAGTATAAAGTGGTAGAATCCCTCTGTTACCCAGTTCATCAAAGGTGTACAAAGACTGATTACACAAGGCCTCTACTGAAAGTAGAGGGCAGCTCACACCTAAGTGCATTGCCAGCTCAGGACCTGGTATAGCAAAAAGAAATTGGATATAGTCTGCTAAGCAGCCATATAGGCTGAAGCACGGAAGCAGGAGTCTCTTCTCCCAAAACGTAGGTCTGAAGATAAGGCAAGCTTGACTTTCACTAGCTGCCTTGAAAAGGGAATTTCCCTGTGTTTCCCCTGAGGTTCACCACACTGATGGGATCCCCCTGGGGCACAGGGATGCTAGAAATGGGAGCGTGCCCACCAGTCAGGCCTGGCAGTCTTTTCTCTGAGGACTTGCCAGAAGGTCTTCACTGCCTTTGGATTCCCTCCAAGAGGGTTCTGTATGGTATGGAAACAAAGGCTGCACTGAGAAAGAAAGTGGGCAGCTACAATAGCCTCAACTCATCCTAGAGGTGAAGATACCTGAGGGGTGGAGGAGAAGGGTCTGTGAAGGCGGAAAGGGGTAGCCCCTTCACTGATGTAAACAAGGATGTGGCTTCTGTGGCCACACTCCACTCCCCAGCACTTCCAGCAAGTCACATGTCCTGCACACAAGCTGGAGGTGGGGGTTGGGGGCTGCTGCTGCCTTTCTTAGAAGCCAGGACCACAGAGGCTGCTGTGGCTGCCTGGGCTGCTGGAGGAGCTATTTCTGTAGGCTGAGCTTGGAGGCAATAAGGTCTGCAGCTGCCATAAACAGGAACTAAGATGGGAGTGAAAAGGTTAAATAGGGGTGGGTTACCAGGCTCCATGAGTTGGACTGAAATAATAGGGACTATGTATGTCCTATAGAAGGGATCTCTTTGCCAGAGCTAGATGCCAGATTTGGGGTGGGGGTGGGGACACAACAGGATCTTTTATCTTGTCTTTTTCTGGCAGAAAGTTCATGCAACCTCTTAGCTGTGTGGCACTGGACAAGGTCTTTCATTTCTGGGTTGAAATTCATAAAGTGGGGACAGTAACTCTTCTTCCACTTAAAATGGTATTATAAAGACTATAAAGGGCTGGGAATATACTTCTGTGGGAGAACATTGGTGCTAGGTTCAATCTCCAGTATGGGGATGAGACTACAAGGGAAGGTTTGTCAACTATCTGTAACATAAGCAGTGGTCAAGAAAACAGGCGCTCCAGGCCAGCCTGGTCTACAAAACGAATTTCAGGACAGCTAGAGCTATGTAGAGACCCTGTCTCCAAAAAAAAAAAAAAAAAAAAAAAAAAAAAAAAAAAAAAAAAGGCCGGGCGGTAGTGGCGCACGCCTTTAATCCCAGCACTCGGGAGGCAGAGGCAGGCGGATCTTTGTGAGTTCGAGACCAGCCTGGTCTACAAGAGCTAGCTCCAGCGCAGGGCTCCAAAGCCACAGAGAAACCCTGTCTCGAAAAACTAAAAAAAAAAAAAAAACAACAACAAAAAACAAAAAAAAAACACAGGCAAGCCATTGCAACTCCTATTATATTGCAAGCTACCCACCAGTCAGCGAGAATGCTGAGAGAATTGCTTATTAAGCCCTTCCTCATTTCTGTTGCACTTCCTCCACCAGAGGAAAGCCCCAAATGCAGAAAAGGAGGGTTATCCCTTCAATTACAAGCACTGCTAGCTCTCTTTACAGAATTCAGTGCCTTTGTTCAAAACTTTGACAACCAAATTCATACCAAACTAGTAATACTCACTTTCTGTGTAGGGTCCTTAGGTACAGGCAAGTTACAGTACTTATAGACTCATCCCAGCTTTTGTAAGGAACAACTCCACACTGATTATAAACTGTTCCTTATTTTTTTTTTTTTTTTTTAGTTTTAGACACTTGGCTTGAATAAATACCCTATGTAGCCCAGGCTGGCCTCAACCTTACAACAATCCTCCTTCTTTGGCCTCCAAGTGCTGGGATTATAAGTATATAACATCATGCCCACTGTATACCTTAATTGTAAATTATTAACATGGAATAAAATATGCATCTCTAGTCCAAGGACAGACACAGTGCCTCCCCATCAAGAGAGGAAAAAACTCTTCTTCGATGTTATAGGCAAAGCACATCATAACATGAATTAGCTTTTCTCATTTTTCTAGTCCTACCAATTCTGTCCTTAGGAAAATTCCTCCTCCTCCCAGATTAGCATGTGGGGGCCACGATGGACTTCCCTGTGGGGGTGGACCAAGGTAGGAGAAAGAGTGGCCCACTGGAACCACAAATAAAGGGGGAATTCAGAGAAACTGTTTTGACAGAAACTGAAACTTCTCTTGCTAACACTGCACTTGGCCATATGCACCTGGTTTCTTCTTCCAGGGTCCAGCTGGAAGGGGATCCCCCACTATACTCCACCTCTATCCTCTTTCTTCGCAGGGCTCACAAGTTCTCAGTACAGTAAGATCACTAATTAGTTCTATTACAGACTTTTCAAGCAACTCATTTGATTCTCACCAAAAAAGAAAATGAAAAAAAAACCCAAAAGTTACACAAGATGGGGGAGGCACTGATATAGAAATAGCATAGCTAGTTCAGGATCACATATTTATCACATATTTGGTGTCAAAGATGGAAAGGCACCAACACCTGGTCCCAAGTGACATTCCCCCACCCCACCTCATGTCTCACAGCCACATTATTTTCCTAGGGCTAAGGCTTGATCCTGTCTATGTCAGTTTCCCTGCTAGCACAAGGAATGCCTTGAAACAAGGGAAAGGCCTGTAACTAGAGATAACAAGTATCAGGGACTGCACACCACACTTCTCTAGATTCAACATGAACCTTCCTCCCCACACACCATACTACTTTGCATTCTCTGAACATACAAAGATACTCACATAGAAGCACACATATGAGCCGGGCGGTGGTGGCGCACGCCTTTAATCCCAGCACTTGGGAGGCAGAGGCAGGCAGATCTCTGTGATGGAGGTCAGCCTGGTCTACAAGAGCTAGTTCCAGGACAGGCTCCAAAGCTACAGAGAAACCCTGTCTCAAAAAACAAAACAACAAAAAAAGAAGCGCACATATGTACCCACATGCAGCCTGTAGGGCCTCCAAAAGACTGAAATCTTTGAGACTAAATACCCACATGACCAACTCCACAACACAAAGCCATAGCATACTGTGAGTACATATCCTTGTCACCAATCAGGAAAGACTGAAGACTAGACAAGATGTGAGACTGTGCATACTCAGGAAGCCATGCCACTTCCTTCCCAGCCTTTGCTAGGGATAGGTGGGAGAAGAATGACCAACATCTCTAACAAACTTCTTTCATCCTTCTCTACTGCCTGCAGAAGTCCTTCGTCTTCAGGATCCCTAAAGTGCTCAAAAAACAAAAAGAAGCCGGGCAGTGGTGGCGCACGCCTTTAAGCCCAGCACTCGGGAGGCAGAGGCAGGCGGATCTCTATGAGTTCGAGACCAGCCTGGTCTACAAGAGCTAGTTCCAGGACATGCTCCAAAGCCACAGAGAAACCCTGTCTCGAAAAACCAAAAAAAAAAAAAAAAAACAAATAAAGAAAAGAAAAAGTAAAACAAAGCAACCTGCATTTGCCCAATTACCAGGAGAAGCACAACACAGAGAAATTATTCTGCACCCCCAACAAAGATTATCTTATTGTATGCTTGTGAGTTTTGCCTGCATGTACATATGTGTCACATGCATACCTGATGCCCACAAACAGGAGACAGCACTGGTATCTCTGGAACTAGAGTTAAGGAAAGTTGTGAGCCACTTTGTGAATGCTGGGAACCCACTTTCCAGACCCACTACTTTTCTGCTGTGGGAGTCTGTTCTCCTCTCATCACATGAGTCTTATGGACTGAACTCAGGTTGCCAGGCTCAGCAACAAGTACCTTTACTGACTGAACTGTTTCACTTCACTGATTTAAGTCCCTGCTTTGGAGGGACATGGGACCACGTACACCTGACTATTTTCCTACCATTAAGTTCTGCTAAAGGCAGAATAGAAAGCTTGGAGGCTATGCAGAGGTAAAGGCACCTGTTGCCAAGCCTGACAACCAGAGTTTGATCCCTAGAGCCCACGTGATGGAAGGAAGAAGATAACAGACTTCCTTAAGCTTTTCTCTGATCTCCATGTAAACATACTATGTATGTTATATACACACACACACACACACACACACACACACACACACACATACGTACGCACACGTGCGCACAGTCATACACATGCAATGGTATGTTTAATAAAGGAAGCTTGGTTTTTGTGAAGAACCTGAAAACAAACCACACAAACGTGGGTACACAGAGCAGCAAGGAGCAACAGTAACCTTATCTGATCTCGACTGTCCTTCTGCTCCTGTGGGAACCCTGGCCCCACTGATGAAAAGGAGCAAGGAAAAGGTTCCCAAGGGGAAATGGGAAAACACAAAGATGCTGAACAGAGAGAGGTCAACGGAGAGAGGTATACAGGAAATAGCACAGAGAAATCTCCTGTGTCTTGATATAATCTCAAACACTACTGTTCTGACATTGGTTGAGTGACCTACATAAGACAGGGTCCTGGCTTTATTGTGAGGCTTTAGTTGCTCATTTTATAAAGTTGTCAAATCTAAGGCCAAGAGGTGGTGGCACATGCCTTTAATCCCAGCACATGGGAGGCCAGAGTCAGGAGGATCTGACTCTGGGCCAGCCTGGTCTACAGAGTGAGATCCGGGACAGTCAGGGCTACAAAGAGAAACCCTGTCTCAAAAAAACAAAAAGAAAAAGAAAAACTTGTCAAAATTAAGTAACAAAGCACAACACCAATATGTCTGCAATTCCAATACTCAGGAGGTTGAGACACAAAGAGCATCACAAGTTCAAGGCCCAAAGCCACCTGGTCAATCAAGAAAGTTCCAGGTTAGACTGGGCTACGTCTGCTCCAAAAATAAACAATAATAAAAACCAAAATCTTAAAAAAGTTCCTAACAGCCATCCTTCCCAGTGGTGAAGATCCATGTTCCCAGACCAAAACAACCACAGACATGGGTCTGGATAATATTTCTGGGCTATAACTCTCTCCTGAAGTCCATGCAGACACCTCTATGTGGCTTCTACTTGGCCCAAAGGCCAGCACCACTGCCATGGCCAGGACTAGATGTTTCTGCTGAGTCAAACCCAAATGGAGGAAAAGGGAGTGAGACTTATGTTTCTAGGAGGAGGTTATCTGAGCACAGCAGGGGCAGGGTGGATCATAGGATACGCACTTCCACCCAAGAGTTCACTGATGCTCATAAATCTCTAGGAAGAGGAGCTAGGGAGAAATGGGTACAAGCAATTGATACTGGTTCAAAAGTGTTGTCCTGATGTCAGTGGCAAAACAAAGGGCAAAAAAAACCACCTGTCTAAGATTCTCAACAATGGAAGAATAAATTCTAATTGGAAGAAGGAAGGTCCAGAGATGTCAAAGAACAGACAAACTAAGAAGCTAGACCAGTAATTCTCAACCTTCCTAGTGCTGTGACCCTTTAACACAGTTCCTCCCCAACCATAAAATTATTTTGTTGCTACTTCATAACTAATTTTGCTGTTATGAATTATACTGCAAATATCTGTGTTTTCTGATGGTCACAACCCATAGGCTGAGAACCACTGAGTTAGGGCCTCCTAAGTATTCTTTGGACACCTAAAAGTCCCCATGCAAACTTGACCACTGTCACTTCCCTTTCTATCCCTGGTAGTGCTGGGCATCAAACCCAGGGTCTCCTGAATGCTAGACAAGAGCTCCACAACTGAGCTATACCTTCTGTCATCTTTTCAGACCTTCAATTGATTTTATTTCATGGGATAATGATCCAAAATTTTCAGGAGTGCCTGAAGCACACAGATGAACGTATGGCACACAGTAGAGTCAGGGAAACAACAAAGTGCCATATATATGTACAAGTCACTCAATTTCAACTCTCCATTACATGTTCCCTTCACTATTTAATACATGGTACAAAGTTAAAGCCTGCAAGCCCTGGTACAAAGCCTAAGGTGATGGCCATCTGTCCCTGTGTAAGCTAGGCTAGAAACAGGGGGACAGCAGAAAGCCTGGGGACAAAGTCCCCTTCCCCGGCACACGTATTGTGTACTCTGCACCAGGGAAACCTCTAGGAGGCCTAGAGACCAGGGACCATGTACTTCAGGGGAGAGGCTATAGGACTTGAGGTTTTACAGAGAAGAGCTGAGGGCAGCCCAGTCAGGGGAAATGTGTAGCCATAGTGCTGATAAGGAAAGGCCTTTTAACCTGCTGTGGTCAGCTCTTCCTGTATGCTTGGGCCCCTTACTGGAAGGCCCCAATTGGGGGGGGGGGGGGAAGCTAGATAGACACACATATACAAAAATTGTTCTTGATGTGAGTTACTATTCATACCAGGTCCTCAACAGCCCCAAGCTACCTCAGTGAGCATGGACCCATATGCCTAACAGTTATCTTACCTCTCCTCCATCCAGCCTGAGGTTAATACAGGACCTAGAAACTACTAGGTCCTCCTCACTTTTTCATTCTCTGCCTTCCCTTTATCCCCAAGATACCTCTAAAGCCAGTTCTTTCTCTAGTAAATATCCCAGGGAAAAGATGACTTCAAACTAGAGAGTAGGAAAAGTTGGGATTGTCCTCTCAACAGAAACCATTTTTTGAATAGTCTCTGCTTGATAGAGGGTGAGCAGCCATTTGTCAATCCATCCCACAAATATTTCTGGCTATGGGGCACAACAGAGAATACTAGTGCTACTGTTCCATGATAACCTACTATATATCAAGCATTAAGGGATTTACCAAAGCAAATCAAACCAGAACAGTAGAATCTTTAATCCATTCTCCAGCTAATAAAAGAGGGTCCAGAAAGAAGAGTCACTTGCCCAGGAGGGGTACCTGATCCAGTATAGCTTATAACAGACATGAGGGTCACCCAGATACTAAAAACAGACCTAGACAGAACTCAAGGAGTCCTGGGGACCACCAACATTTCACAGATCAGAAAATAGTCTAAAAGCCACACAGCAGTTATAAACTGGGCCAGAACCAAAAGTCAGATCTTTGGCTTCCCAGCAATTTTCCCTGAAAGACAGAACCACTGGTGCAGGAAGAGAACAGGCCACACTCTTATCTCCCTTCAAGTTGGTATGGGATTTCACTTTTACTCATTTGGACAAAGATTCATAGCAACAAGGGCCTCAAAGATCTAGCTCAGGCTTAGTAGACAATATTAAGAAATTATTAATTCCAGCCTGGCACAGTAGTACATGTCTATAATCCCAGCACTTGGGAGGCAGAAGCAGGTGGATCTCAAAGTTTGGGTCCAACCTGGTCTACATAGATCAAACAGCCTGGACTAACAGAGACCCAGTCTCAAAAAATGACTAATTCTTGGTGGCTGGAGAGATAGGTTAAGAGCAGTGGCTGCTCTTCAAGGGCCCTGAGTTCAATTCCTAGTAACCAAAAGGTAACGTACAAACATCCATAATGGGATTTAGTGCCCTCTTCTGTCATGCAGGTATACATACAGGCAGAACACTGTATACATACCAAATAAATCTTGAAAAAAATTACTAATTCTTAGCTCTACATAGTGTCTCACACTTAAAATCTCAGCCCTTAGGAGGCTGAAACAGGATTATTCCAAATTTCAGGTTAACTTGGACTAGAGAGTGAGACTGTCTCAAAAAAGGAAAAAAATTAATTTTGCTAGTTTTGACAGCTGTTCTTTGCTTATATTAAAAAGACAGAAACCAATACAGATGCATCTGTTAAAGAAAATACAGAAGCTGGGCGGTGGTGGCTCATGCCTTTAATCCCAGCACTCAGGAAGCAACGATAGGCAGATCTCTCTGTGAGTTTGAGGACAGCCTGGGCTACAGAGTGAGTACCAGGACAGGCTCCAAAGCTACAGAGAAACGCTGTCTCAAAAAAAAATTACAGAAATATTTATGAATGAAATGATCCTGTGTCAAGTTACACTGTAAAAACAGTGCTTCAGGGAAGTGAGAAAGAGTGGGCAGGGTAGTTATAAAGTAAGGCTATCTATGTGTTAATGATTGTGTGTGGTGTATGTGGGGGTTTCTTTTCTTGAGATGGGGTTTCTCTGTGTAATAGTGCTCACCATCCTGGAACTTGCTCTGTAGACAGGCTAGCCTCGAACTCACAGAGATCTGCCTGCGTCTGCCTCCCAGATTAAAGGTTTGTGCAACCACCACCCAGCTGTGTTAATGACTTTTTGAAGCTAGATGAAGAGTCTGAAAGGGCTCACTATTTTCTCTACTTTTGTGCAAGCTAAAAGAAAAAAAAACATAATATAGAAACCTATAAAGATCTAGATTTTTTTTTTTTTGCAACAAGACAAAATTATACTTGGCTGGCATGGAACCTGCTATGTAGACCAGGCTGACCTTGAACTCATTGAGATGCACCTGCCTCTGCCTCCTGCATGCTGGGATTAAGGGTGTGTTTCATCATGCCCAGTTTCACAAAAGAGGCACACACACAAGTACAGAATAGAGACCTTCCCCAACACGCCACACCACACCACACCACAGAAAACTCTGGGTACAAACTCTTACATACCAAAGTGATAATATGACATGGTTAACCCAGATATAAAATCCTGACTACCACATACTTTTTGTGTAACCCTAGGCAAGCCACTCCCCACTTCTGAGATACTTTTCTCATCTGACAAATAGAAGCAACATCAGTCTCCACATTCACCTACACTGTGGAATAATAAAAGGTTTTCCAGGCCAGGCAGTGGTGGCGCACACCTTTAATCCCAGCACTCGGAACACAGAGACAGGTGGATCTCTGTGAGTTCGAGGCCAGCCTGGTCTACAGAGTTGAGTTCCATGGCAGGCTCCAAAGCTACACAGAGAAACCCTGTCCTGAAAAACAAACAAAATAAAAGGGGGTGGGGGAAGGCTGAGATTTCCATGCCAGGTAGTGATTGCTCAACCCTTTAATCCCAGCACTTGGGAGGCAGAGGTAGGCAGATCTCTAGGTTCAAGGCTATTATGATTTACAGGGCAGTCAAGACTACACGCAGAGAATCCTTGTCTCAAAAACAAACAAAAACATGGATGGATGGATGGGTTTCCTGTAGTGTAGTCTCTAAGTGATGTCACTACTATTGCTGTTATTATTTACTCAACACAATCCAAGACCTGAGGCCAAACGCTAACATTAGGTTCATGCCTGGATATCCTAAAATACCAACTAGTTGACTCTGCTGCACTCCTGTCTCAGGGGCTCCTGACAACAGGGAAACAGCTCAGAGGCATCTTTAAGCCCCCCAGCCCGCAGGACCAAGGCAGAGACTCACCTACAGCCCGGAATAAACAGGCACCATCCTCCTTCATCTGTTTGATGATGAAGCCTTTCTTGTCCCGTAAGGCCTTTTCAAACCAGTGCTCCTGCTGGAGGAAATAGTGGGAGGTCAGCAACAGGGAAAAGCCTGTACCTCTTCCCCAGGTTTCTGTCCTCAATTCCTGAGAGGACTTGATGATTGGCGCAAAAAAAAAAAAAACTGGGAAATTCATAGCCCTTCTTGACTACTCTGTAATCAAAAAGCAAGAGATTCAGTCACTGGACAAGGACAAAACTTAATGCCAGAGAGGTCCCAGATCCCTTGGAAACAGAAACTTCATCTGCTTTCAGATCCTTGCTCTAGATATTGCAAGACCTGGCCTAGGCAGCCAGAGGCCTGGACCCCCTAAGTTCTTAGATGAAGAATGTGGTTTTCTATCAAGAAGTTTCACCCAGGGAAGATGCTAAAGAGAACAACTAGCTAGAATGTAGATCTTGAGCCTATCAACATCTGGGAAATTCTAAAATATATTGTGTAAGGCAGAAAGTGAGCCAACTACGATATCAAGTGTGTCCAAATACACTTACATATACATTTACATAAGTATCTACATATGGATAGTACAAAACGGAAAAAAGTAGACAATAAAATATAATCCTCAGTATTCATGCTATAGGTGATTTTTTTAACCTCCTTTCCCAATAAGATACACAATTCTTCATCTAAAATTTCAAATCCCTAAATGCTCTGAACATCAAGGGACTTCAAACAATACAGAAAATCCAAAGTCTTAATCTAATGTCTCATCATAACCCGAAGAAAACTGACATACAACCAGATGGCCTACTTGAGGATGAAGACTGAAACACTGTCACGAGAAAAACATTCACGCATGTAATCCTGAGGTACTGCTCTAAGCTCTGCTAAAGTATTATATAATCAAAGTATAAACACCAGGAGACTTTGCCAAATTCTAAATAGTTTCTAAATTCCAAATCACATTTGATCCCAAAGGTTTGGTTAAGTGAACCTATACAAACTCATACTTCCAAATTAAAATAATAGTAATGACCTTGACAGCTTAAGACATTTCCATTTCAAAATGAAGCAGAAGCAGATCTTTCTCAGGCTCCTCCCGCCCTCTGCTGGTTGCCAGAAGCAGACAGCTTGACCCAGCAACAGGGCTGTATGAATGTGAAGCCTATTCCTAGGGGGCATTACCCTACTGAGGAACTTATAGGATTCCCTGCTAAAGGTAAGTATAAAAGGGCCATTTTTGTACCCCACTACAGGCAATGGGTATACTCCATCCCATAAAAAAAAAAAAAACAGGAGAGCTCTCTGGCAGAGTAGGCATAGTGTCTGGAGGTTTAAAGACCTGGTTTTCTTTTGTTGTTTTTTGGTTGTTGAAGACAGGGTTCTTTCTCTGTGTGGTCCTTCCTGGCTGTCCTGGAACTCGATCTGTAAAAAAGCCCTGGTTTCATTACTGTACTGTTTCCTGGTTTTAGGAAGCTGCCTAAGCTTGTCATACCAGTTATAAAAATGGGAAGCATTTGATGTACTTGACACATCTGTCAAGAACTCAGGACTTTAGTCAGGACCTAAAGAAGCTCTGTAATAACATACTGGTGAGGTGGTCACTAAACATAAAAGGGAAGAGACCAGCATAAAGAGATGATGTACAATGGAGATACCCTCAGAAAGTCTTAGGTGGGTGGCTTGACATAAGATGAAGAGGGACAAGGGAAGATCTAGCCAACCCCACCCTCAGGTCCCACCACATCAGGAAGGTGTGGCTTCATTTGCAGAGATGACAAACGCACCTATAAGCCTTTAATGTGCTTCCCTGGGCAGCACAAACACACCTGTTTATGCACAACCTTCCAGTAGCCCAGGTGCTCCTCCCACCCTGAAGTCTGTGCACTAGTACTCTAGCTAGTTACTCCAAGTTCATCCTTGCTCACATTGTCATCCATTTCCCAGAACTACAAAGCCTAGTCCATTAAGGGGTTTCCAAAAGAGGAACTTTTAACTCTAACCCCACACCTGATAAAAGAGAGAGTTAAGAGGGAGAACAACATCCTCCCGGACATGGGAGGAAGATAGAAAAAAGGATGAGAGAAGAAAGGGGGCTTCTAGTTAATCATCTCCCAAAATATGAGTCACCATACACCAGACAGTGAGAGGACTGAAAAATGAAACAGACTTGTCTCTATCTTGATAAACTAGGGAAGGGGTAGAGAAATAGACAATAACCACACACAGTATGGTGGCCCTGCAAAACAGATGAACACTCCCTTGCTTTTATGAAACGGAAAGAGACCTTACTCTGACATTAAGGCTGGCACTTGAGTTAAGTATTAATACCCCAAAACCTCCAGAAATGCCTGATAACTGGAGAAAGTCATTTCTGCCACTAAGCACCAGAGATGCTCAGAGCCTGGCAATGTGTACAGTAGAGCAAGATACAAGCAAGACTAGGCAGCTAAGCAGGGAAGACAGGAAGGATGAACTCTTATTAGCTGAGTGCTTTGTCCCATGCCAGATACCAGATACAAAGGTGACCTCATTCAATTGTCTTTACCACAACCCAAGTGCCAGGAAGCATTATCTACATCTTACAAAGGCAGAAAGGAACCACGGTTTGGGTACTAGCAAAGTCTAGTAGTATAGCGGCAACACAGTATGTGCCATAAGCAGTGACACACACCTGGCAGCAAGTCCTGGGGAAATTCTGCCTTGTCTCTAAAACTAAAGGAAGCCTGAATAGACAGTCCTTTTGCATAAGTGGGGTGTGGGTCCTAAGATAACTAAATGGCATCTAGGCCTGCATCTAGAGGATGGACCACTAAGCAATCACTGGCCTTAGCAGCCATTTTAAAATGCTAGGGCTCTAACTTCTACCTCTTTTTCCATCCCTCTCCCACTTTGGGAAGAAAATGTTTAGGAAGTACTGGAGTGCTAGAAAATAGTTAACAATTAGTAGGTTTAATCGGTATTGATGTCCTGACCTGAAAAGATCAAGTCACAAACCCTTAACTTTACAAGTTCAAGGCCAAACCTGGAGCAGAATCTCTCCCTATCTAGAGATAGTGTCCTTTGCAAAAGGACTGGACAATGTTCTCCTTCAGGAAGTTCCCACATAGGTTTATATCATCACCATTATCACATAGACTGGGGTCTCAGGCTGAATAAAAAGGGCAAAGGAAAAAGCAAGTTGAACATCAATCAGTATTCTTCGCTTCTTCCCTGACACAACATGACCAGCTGTCTCACATTCCCCACTGCCATGCCTTGCCCACTGTGATGGACTGTATCTCCAAGATAAACCTCATGTCAGGTACTCTGTTACAGCAACAAGAGAAAAGTAATAAAGTTGGTACCCAGAAGTGGAGCCATTGCTGTGAATACCTGATCACACAAATCTGTAGGCATCTGGAGGTGGTTTGCAGGAAGAATTTGGAAGGGTTTGGTTCTGTGGCCTAGAGAAGACCTAGAGTGCTGAACAGTATATTCTGGTGGGACTGTGGAATAGCAGAATACAGACAAAAATGTGAACAATACTGTCCTGGTTAAGAAGATCTCAGCTAAGTACAAGGACTAGAGGCCGTTTTACATTCTGGCAAAATAATCTGGCTCATTTCTGCCCATCTGATCATTTGAGTGAGGCTTAATTCAAAAGTTAAGGATTAAGATGCTTGGAGGAAATCTGAAGTCAGCATAACCTCCAGGCTGTGGTATACTTATTACTTACTATGGTTATTACTTATTGCATTAATCTATTGAGAAAGCACAAAACATACGAGATGTGGAAAATGTAGTTTGGTGAAGAAAAGAGCATCAACCAGGTTTAAGTTTTAACTGGCTATAGTAGCTCATGTTTATAATCCTAACAGTTGGGAGGTAGAGCCAAGAGACTCAGCAGTTCAGACTCAGCCTTAGCTACATAGCTAGCTTGAAGCCATAATGGGCTACATGAGATTCTGCCTCAAAAAAAGTTAAGGACATAAATACGCAGTTTGATAAGAAAAGGAGCTAGAAGTGTAATGAAGTTTGTGCAATTAAGGAAAAATCTAAAACTCTATATGGTATATATTGCCTCGAGGAAAAGACCCTACCCAGGAAAGGCTCCAGGCTATAAAACTGAAAACTAGGTTGAAAAACATTTATTTGAAAGAATAATGCCAAAAAAAGCAGTTTCTAGACCAGTGGTTCTCAACCTTCCTAATGCTGCAACCCTTTAATACTGTTCCTCATGTTGTGGTGACCCCAACCATAAAATTATTTTCAATGCTACTTCATAACTGTAATTTTGCTATGGTTATAAATCAGACATGCAGGATATCTGATATGTGACCCCTAAAGGGGTCAGAACCTACAGGTTGAGAACTGCTGCTCTACTGTAAAATGCAGAAAACACTCTAGAGAGGTGTACATACAGTCTTGCACCAAGGTTTCAGAAAGCCAATAAAACCAGGTAATGTGTGGCAGGGTCAGATTTCCTGCAATAAGGCCCTTAAAGAGGCCATTTTATGACGTTATGGAGGTGATGCCAACTTGCAATGGTGACCTCAAGTATATTGGAGATGCCAGAAACATCAGCCAAGGAAAGCTTTAGACATGGAGTAAAATTGACTCAAGATATAGCTACATATAGCCAAAGCATCAGAGCTGAGGGGTACAACTACCAAGCTTGGGAGCTAGAGAGATGGCTCAGTGGTTAAAAGCATTGGCTGCTCTTCCAGAGGTCCTGAGTTCAATTCCCAGCACCCACATGGTGGCTCACAACCATCTGTAATGGGGTCTGGTACTCTCTTCTGGCGTGCGAGCATACATAGTCGCAGAATGTTGTATACATAATAAATAAATAAATCTTTATTAAAAAAGAAAACAACTACAAAGCTTGTTGGACACAACTACAACTGCATAAACTCGGGGTTTAGTGTTTTCCCTGCTGAGTTTCAGTCTTGCTCTCATATAATCTTTCCTTGCTAATGTCCCTATTCCTCTCTTCTGGAATGGGAATGTTTGCTCAGTGCCATTGTAATACTTTACTTCTGGTCCTCAACGTCTCATAGCCATCTCAAGATAAGAGTAAAAGCTGGAGAGATGGCTCAGTGGTTAAGAGCATTGCCTGCTCTTCTAAAGGTCCTGAGTTCAATTCCCAGCAACCACATGGTGGCTCACAACCATCTGTAATGAGATCTGGTGCCCTCTTCTGACCTGCAGACATACACACAGACAGAATATTGTATACATAATAAATAAATAAATATTAAAAAAAAATAGCCAGGCGGTGGTGGCGCACACCTTTAATCTCAGCACTCGGGAGGCAGAGACAGGTGGATCTTTGTGAGTTTGAGGCCAGCCTGGTCTACAAGAGCTAGTTCCAGGACAGGCTCCAATAGCTACAGAGAAACCCTGTCTCGAAAAACAAAAACAAACAAACAAAAAAAAGAGTAAAACATTAATATTTAAAAGTAACAGGTTTGGGTGCCTCACTGTCAATTCAAAGGAGTTTAAAATTACCTAAGAAACACACATCTTGGTGTGCCTTCGAGGGATGGCATAATTTCATGGGCTTAGGGTCCCGTGCTGAATAAAAGGGGAAAAGGAAAAAGTGAACTGAATACTAGCACTCATCCCCCTGCTTCCTGACTGCAGACACAATGCGACCAGCTGCCCCACACTCCTGCCACCAGACTCACTATATCCCCTCAAACTGTAAGTAACAATAAGCTCTTCCCTTCCTTAAGTTGCTTTTTTTCTTTTTTGGTTTTTGAGACAGGGTTTCTCTGTGTAGCTCTGGATATCCTAGAACTCACACTTTAGACCAGGCTGACCTTGAACTCACAGAGAATGCCAGTCTCTGCCTCCTGAGTGCTGGGATTAAAGGCATACGTCACCACTGCCCAGTTTAAGTTGCTTTTGTCACCAGAAAAGTAACTAATACAACTGTCTTTACAGAGAGAGATTTAATACAGAAAATGAAACCACACAGATACACATAGAGAAAGCAATGTAAAGACAGAGGCAGAGATTGGAGTGATGCAGCTACCAGAAGCTGAGAAAGTATAGATTCTCTCCTAGACCCCCTGGAGGATGCTCAGTAAGTACCAACACCTTGATTTCGGCCCAGTGAAACTTATTTTAAACTTCTGACCACCAAAACTGAAGCGGAAGATACCTGTTGTTCTAAGCCACAGTCTGGTTATTTGTGATAACAGCCACAGGACATTAATACATCCTCCTTGTAGTACTCCTTTGTGGCTGAGACAACACAGAATGGCTCCCATTCTGCACCATCCACCTCCCTAAAAAGGGGTTTAAAATTAAAAAGCACTAGGGGTCTGGAATCCTCCCTCTCAGCCTGGGAAGTTGCTAACCCAGCCTGTGGGTAAAAGAGCTGCCAATAAAGGGGGAAGGGTGCAGGAAAGGATGGCAACAGCATTGGACAGATGTCTTCTCAGTGCCCATGGCCAAGAGGTGTTTAGTATTCCAGACCTCCCAGCTTTGTCCCAGCAAGCTCGGAGCCAATACCACCGCCTCATCCGAAACACCCAGGAACACTGGCCCTGCTGCAGGGGTCATAAACACAGGCAATCTATCCAATGAGAAACACGAACATACTGCTTCTCTAAAGACCCACACAAGCCCACCAAAATCGAAGAAAGAGAAAGACCCCCCAACCTGTTCCTGAACCACTGAGGGACTAAAAAACGCAAGATCAAGATCCTATTATTTGGTGATACAAACAAATAAAGTATTGATATACACTATCCCATGTATGTGCCTGGAATACATGCTAACTAAAAAAAGCAAAATAACAAAGGACTACATTACTGTATGATTCTGCTTGTTTCAGAATAGTTGATCAGTCCAGACAAATTAGTGGGTTGCCAGGGGCTGGAAAGAGATGAAGGAATTAGGGGTAAGGGTTAAAAAGTAAGGGTTCTATGACATTTTAAAAAAATTCTAAAACTGACTGACGACAGAAGTACAATTCTATGGATTTCTTGAAAACCATTAAATTGTACACTTTTTATTTTGACTATTTTGGCATCTCAACAATATAGCTCAGGCTGGTGTCAAACTCTCAGCAATCCTCTTGCCTCAGTTTCCCAAATGATGGAATTATAGGTATAAGTCACACATTCAGAAAACTGTGCGTACACGTGAGTTTCATCACAATAAAACTGTTAAACAAACACAAAACCACCAAAGAACCTATACCATTTACCATGAAGAAAGAAGTTCAACACTGGCTGCAACATTATAGCACATCTTCTAAAAGGTTAACATCTGCAGAGTAAAGGCTCCCACATAAAATTCCATAAAGGAGGCCGGGCGGTGGTGGCGCACGCCTTTAATCCCAGCACTCAGGAGGCAGAGGCAGGCGGATCTTTGTGAGTTCGAGACCAGCCTGCTCTACAAGAGCTAGTTCCAGTGCAGGCTCCAAAGCCACAGAGAAACCCTCTGTCTCGAAAAATCAAAAAAAAATCCATAAAGGACAGAAGAGTGTAAAACAGGAAATTAAAGGCAAGATTATAACTTTCTTCAAAGCAATGAGTCCAACAACCCTCCTCACCACTACCTATTTAATAGGTAGAGAAATCAAGATCCAAGCCGGGTGTGGTAGTGCATTCCTTTAATCTTAGTACCTGGGAGGCAAAGGCAGGCAGAGCTCTAAGTTGGAGGCCAGCCTGGTCTACAGAGTGAGTTCCAGGACATCCAGAGCTATCTAGAGAAACCCTGTCTAGAAAAAAAGGGAGAAAGAAAGAATGAAAGACCCGAAAAGGGAACTGTCCAAAGACCACAGAAAAATTCAATATAGAAAAAGGACTCAGATCCATGTTGCCAGGTCAGAGACCATATGCTGCTTCCTTACCAGCCAACCACCCAATTCCAGGTGGGGAAGCTTCTAAATGTGAAGAGATGGATCCTATATGGACAAAGCCTCTTGGACAAATTATTCATCCTGAGCAAAAAGAACCAGCCAAGACGGGTAAGATATTTACACTCTAATAACCCTCATAAATTTTTTTTTGCCCTAAAATGTGAGTTCTACAATCATAAAACCAGTTCAACAATTTTAACTAGAGTTTGAAATCAAGCCTGCCCAGCTCCAAATCCCAAATTCTTTCCACATACAACCGTAGAACTTGATAGCTGGCTACAACATTGCCACTCATTATTCTTAAGCTTCATACCAAATCCTACTCCTCAAACCTCTATGATTGGGAAAGAAGTTAAGAAGAAAAAGAAGCTCCCCTTCAAAGAACACCCATTATTCACTATCAACTTCAGGTATAAGGGGCTTTGAAATCCCTATAACCCCAAAGCTAACTGACAACTCATCAGCACATGAGCAAGAGAGTAAGGAAGGAAACTGCAGAGAGAAGCAGAAGCTATACAGACTAAGAAGTAGGATCCACACACTGACTACACTGCTAGCCTAGCATCTTCCACTATCTCAACATGTATGTCCCTTTCTCCAAGATCTCTGTGAGGTCTCTCCTAGCTCAGGATGCTTACAAGCCAGTTTTCAATGGACAGGCTCTCAGCAAGGTGACCATGCCAAAAGGAACCCTCTGACATCATCTCCCCAGCACCCTGACCCCAGGTACCTGGAGAATCCTAAAGGTAACACAAATATATATTCATAGAACTGGAACCAGATTCACCACCCAGACTAATCATCATCCCCTTCTGTCAGTATCAAACTAGCCCCTAGGTTATAAACATCTTCAACAACAGTTGTGGGTCAAGATTAGGGTAGCAGAACCAATCTCCCTTCTACACATCCCCAAAAGGCTCAAAGTTCGGCCAGGAAAGGCAGCGAGAAAAGGAGGAGCTCCATCTTCCCTTTGTCCCACAGCAGAACAGAAAGCCTCTCCCCTGTCATAGGGAAGAGTAGGCTTTAGGAGTCCATCAGATCTTACTTCCAAGTTCTTATGATGACGAATATAAGGGCAGAACTGCAAAACTGCCTTTTGCATCTCCATAAACAACATACCTTCTCTGTCCCTGAAACAAAGAATGTATAGCTCTGTAAGGGGCAAATAGACTTTACAAGAATCAGGGATTCATAACTCCCGGACCTGACATCTGTGAATCTGGATGACTTGTTCTGTCAGAAATGATAGGAAAGGAACAAGAACAGTAGATTTGAGACCACACTCTGTTCCCTGTAAAATAGAAAAAAAATGAGACAAAGGAAATGGATGTGAGAGAAATTTTCAGGACCATCGAAGAGGAAGCAACAAATGAAATAGATTCAGAATCTCTACCAGTTTCAGGGATGCCTCAGGCTTCTGGGCCCAGGATCTGACAAGCTTCTAGGCTCTGAAAAGAACACCCAAGTCCTCTCTGTCCAAAGGAAGAAGCCTCTGGCCATACTCAAGATGACTTCACGTCCTCTCCTTGGTGACAAAGAATCACCTGAGATGTTGGGAGGAGAGATGCATGCCTAAGCAAGGACTCAGGCCTCAGTCCCCAAAGCAAAGAACCTCTTGTCCCTGAGGGAAATGTTTGAGATAAGAGGCCCAAGCTGTTTTCCTCAGAATTGTACCCTGCCAATGTCCCGAAAGTTCTCCCCAAAGAGAATCTTATGTTCCTAAAAGACTCCTATGAAGAATATACTTTGTCTTAGGTGACAGCTCCAAAAGATTCAGGTCTCAGAACCTAAGGAGTAGAACAATCCCTCAAACAGCAGATGTGATGTTGAAAGCCCTTGGAAAGAGACTAAGTTCCTGTTTCTCAGGGACCTTATAATCATGCCCAAAAGAAAAGTGCCACAACTCAGTCCTGGTGGGAAATGTCATCCTGTCTCTGAAGAGCACCTCAAGTTCCTTGAGCAGAAACTTCAGACATTACCTCTAGAATGAGTCTTTAGGAGTATGTATGGAGCTCCTGTTCCTAAGGAAAATCTTATGTCCTTCACAGAAAAGAAAGCCTCAGGCCTTGGAAGGCAGGTTTAGAAGCGGACCTCTGACATCACCCCTGGGTCTCCAAACTGTCCATGTCCTGAGGCTGGAGTTTCCAAAGCAGAGATTGGACAGTGCCTAGAGATTCTAGGACCTCATTTGCAAAGTCAATAGGTGGGAGTTCTCCAGGGAAGATAGAGCTCTTCCTGAGGGAAGCCTTGGGTTTTTTTTCCAAGAAACTTAATCTGTGTTTAGTGACTTGAGAGTTTTTTTTTTTTTTTTCTCGCGAGATTAAAAGCTCAACCCCTGGGGAATCAGAGAAGTCTTTAGATTCACTGAAGGGGGAAGATGGGATGTTGACTCCTTGAAGTGAATTTCAATCAGTAAGACATATATTCTTAGGGGAATATATGACTCCCCCAAGAACAAAGACACCAGTCTGAATGAAAGCATGTCCTGAAGAGCTCTTCTTGCCTGGAACATCTAGAAGTGCCATACTCCTGAAGAGACCACAGGCCCAGTCTGTAAAACCCCAGACCATAAGCAAAGAGGTCTGTCTTTACATCAACATCAACCAAAGTTCTGAGTCTCATTCATTTGAAGAAAGGCTCAGGTCCCTGGCTGAATGGAAGGGGTGGAGGCAAAGAACACATCTCTGAGAAGAAATCTAGGACCCTGGTCTCCAAGGATGCAGGTCTCAGTTCACTGATAGAAAACACAAACCAATGTCACTCAGAAAGGGTATGAGACAGGAAGTCTCTGGTCCTAGGTATTGGTTTCAGCCTTTGTCTCCAAGAGTTAGAAAACTTTATCTCCTGGAGGAAGTTTCACATCACTGGAGGGATGCTTTGAAAATCACTACCTACAAGTGTGAGGATTTACTCTAAACCCTCAATTCTACAAGGAAGGGGTCTAGGTCCTTCAATAAATGCTTAGGACTCCCGAGGAGGTCACAGGCATGGCTGGTCAACAGACCTGTCAACTCTGCAAAGGAGAAAAGGGTCCTTCCTACATGAAGAATGTCAGAATCTTTAAAGTTTTAGTTTTCTTGGGTATGCTTAGACCCTATCTTTGAGGACACTTCCTTGTCTGAGTTCTTTGGAGAGAAAATCTCAGACTCGTCCTAAAAAAAAGAGCTCTTAAAGTCACTGAACCAAAGTCCCTTAGCAAGACTTGAGATCTTCCTCTCAGGAAGGGATCCAACCTACCTGTGACTCCTGGGATTTCCAACTATCAGTCATACAGATGAGAGAGACCCCAGGACCAGGACTGACAAGTGTGGGGTGCAAAAGGGCTCCAAATTCTCATCTATAAGTATCTTAGCGTACTTAGGGCCCCCAATACTGTCTTTGGAGGGGGGAAATGAGGTTTCATCTATGCCTTCTGCACCAGAGAAGAATGTCAGGTTCAGCAACAAGACCTAAGTTTCTTGAACCATCCTTAGGTCCCTGTTCAGTCTGGCGGGCTCCCGTGCTGTTATCTGCTAGCCCCTCACCTTCCAGCCCTTACCTGCTCCACAGTGGCAGGATCCATGGCCTCGATTCGTGCCGCGGCGGCTTCATATTCGTCTTCACTGTTGTAGCCCGCTCCGACTTCTTCACGCTCCGGACTGCCCCGGCCAACAAGAGCGTCACCAGGACCGCCGCCGGGGCCACCAGGGCCCCCACAAGGAGGTGGAGAAGCCTGCTGTGGCCGAGGGCCCGCCACTGCGCCAGGCGGCACGGCTAGTGCCCAACGATGAAGAGCACCAGGCGGCCCCGGTAGCGGGCCCTGAGGTGGTGGTGAAGCCCGGGGACGGGCCCCCACGACACCGGAGTCACGGTCGCGTTCTCCTCCACCCACGCCCGTGCCGCCACCACCCACGCCCACACCCCCACCGCGCCGAGGCGCTGGGGGCAGCGGCCCGGGCGGCGGCGGTTCGTTGGCCGGGTCGGCGTCGGGAGGTGGCGGCTTCTTTTTGGGGAGAATAGTCATGGCGGCACCAAGTACCCCACAGCAAACCAGACGCGGAGAACGCCGGGAGAGAACCCGGATGAGGGGGCTACTGCTGTGCGCGAAGCACGATGGGAACGGCGAGGCCTGGATAAAGAGATCCGGACACCGGTTCGAGAACAGTAGGCAGTACGCAGGTCACGCCCGGAGGAGATCCCGGATGTGAGGTCCAATAGGATGGTACAAAGATGAATTTGTCGTAGCCTTTTCTCTCTCCAAGTCCGGCCAAGCTTATAGCTACCTTGTTCCGGGATTCGGCTTCAAAGGAAACACAACCAAAACAAGCACCTCTTCGCCCCGCCCCTTCACAGGTTCTTGAACTACCGGGTGGGGTCTCCCGGGCTATGCGCACGCGCAGCGGGACACAACCCGTCCTCTTTTTCGGAAGTACGTGGGCAAAATCGTCGCCGCGGTCACAACTGCTCACATCAACCAATTGAAGAAGCTGCGTAAAACCTTGACAACACGCACGAGCCAATCAGGGATGAGCGCTCGCTCTCTCGTGTCCTCCGTCTCAAATTTCAAAGTCTGTAGCCGTATTCCCAGCTTTCCTCGTCGGTTCCGTTCTGTTCTTTATTTCCTCCAAGGTTCTAAACCACAGGCATCGGTACTGTAAACAAACCAAATGGTCAGCCTCGCGAACAGTACAACTCGCTTCCTCAAGGATCCCATCTGGAACTCAGAATACACTCACTGGAAAATATCAACATTCCCAGAGCGTATCAGCCCCTCTGTCATCACTTCCGGTCCCACCCACCTGTAGACCGGAAAAAGGCGGGCCCTGCTTCACCCTGGCAACAAACGTAATCTTGCGGTGATTGGCTTAACGATTCTGCCCATCATTTCAGATCGGCCAACCGCTAGACAGACATGCACCATACGGATAGTTAGTGTTTGGAGGAAAGACACGCCTTCTCTGTCCCCTCCGCCCTCTTATCCTCAGGTTGACCTCCTCAAGCCCATGGCTATTGCGCAGGCGCGGTACAGCCTTTCTCGCCACTTCCACCGCCCCCCCCCATCCTAGTTTACTCTGGAAGAGAATGCTAACAAATCTACACTGTCAGCAGCTAGTGTCTCCCAGTGGTGTTGGCAAAATCCTTGATATTGAGCAGCTAGAACGCTACTAGTGTGGCCCTTAATGTTTGAGTGTTTGGAGCAACTTAGTTAACACTAACTAGTTCTCTGTAAAACAGCAATAATTTCTTTGTTAGAAATTAATGCCAATAAATGGCCTGGTTCTGTGCATGGAGCGCAGTAAGTGCTATATAAATTAGAATCTATGGTAATGCAGGAGAAGGGTCCTGGACTTTGATTCCGTAGAAGGAAAACCTCAGTTCTAAGCACACATGGATCATTATGAACTATATCACCTTGTGCAAATCATTGTGTCTTTTGAGATTTCCTATCCAAAGTGCAATATCAGCAATGCGCTATCATCGTTCTGGAAGTTCAGGAAGGACAATCAAGAGCTCAAAGCCAGAGGCTGGACACACAGCTAAGTGGTTAAGAGAGAGCATTTGTTCAGCCAGGTGGTGGTGACACACGCCTTTAATTCCAGCACTCAGGAGGCAGAGGCAGGAAGATCTCTGTGAGTTCTAGGCCAGTCTGGTCTATAAGAATTCATTCCAGGACAAGCACTAAAGCTCAAAGCTACACAGAGAAAGCCTGTCTCAAAAAACCAGAGAGAGAGAGAGAGAGCACATTTTTTCTTCCAGAGGACCCAGGTTCAATTTCCAGCACCCACATGGTGGTTCACAACCGTCTGAAACTCCAGTCCCAGGGATCTGAAAACCTCTTTTGGTCTCAGCCTGCTCTAGGCATGCTCATGATGCAAACACATACATGTAGACAAAACACCAATACATATAAAATAATTTTAAAGAGAGATCAAGGCTAGCCAGGACTACATGGTGACCCTGTCTCCACCAAAACATATTTTGGGGGAAACAGACCGCCTAACCTCCTCCCTTCAGATGCTAACCTTAACAGAAGCTTTTTCCTGAAAGGCATCAGTAATACATGGGTATCTACGGGTCCTAGTGATGTGTTCTGTTCCTGAGACTTCACAAGAGGAGGAGACTCATATCTACTGGGACATCTGTATTCAGGGATTTCTGCCCAATGCTGATGAACATTATACCGATTTGTCTTATGGTTGTCTTTGGATCTATATATCTCATTGCCTACAGGATATCTGCTCAGCACTACCCACCTAAAACTAGACTAGCCTTCACCCAATATTTAACTATATACCTGACACTCTAGTAATAGCTTTCATGTGTCCTTTAATAGCAAAAAGGACCCCTCCATCAGTCATTGCCCAAACCAGAAACCTGAGTCAAATTTGACAGCTTCCTCTTCTCCAATTTCCATTTGCCTGTCAATTCCAAGTCCTGCTCATTCTATCCCTGGAATTTCATAACTTTCTTTAGTTTGGTTTGGTGTTGTGACAGAGTTTCTCTGTGTAGCTTTGGAAACTGTCCTGGAATTCGCGCTGTAGACCAGGCTGGCCTAGAACTCACAGAGATCCGCCTGCCTCTGTTTCCCGAGCAACAACTTTCTAATTCTACTGCTATCAATCTAGGCAAGCCAACATCCCCTACCAAATGGACTATCACAAAAGTCTTTGACTGAGTCTCCTTCACTCAAGATTTTTTTTTCTCCATAACTTTTTTTCCCATGGCCAAAATTATCCTTCTGAAATGGAAACTTAATGACTTCCCTGTTTCTGAGTCTTCAGTGCCCCCCCTTATGCAAGGCCTTTTGCAACCTGTACCATCTACTTCCCACCCTTCAACCTTGCACCCTCCTTTCCAGCTAGAATGAACTACTTTCAGTTCCCCATAGGCATTGAGCTCACTCTCTAGCCTCCAGATCATTGTACACACTGTGCCCTCCACCCACATCTTCAGCCTTTCCTCTCTTGCCTAACTCCAACTCCTTGTATACATACAAATCCTATGCTAGCCAGTTTAGGCTACCTTGCCATCTATGTTTCTATAATTCATCAGTCTTAGTTCCACCACCTCATATTGTAATTGCTTGTCTGCCTTCCATGTTCAACTCTGTATATTAAATATAGTAACGCCACTTTGCTCATCATTGTACCAGAGTGCTAGTACATAATGGGTAGTTAATAAATATTTGATTAATAAAAAACTACTGGCCGAGAAGTGGTGGCGCAGGCCTTTAATCCCAGCACTTGGGATGTAGAGGCAGGTGGATCTTTGTGAATTCAAGACCAATCTGGTCTACAGATCAAATTCCAGAAAAGGCTCCAAAGCTACACAGAAAAACCCTGTCTCAAAAAACAGAAACTAATGGGCTGGAGAGGTGGCTCAGTGGTTAAGAGCACTGATTGCTCTTTCAGAGGACCCGGGATCAATTCCTAGCACCCACATGGCAGCTCACAACTGTCTGAAGATCCAATTCCAGGGGATCTGACACCTTCACACCAATGCACATAAAATAAAGTTAAATAAACCATAAAAATATTAAAAAAGAAACTAAAACTAAAAAAATATTATCTACTTCAAATTAGCAACCTGACACAAAAGAAGATGATCCTCTCACCCAAGGACTGAAACATGTCAGTTCGAATCCACTATTTGACCTTGCAGTGCTCTACAGAGCTCAGTCACATACTAGCCTGGCGTGGCCAGCATCCAGGAGTGAATGTAGGGGATATCCATGACAAAGGAGAATATAACAAACTCAGAAATAATTTTATTAGGGTTAAATCTGTAGGTTTTTGCTATCAGAAAGCATGAGTTTATTACCCCTCTAAAGTAACAACAATGTTGCTCTGGATCTTGGCTTCTCCATCTGTGAATGAAGGATTTGGAACAGGCTAATATCCATGGTACACCACTGGGCATGGTGGTACATGCCTTTGATCCCAGCATTCATGAGACAGAGGCACGCAGATCTCTGAGTTCAAGGTCAGCCTAGTCTACAGAGCTAGTTCCAGAACAGTCATCTATATAGAGAAACCCTGTCTTGGAAAAAAAAATCCCAAAATACATCAGTCTTAGTACCCTTTGGCCTGCTTTACTGCCTCCAGAGACCAACTCTTCCTACCACCCTCTTTCATTTCTCCATGATCCTCATCTTCAAGAATACATCACTAGCCATCTGCCTCCCATACCCCATACCCCTACCCACACCAGCCCCTTCACTGTTGAAAGAAACTGAGACCAGAGTGTCTTTAACCCCTCAGCCAAGCCCTCAAAGTCAATCCAGAGTCAGTAGATGCTCAATCCACATCTCTCCTCTTAAGTTTTATTGACTGATGAAGACTTCATCTTTGTCAGCTGCCAGCTTCAGCTGGGAGACAGAGAACCTGAGATGATGTGAGATTTCAGTCTGAGAGCACAGATCCAGGAGATGACCCAAGAGAGAGGAGAAGACTATGTGGAAATTACAGGGGGCGGGAGGAGGCAATCAAGAAGTCTCTTCTGTCCCTCCCAGGGTTCAGAAACAACCCAGGCTTCTGCCTACAACACTCCTGGACTCCCGCCCAAGATGACAGAGTCAGTCCATGATCTCAAAACCCAGCCCTGCTCTAGCTGGGTGCCAGGCTCTTATCTCAGCAGGTCCAGACTCCAGACCAACCCAAGAAGAAAAACACCAGAGAGGAAAGTAGTTAGATGTGGCCCATCTAATCAGGGCAGATGTATATGCTGCAGCAAATTGGTCTGAGGCTTTGCATATGGTTACGGCAGCAGCTGCTATTGCTAAAGTTTGCTGGAGGCCCAGCAGAGGACAGGTGGCAGGAACTCATTTCCAGCAGCCAGGGAAGGGGGTGGTGGTGTTTGTGCTATCTCTGTGTTAGGAGAAGCAGCCTGACCCCTCAGCCAAAGCTTGGGGGTAGTGGGTCACTACAGAGGCCACAGCCCATTAAGCCAGCCCACGGTTGTATTACAAGCTTCCAAATCTGGAAAGTGCTGGGCCTGGTGAAGAGCAAAGACCTTGTCCACTATAGGCTAAATTAGAGTTTAGGGTTCTCTTCTCTGAACCCTCGAACTTGCACAGCACAACCAAAGAGAAGAGGAACTCTTGACTCTTCTTGTCAGTCCAGACCTCAAATGTGAGACTACAGAACACTTTAAGCTGCCTCTGAGGGCCCAAGGGAGGAGCATGCAAGAGGCCAGCTTAGGAGAGAGAGGCCAGTCCCAGCATGCTGGGGCAAGGAGGCCAGGACCAATGGAGTCCCAGTGCTTCAGCTCCCGTTAGGAAAATTGTTTCCCATGCCCTAGCTACTTCCCCACCAGATGTGGCCATTCCATGAAACTCCATTGCATAGTTTTTGACAGGGAGCATAAGGGGTCCCCAGGTCTGCCCCTCTTTGCCTCTCCCATATATGGCTTTGGAAAGGAGTTCCCAAAAATTAAGAGGCCCTCTGAGTGGGCAGACCCATCCCTCACAGGGAAGAGATCTTCACAGTCTCAGGAAGGAGGCAGGGGGTACCCAAGCTGGAGTTCCTGAGGGAAGTGTTGCTTCTGCCACCACCACCACCAGGGGAGGAAGGTTGACTCTCATCTGGTGTGTTGGCAGGAGGGGTGGGGATACTGATGATGGCAGCCACGAAGTCCTGGCTATCACAGTTCAGGTCAAGGCTGTCACGAGGCTTGGCATTGAGGCTTGAGCGGCTGTGAAGAGGGGTGGGGAAGATGGAATACTCTTAAAAAGTCATCTTGATAATTGCCACATCAATTGTCACATTAATAAAGCACCTACACTTTTTGTGTGATGTTGGGGAGTAAATCCAGATCCTTGCCATGTTTGTCTGAGTATCACATGCATCGAATCACTAAAACTGGAGTTATAGGTGGGTTATGAGCCATCACCATGTGAGTGCTATTATGAATTGAACCCAGATTCTCTACAAAAGCAATAAGTACTCTTTTGTTGTTGTTGTTTGTTTGTTTGTTTGTTTGTTTTTTGAGACAGGGTTTCTCTGTAGCTTTGGAGCCTGTCCTGGAACTCACTCTGTAGATCAGGCTGGTCTCGAACTCACAGAGATCTACGTGCCTCTGCCTCCCGAGTGCTGGGATTAAAGGTGTATGCCACCATCACCAGGCTCAAGTACTCTTAAGTACTCTTAAGCAGAGCCGTCTCCTTAGTCCCTCTATTATTTCCCTTAACAATGCCAAAACTATTGCAAGAATCTATAATAGGAATAGGTAATAGTGACACACACCAGTAATTCTGGTACTCAAGAGGTTAAGGCAGGCAGACCCTGAGCTTGAGGCTAGCTTAGGCTACATACATAGTGAGACCCAACTTCAAAACCAAACAGAACAAACAAAAAGTTAAAATGTCTACACTAGGAACTATAAAACTGAGTCCTCATTCCTTTCTGATTGTCTGCCTTCTTGCCTGTCGCCGACTTCCCACTCTGCCCAGAGTAGTTTCCTTGCCAGACCTCTGATGTACAGAGGCTTCATGGCATTTGCACAGCAGGACACTGCCTGGAAAGCGCTTCCTCTAGTTACATGTATGGCTTACTCCCTTGCCTTCTTTAGACCTGGACTCAGACATCATTTCAGAAAAGTGTTCTTTTCTTTTTTTTAAATTTTTTTTTTATTTTATGTGTATTGGTGCTTTCCATGGGTGTTGGTTCCCCTGGAACTGGAATTATATACAGCTGTGAGCTGCCATGTGGGTGCTGGGAAATGAACCCAGGACCTCTGGAAAAAGAGCAATCAGCGCTTTTAACCACTGAGCCATCTCTCCAGCCCCAAGTTTTCTTTTCTTTAAAAGAAGATTTTCTTTTAGATTATTTTGTTTTACTTTATGTGCATAAGTGATTTGTCTACATGTGTGTTTATGTACCACAAGCATGCCTGGGGCCTATGGAGGTCAGAAGAAGGCATCAGATCCCATAAAACTGGAGGTAGAGATAGTTGTGAAACACCATATATGAGTTCTAGGAACCAAACGCAGGTCCTCTTCAAGAACAACCAGTGCTCTTAACCACTAAGCCATCTTTCCAGCCCTCAAATAGCTTTTCCTAGCTGGTCGTTGATAGTGCACACCTTTAATCCCAGAACTCAGGAGGCAGAGGCAAGTGGATCTCTTTGAGTTTGAGGCCAGCCTGGTCTACAAGAGCTAGTTCCAAGACAGGCTCCAAAGCTACAGATAAACCTTATCTCAAAAAACCAAACCAAAAAAATAAGAGCTTTTTGTGACCACACTACTAAAACTGCACATGGCTCAGTGGTAGAATATTTAACTAACGTGTGAGACCCCAGGTTCCGTTCCCAGCACTAAAAAAGATCATTCTTAGTTTATTTTTTGAGACACTTTTCACTATGTAGCCCCGGCTAACCTGGAACTATGCAGATGAGGCTGGCCTTGAATTCACAGAGATTAAGTTACCTCTGCCTCCTGTGTGCTGGGATTAAAGGTTTGTGCCACCATGCCCAACCTGAAAACAATGAGGCTGCTTGCTGTGGAACAATCTTTTGTACACTGTATCTGTTGCTCTCATTGGTCTATTAAATGATTGAATGGCCGGTAGCTAGGCAAGAAGGGGTTAGGTGGGAAAGCCAGGTTGAGAGGAAGCTGGGCAGAAGAAGGGCAGAGTCTGGAGAATTGCGAGGAGACTCAGAAAGAAGAAAGATGCTGAAAAAGGTAACACCATGTGACAGAGTGTAGATAAGAAATATGGGCTAATCTAAGTTGTAAGAGCTAATTAGTAACAAGCCTAAGCTCTTGGCTGAGCATTTATAATTAATGATGAGTCTGCGTGGTTATTTGGAAGCTGGCTGTTGGGACAGAGCTGACCTGTGATCTCTATGAAAGACTGCCTACAGCTAGAGAGATGGCTCAGTGGCTGAGTACTGCTCTTCCAAAGTACCCAAGTTTGGTTCCTAGCACCCACATCAGGCAGTTCATAACCTTCTATAACTCTAACTCTTGGGGATCTAAAGCCTAGGGCTTCCATGGGCACCTACAATCACATGCACATGCCCACACACAGACACAGAATTAAAAATAAATCTAAAAGTAACCCCTGTATCATCCTCTGCTCAGTAGTCTCTGGCCACTGTTCCTGATTTATTTTTCATCTTGCTACTTTCAAGTGTTTGATCTAGTATGTCATCTGTAAACTTGTTAAGTGTTTTTTCCTATTAGAATATAAGTTTCAGGACACAAGGATTCACTTTCCAAGCCCGCGCGCGCGCGTGTGTGTGTGTGTGTGTGTGTGTGTGTGTGTGTGTGTATTGGGTGAAACCTAAGGCTTCCTTCATACTAGGCAAATGTTTATCATTGAAAGACATCCCCAGCTCAAGAGATCCTCTTGCCTTAGCTTCCTGAATGACTAGTCGGCCAAAGGCTATGCCACTACTATTACTCAGTAAGTATGGAAAAGAATGAAGAGAGCACAGTGATGTTCGAGTATGAGTCTAGCACTTGACGGCTGGGGCTGAATTAGCATGAGCTGAAGGGCAACTTGGCCTATAAACAAAGCAAGACCCTGTCTTAAAATTTTGAAAAATGAGAGGTTTCCAAGACAAACTAAAGATCCTTGCCCAGAGGAATTTGGGTTTGGGCTTGACTTGCTAGGCCTATGGTCATGAAATCTCAACCCCATGGCCCAAATTCTGCACTTTCTAATGGTGGACAAAGAGGTGAGCCAGGCACTTACCTCTGAGGGGCAGGGCTCCTCCGAAGCCCTGCTAGTGTGTCTAGCTCCTGCATGCTGCCACGGCTGACTGAGGCAGTGGAGTTGGCAAGACGGATGGCTCGACGCTTGACCCTTCTAGGGCAGCAAGATGATAACAGGCTGCCAGGCCCCATTGGCTGGGAAGACACTGAGGTACTACGGCTGGTGCGACCACCCAGTGAGACAGCTCCAAGGGCCTCACTGAAGGTTAGCTCATCCGTGAACTCATGACACTGTGGGCAGAAGAGAAGCAGGATCACAAGGTAGCCCAAGCCATGGAAACCGATACAACTCCCAGATCTTTGCTTAGAGAAAGTCACTCACTCTCCCTTTTCTTTCCTTGCCCATCCTAGGCGCCTTTTTTTTTTTTTTGAGACAAGGTGCAGCCTATGTAGCCTCAGCTGACCTAGAATTCACTATGTAGATCAGGCTGGCCTAGAACTCATTGAGATCACCTGCGTCTGCCACAAGACTTGGTCTCTTAAAGGGAGCACCATGTGATCTTCACAACTACGTGGTAAGGCTTTCATCTCAGTGAGGGAACCAACTCGGTGTCCAGAAAGACTTCCCTCCTACCAGGTGACCTCTTGTTTGGCCTCACCGTAGTCTTCTCTAGACAGTGCAGCAAATGGTGATGCTGCTGTTCAAAAGCAGAACGGCTCCGAACGCACAGTGCCTGTCCCTCCCCGCTGCCACTGTCCTGGAAGAGATGGAGCAGAAACAGGCAGTGAGCACCTACCCCTCACAACCCTGCTCACCCCTAACCCCGATAAATGCACCTCCCCACCTCAAGGCCCCCATTTTGCTTATACTGCAGGAAGGCATTGGTGGTACCACTCTTTGCCAACCGGATTCTTGCCAGGCGCACCTTCTACAGAGAGGAGACAAAAGATTAGATACATGAGGCCAGGGGCAGACGGGTTCAGGGTGTAAGGAATGACAGTGCTCAGAATGGCAATAAAGTTACCTGCTGTGCTCTGCGCTTGTCAGCACGCTGGTTCTGGTGATAGATGCGGCTAAAGTTGGACACAATGACTGGCACGGGCAAGGCAATGACCAAGACACCACTAAGTGAGCAGATGGACCCAAAAATTTTGCCAGCAATGGTGCTAGGCACCATGTCTCCATACCTGGAAAAGACAGAAGCAGGCCAAGGTTGAAGAGGTGTTCAGTAATCCCTGATTCCACCCACCCACTCCTGATGTGCTCTGCAAACTTGGCCAAACACACGGACTCTCTAAGCTT
>JAQHUG010000461.1:650168-662431 GCA_028555095.1 Dicrostonyx torquatus | reverse complement strand
GAACTAGCTCTTGTAGACCAGGCTGGTCTCGAACTCATAGAGATCTGCCTGCCTCTGCCTCCCGAGTGCTGGGATTAAAGGCGTGCGCCACCACCACCCAGCTCTTAGAAACTTTGTACTTCTATTAGGCAGTGAACAAATTCAATCATTCTTTCTACAGATATTGAATGACAACAGTCTACCTAATCCTAGAGATGGGAATTTAGAGAAGAGTCACAGCAGATGTGATTTCAGACTACACAATGTCTGAAAGCATTGGAAGGAGGCAGGGGAGATGGCTCAGTTGGTAAATACCTGTTGTACATGCAAGCATGAGAACCTGAGTTCAGATCTCCAAAATCCATGGTAAAATCTGTATCAGGATGTATGCCTAGAATCCCAGCCCTGGAGGGCAGAGATAAGCGTGGCACTGGTCAGCTAATCTAGCTGAATGGATGAGCATCCGGTTCAATTAAGATCTGTCTCAAAAAATAAAGGTGGCAGCCAGGCAGATCTCTGTGAGTTCAAAGCCACCCTGATCTACAGAGTGAGTTCCAGATAGCCAGGGCTACACAGAGAAACCTTGTCTCGAAAAATAAATAATTGTTTAAAAGGTAGCAGAGTGTGGTGGTGCACACCTTTAATCCAAGCACTCAGGAGGCAAAGGCAGGCGGATCTCTGAGCTCAAGGCCAGCCTAGTCTACAGAGTTCCAGGACAGCCAGGGATACACAGAGAAACTCTGTCTTGAAAAACAAAACCAAAAATCAAATTTCCTGGACTCCAGGTAAAGGTGGAAGGAGAGATTACAAAGTTGTCCTCTAACCTCCATATGTATGTTCTTACATGTACATGCTCAAAGCACACACACACACACACACACACACACACACACACACAGAGTTAAAGAGAGAGAGGAAGCTGTGAATTGTGACACAAGCCTAGAATCCCAGCATTTGGGAGACAGAGGCAGGAAAATGATCATTGTAAATCTGAGGCCAGCCTGGGTGTACAAATTGAGAGTCTGCCACAAAACAAAACACTATGAGAGCTGGGGCAGAGCCTACAGTTACTGTGGTGAGGTCTTGGGTTCAAGCCCCAATAATGTCCCTCCACAAACAAAAAACATCATGAATTTGGCAATTTCATTTGTTGTATCTATCTCAACTGTTTCCTCTCAGAGATTGGCAGTAAAAAATAATACTCATCCCAGTACTTGGGAGGCAGAGGCAGGAAGATCTCTGTGAGTTCGAGGCCAGCCTGATCTACAGAGTGGGTTCCAGAACAGCCAAGACTGCTACACAGAGAAACCCTGTCTCACAAAACCAAAATAATACTGATATAGTCAGCTGTGTGCCATAGACATGGAGTCCCAGCTCTCAGGAAGCAAAGGCAAATGGATGGTGAGCTCAAGACCAGCTTGGCCTACTTGGTAAGAATCTATCTCAATACAAAAGTAATACTGAGGGCTGGAGAGATGGCTCAGAGGTTAAGAGCATTGCCTGCTCTTCCAAAGGTCCTGAGTTCAATTCCCAGCAACCACATGGTGGCTCACAACCATCTGTAATGGGGTCTGGTGCCCTCTTCTGGCCTGCAGGCATACACACAGACGGAATATTGTATACATAATAAATAAATAAATTTAAAAAAAAAAGTAATACTGAAAATATCTTCTGGAAAACATCAAGAAATCATGAACTCCCAGTGGCTCTGTCCATACAGTCATATAGCTGACAGTTTTAGAAGGTTGAGAAACATGACATGAATGGTCAAAATGGAAAAAGTTGGTGACAAGAAACCATGCACCTAGATATCCTGTGCCAGAAGCATTCAGAGAACCCACATGGTATCACTGAATCCTCTTAAGGTGCTCATTTCCCACTTTACAAAGAGGGAAACCAGTAAGCCTAACACGGTGGCTCATGCCTAGAATCCTAGTAGTTATAGGAGGCTTTGAGTCTGAGGCCAGCTCGGACTATACAGTGAATCCAGGCAAGCCTGGGCTACATAGCATCTCAAAAAAAGAGAAGGAAACTGGGACCCTAAAAAAGTGTGAAGAGAAATGAGAGCAACATAGACAATTTTTGAAGCCTAACCCAGAAAAATCAAGATATGTTCAGAGCTGAGAGGGAATATAAACTTTAAAGATAGGGCCATGCTATGTAACCTCATTGGGTTGGAACTTGTTATGTAATCTAGGCTGGCCTCAAACTCACAGAGATCCACCTGCCTCTGCACCCTAGATGCTGGGATTAAAGGCCTTCGTCACCACACTTGACATCTCTAAATTTTTTTTAGATAGGATCTCATTGTGTAGCCTTGGCTGTTCTGAAACTGATATGTAGACCAGGCTGCCCTTGAATTTACAGAGATCTGCCTGTCTCTACTGAGGTGGTGTGATTAAAGGTGTGCCCCACCAACCAAGCTAAATTTTACTTTATTAATATTGATATATTTTACTTTAATTTGTGAGTGTTTTGCCTGCATGTAAATTTATGTACTGTTGCAGAATATTTGTTTAGCCAGGCATAGATATGTTAAATTTGTTCATCCTGCATCTGTTAACTATGTAAAGATGTGTTGCATTTGCGTTAATTAAATAAAATTAACCTGGGCTCAGAGAGGTAGGGTTAGTAAGAGATTGACAAGAAGTAGCAAGGAGGAACTTAGTGGGGTGTTTTTGGTTTGTTTTTTTTGGGGGGGGAGGTGGTCTGGAAGGGATTGGCTTCTAAGGACGCTAGAAAAGAGACAAAGTTAGCCAGTTGCTACTCTAATTCTCTGAGCTAGCAGGTTTTCACCCTAGCCTTTGAATCTTGAATTTTATTAGAACGATATAGATTTAGTTAGAACTACTTTTAGAAGCCTGGCAGTGTTACACACACCTTTAATCCCAGCACTCAGGAGGCAGAAGCAGATGGATCTCTGTGAATTCGAGGCCAGCCTGGTCTACAAAGTGAGTTCCAGGACATCCAGAACTGTTACACAGAGAAACCCTGTCTCAAAAAAAAACCAAAAATAAATAAATAAATAAAGAAAGAAAGAAAGAGAGAGAGAAAAAGAAAAAAGAACTACCTTTAGAAGCAGCTACAGAGCCACAGAAATCCCCCCATTGGCTTTAGGACTGGGTACATCTTGGCTGGCTGTTAATTTAAAGGACCCTCTTGAATTGGAATTGCAGATGGTTGTTAGTTGCCATGTGGATGCTGGGAACCAAACTTGGGTCCTCTGCAAGAGCAGCAAGTGCTCTTAACCAATAAACCAGTGAGCCATCTCTACAACCCCCTAAAATTTATTTTAAGAGGTTTATTTTGCTAGGCATAGTGACACATACCTTTAATCCCAGCACTTTAGAGGCAGAGGTGGGCAGATTTCTATGAGTTCAAGGCCAGCTTGATCTGCATAGCAAATCCCAGGCCAGCCAAAGATTTGGCTGCATAGCGAAATTCTGTCTCAAAAAAACTAAAAAAAAACAGATTATTTATTATTTTATTATTTTTAATTACATATATGTGTGCATCTGTGTGCAGACATGTGCACACTGTACAAATGCCTGGATGGCCAGAGACATCAGATACCCTCAATCTCAAATAACAGGCCGTTGTGAGTCATCCAACCTGGGTGCTAGGAACCAAACTTGAGTCCTCTGCAAAAGAAGTAAGTACTCTTAACTGCTGAGCCATTTCTCCAGTCCCAGCTTTTTGAATTTTTATAGATTAGCAAACTGGAGCTCAAAAGGAGATAAAGGAGCCAAGCATGTTGGTATGTATATACCTGTAATCCCAGCCATGGGAAAGTGGAGGCAGGAAGGTAATGTGTTTGAACCTAGCCTGGGCTATACATAGCCCAACAACCTTGTCTCAAAAGTGGGGTGGCAGGCAGAGGCACAGCACATATTTTGTATGTGTGAAGCCTCCAGGTTGGATATCCATTACCGTACAGGTATGTTCTAATCTTTTAATGTTACAAAAGGGTATGTGTGTCTGACGGTTGGATACCCAGCTCCCAGCTCAAGGTCTACACTTACCCAAGTGTCGTCATGGTAACAATGGTATACCAGAAGGCAGCAGGGATGCTTGTGAAGTTGGTCTTGCTAGTGCCCTTCTCAGCATAGAACATGACAGTGGCAAAGATGATGATGGCCATGGTGAGGGAAAAGAGGAGAAAGCCCAGCTCAGAGGCACAGCTCTTGAGGGTGTAGCCCAGAATCCGCAAGCCCTGGGAGTGTCTGGAGAACTTGAAGATTCTGAAAACCCTGAACACACGTAGGGTGACAAAGGCACCAGAGACATCATCATTCTTGGGCACGAAAAGCCCAATGTAATAGGGCAGGATGGCTACCACATCGATGAGGCTCATCACACTGCGCAGGAAGCGGCAACGGCTGGGGGCCGCAAAGAGCCGCAGAAGGTATTCCCCAGTGAATATGAGTACGCAGGCCGTGTCCATACAGAAAAAGGCAGTCGGGAAGCGGTCACCACAGGGTTGCTCTCTCGTGGGTCGCCGGGCAGGGCCACGGCATGGGATGGTTTCCACTACATTGGCAATGACCGACACAGCTATGAAAAAGCCAGTGACATAGTAGAAAACCAGTGCTGCAGTGCTGGTGTGTGGGTTTTCGAAAGCCCTCCAGAGTCGCTGTCTCAGGGAGCTGCCTGCTGGAAGGGCTGGACCTTCCCCGGCCTGCTCAGCCTCCTCGTCTTCTGCCAGGCGCTCTGCATTTTCCTTCTTGCGGTCCCTGTACTCTTCAAGACAGCAGTCGCCCACAAGCTCTGGTACCAAGCCATAGAAGGCCAGCTCCTCATCAAAGGCCTGGATGCACTCCTGCCTGGGGCAGTGCAGCCGGCCTGTGCGATAGAAGTTCAGCACATGCCGGAACATGTCAGGGTCACGATCAAAGAAGTACTCGCCTGATTCAGCATCATAGAAGAATTCCTTTTCCGAGCTGCCCAGCAATGTATCTGGATAGCGATCCAGCGTGTTTTTCCAGGTCTCAAAGCGCCGACCACTCACATTCACCACCAGTACCTCATCACCTCGGGATGCCTTCACCTCCGGTGCAGGGGGCAGGGGCTGCTGGGCTAAGGGCAGCCAGCCCACTGCTGCAGCCCTTGCAAATGGTAGCCATGTGGCCACACCAGCCGCCATCCTGCAGCTCCCCAGGCCCACGGAGACTTGGGGATGTGATGTTTAGGAGAATGTGGCTAGAACCAGGATGGTGGAGGCTTGGAGAGACCCTAGGTTACCCAGACAAGGAAACTGGTGTGTGTGTGTGTGTGTGTGTGTGTGTGTGTGTGTGTGTGAGAGAGAGAGAGAGAGAGAGAGAGAGAGAGAGAGAGAGAGAGAGAGAGAGAGAGAGAGAGAGAGAGAGAGAGAGAGAGAGAGAGAGAGAAACCAAGAGGAACCAGGAGGAGGAGGAAGTAGAGAGACAGACAGGCGCTTGGGGGGTATTGGGGGTTTCTAAGGGACTAAGAAGGAGTTCAAGTGCTAGAGGAACCAAGAAGAATTCTCAGGTCCAGAAAGACTGAGATGAATCTAGAGTCAACACATTCCTGAGAGATGTCTGAGGGTGTTCAGAGGGACCAAGATATAGGTCAGGGGTTGTTCACACTCTCAAGAGTTCCCAATAAAGGAGAGCCTGTAATAACTCAGTTGAGCTGAAGAGGTGGCAGATAGAGGCATTCAGAGAGTTGGAGAATTGGACCAGAGATGTTTGAAAGAGGCTGAAGGGCTGTCCACGCCCAGAAGACTTATGGGGAAAGATGCCTGGGTTGGAGCCCCCTTGCAGATCAATAAAGGGGACTGGAGCATCTCAAGGGTGGCTAGACAGTGGGAGGTTGTAAAAATACTAAAAAGTGTCTAGGGAGTGACTAGCACTGCCAAGAATAGCCTGGAGGATGTTGTCTACAATCTCCAAGAGTTTCGGGGAAAGTAGCAGAGGTGAGGGCCCTCTAAAGAGGATTGAGAAAGGGGGACAGCTAAAGTGGTATATAGGACTAGCTTATTTTTTAAGAGGCCAGGAGATAAGCAGCAGAGAGGTTACCTGAATGGGGAAAGGGGGGATCTGGGGAATCCCAAAGGGCCAATACTCAACTGGACTGAAGTTGGGTATAGCCCCCTGAGCACACAAGAAACTCGCAAAAGACTATGCAAAGAGGAAGGGAATTCCCTCAAAATAGGTTGGATGGGGGCGGGGTATTGGAAGAAAGTTGGGTGTGTCTTCCAGGAGAGGGGGCTGCTGAACCTTGCAGCAAACTGGTAGGGAAGACTAGGAGAAGGCTGGGTCCCACCATTGGAGGCAGGTCTGAGGAAACCACACCCCGAGGGGCTGGCGGTGTGTACCCAGCAACAGCAGTAGCAGCAGCGGGAGCAGCAGCAACAACAGCAGCAGTAGCAGCAGCAGAAGAGGAGGAAGAGAACACCCACAACCAGGCCTAGGAGGGAAAGGTGGCACAGGCGGGGGCGGGGTGGGAGACAGGGGGAGGAGGCTGTTGGGTCCTTGGAAGAAGGCTCTGGAAGGACAAGGTCCAGTGGGACCCCTGGAGACGGTTCCAGGATGGACTAGGGCATGGGGACCGAACCAGGAAAAGACAAGGACAGAGCTAGTGATGGTCCCCTCCCTCTCCCCACAGGGCTGTCCTCACCTGTGTCCCTGCTGCAACAGCGTTGGGGCTGGGGGTACCAAACACCGGAGCTCCTGCCCCCTCTGCAGAGCTGCCGGAGTTCCTCCTCCTCCAGCGTTCTCTCCCCGCCCCTCTGGAGCTTGTCGGGAGCTGAAGCGAGAGGCAGGGAGGGGCCATGTGGCTCCCGGAGCCCCTTCCCCTAGGACAGCTTGAGAGAGACCCTGGGGAGACTCCGCCTCCTTACAAAGCTGGTTGGGCCTCAGTCGCGTCATCTGGAAAATGGGGGTGGCAGGGATCTTTGCCAGTTCTCCCCACCTCCTACTTCCTGGACTCCCCCTTCTTTCTGCCCAGCTCCTACCCCCACTGCCCCCAGGGGCCCTCACCCCCACCCGTCTGAATCAGCAGCACTTAGCAGAACCAATCGATGGGGAGGCGTCTGTTAATGGCCCCAGAGCGGAGTGCCACGGGGAATGATGCAGTGCTGTGTCCCCTCCCTGCCCCCCTCTGTGGAAGGGCGGGGAGTGGTGGGGGAGGGGGCACTGGTGGGGATGACCAGGTCTTCAGATCCACTCTTGGGGGAGGGCATAGGTCAGAGCCCAACTTTTAAACCAGACTTTGTGGGGCTCCAGTATACACCTTCCAGTTTGAGGATGCAAGATGCAGAGCAAAGGTAGTGCAGATGGGGCCAATCCAGGTACCACTCCCTACCCCTAGGCCCCTTGCCAAAGGAGCAGAATTCCCATCTGTTTGTATCCAGTGCCCTCAAACCACACCTCTTTCCATGGTGGGATCTGCTTTTGCACATCAGAACGCAGAGTACCAAGTGCCTCTGGGATAAGTCTGTGAGTTCTAACCCCAGCTTTGCCAGACTTGCTGTGCCCTTAACCAGGTGACTTATTTTCTCAGTTGTCAGAATTATCCCAACTTGACAGTGTCCTTTTGAGCATCAGCTGAAGCAATGTGAATGGGGTGGGCACAGGTAAGGCCTGGCAGGATGCCTGGTCTTAAGTAACTAATGGTGTCTGATGAGAGCGCAGTAAGGTGAACCGCCTAGCCTTTCAATCCATCTGCTTACCCACAATACTCGCTAACTTTTCATACTCCTCATCTGTCCATTCTTTCGCCCACCCATCTTCCTACCCACATAACCAATGACCCTACCCATTCCTCTAGGTACCTATCTGTCCATTCAATCACCTACCTACCCCTCAGCTTCTAACCATTTGCCAACCTTTTCCTAAGCATCAGTCCTCCATGTGTCTATACATTCTCCAGCTTCCCCCATCATGTATGCCTCCAACTTACCCTTCCCTTTCATTTGCTTATGCATCCATAATTCCACTCTAGCCTTGTCAGTTTATTCCCAACTTATCTATAAATCCATCAATCTACTCACAGTTAATTCACATTTATCCATTTGTTCACCCCGCTAGACATCCATCTGTCCATTTGTACCTCCATTTACCCATACTCTATCCACTTACAGATTCATCTACTCATTTATTCATCCAGCCATGCATCCGTCTACCTATGCATTAATTTCCAGCCATACGACCACTTCTTTATCCATCAGTCCATCTAACCACTTATCCATCCTCCCATCTGTTCATTCATCTATACCCTCAATTTAATACACCCCACCCACACACATATCTGCAGATATTTCTGCTACTCCCTTTGAGAGGTCTGTCAGCAGCCAGGTGAGCTGAGACTGGAAGAAGAAAAACTGGAGCCGGAGGCCACCTTCCCCATTCCAGAGCAATGACCACGCCACTCCCAACATGTCCCTCTTGATTGAAAAGAACGAGACCAGACAGTCAGTGCAATGACCGCCCCACTCCCAACACATCCCTCTTGATTGAAAAGAACGAGACCAGACAGTCAGTGGGTGGGCCCGTCTGGCCAGATGGTATTTTGGCTGCAAAGCCTTTACACACACACACACTCACACACATACACACATTGCTGGAACATTGAACATGGACTGCACCCCCACCCAACATCCCCAGTCCCAAATGCAGAGTAGCCAGGCTTCCAGACATAAATTAAAAAATAAAATGAAAAGAGTTGGTTTCTGGGAGGGAGAGCTCATGCAGAGTTGAAGGCAGAGTTGAAGAGTGGGAGCCAGGGCCAAGAAGAAAAAAATTTATGCCCTTCTCTCAGGATCTTTCCACAAGGGCCATTGGCCATATGATGGGCGTCATCAATACCAGCCATAGATAGGTTCCTAGCCTCTTTAATGTCCATCTCCCAAACTATTAGATTTAGTGCCAGTCTCTATTTTTTCCCACAACAGCCCATGGGAGTGAGTGGCATTCTGGAAGGGAATGGAAGTAGGTGCAGCCTGTAGGTCTTTAGTTGGCTTCTCCAGGTTCTAGGTCTGGGTCAGGGGACCCCACACATTCCTTGCTGAGCCGTACAATTTCCTGGGATAGAACTTCCATGTCCTAAGAAACAAATGATCCATCAGGAGCTAGAGAAGGGGACGAAGGAGGCAGCTCTGTTAGCAAATATGAGATGTTATCTGTAGTTAAATGGACTGTTGGGTTAACCAGCACCCAGTGGTATTAGGCCTTGGATGGGAAGATCCATCACCTTCTCATCTAACATGTCCACTTGCTTCTCCAAGGTAGGACCTGGGTATGACTTCCATAGTGATGAAGGAGTATTTGAGTGGGCGGGGGGGGGGGGAAATCATTGTGTGGGTGAACTCATCAGGACTCTATGGCAGACAAATAGGTTCACAAATAAACTTTGTAGAGGACAAAAAGGTAGGTAGGCAGGTGACAAATAGGTGGGGGAAAAGGTGATTGCTGAGTAGTTGAAAGAATGATGCATCACCGGCACATGCCTTTTATCCCAGCACTCAGGAGACAGAGGCAGGCGGATCTCTGTGAGTTCGAGGTCAGCCTGGTCTACAGAGCTAGTTCCAGGATAGGCTCCAAAGCTACAGAGAAAAACTCTGTTTTGAATAAAAACCAAAACAAAAGCCTGAATGGATGAGTGGGTGGAAGGACAGATGGAAGAGTGGTAGGCTAAACTGGTAAGTTGATCAGCGGGTAGAAGATGGGAAGAAAAGGATGGTAGATGAGTGGAAGGTGGTATTGGGAAGACAAGGGCAAGTAGAAAGGGCACAGCCAAGGACTGTGGGTAAGGAGGCAGGTGGTTGGAGGGACAGGTGGGAAGTCTGGTGGGCCACACTTGCCTTGTGCAAGTGCATATTCTTGGTGAGTTGCTCCTCCAACATGTTCTGCAGCTTCTTGTTCATTTCCCGAAGATTCTCATCACCTGGCTTCACTAGGTCTCTCAGGACACTGCCCAGCCCACTTCGGTCTGTGTGGCCTGCCGCCACAGACACATCTGCAAGGGTCCAGGCTGAGCACCACCCCCTCGGCAGAGCCAGGGGCAATGAACAGGAGAGAGTAGGCAGAGCCAAAGGAAACAGGAGGAAAGCAAAGAGCACACAGGAAGGGAGGGGGAGAAAAGCAATGTTATGTTGGGGGCAGAGGCTTAGATAGGTGAAATCCAGCTGTCATTAGTCATGTGACTCAAAAATAGGGATAATTCTTAACTCATGGTGCTGGGAACATATATATGAGTGCATGTGACAGACAGAGCACACAGAGCATGAGAGTGGAAAAATCAGGAAGTAGGGGAAGATTTGAAAGTAAGGAATAAAAGAGAGGAGAGAGAAGGTAGCAGACAGATAGGAGAGGAAGGGATAGCCATGGAGGTCAGAGAAGAGAACAGGAAGGAAGATATAGCAAATGAAGATGTACAGCTAGGTACAGTCATGCACACCTGCAAATCCAGCACCTGGAAGGCTTAGGCAGGACTGTTGAGAGTCTGAGGCCAGCCTATGCTACAAAGCAAGTACCAGGCCAGCCAAGGCAACAGAGCAAAATCCAGTTTCAAAGAATAAGCAAACAAATAAAAATGGAAACAGAACAATAGTGCTACTAAGTAGTGAAACAGAAAAAAAACATAAACAAATAGAAAGCAGGAGAGAAAGACGGGTATAGAAGAAAAGTCCTGGGAAAACACTAGAGAATGCAGGGTTAGAAATGGTAAGGACAAAGGGAGGCCACGTAATAATGCAAAGCCTCCCAGCTTTCCCTCTATGGGTCAAGAAGAGAGAAGTAGCTGCATAGAACAATGGAAAAGGAGGGGCAGGTGAAGGTTGCACTGGAGGTGAGGGCTGGGGAAGGAGCACTGACCAATCCGGCTGTCCATGACATAGGTCTCAATGATGGCGCTTTTCCGGCAGAGGTCCTCTGCCATAGAGGCACTGCTCACCTCCAGGTGTTTCACCTACAAGATGGCCCACCCCATCTCAAGCCCCTGAATTTGACATTGTCTCCCATAAGGATCCATCCAGATGCCCTTCCCACCTCCACCCCCATCCCAGGACACTTCATGCGGGGACTAGCAGGTAGACAGACAGCACCTTCTCCTCTAGCATCCATTTCTCCTGTTGTGTCTCAGCCAGTCTCTGAAACAGCTCAGCTACCTCCTCATCTGAGAGCTCTGCCGGCCGAGGGGGCTGGGCCTGAGGACTGCTAGATAAAGACTACAAGAAAGAAGAGAGAGAAAATCTAGCCATTCTCAGCATCACCCATCCTCCTGAGTTAGGGGGTTGGAGGCACATCAGCGACTATAGGTTCTGAGGCAGCAGCTGAAGGCCAGACAGACTTGACACTCCCAGAAACTCCACATTTCCTTTGGCCTAAAAAGAGGCAGACAGTGTTACCACCACCACAAGAGTGCTACTGAGAGGACTAAAGGAAGCAAATGACATCTAATTCCCAGATGACAGGAAATGGAAGCAACAGTAGAACAAGCTAAATGGTACCATTAAGAAGTAAGCAGAAAAATCTAAAGGTGGAATGTTTCCTACAGGTCAAATGGTTTGGATTCTTCCACCAGCTGATGTCAGGAAAATAGCATCAGAACAGACACAAAGACATAGGGAAAGAAAAACAAACAAGCAGCAACAATAAAAACCAAGGCCTACTCTGAAGCTGAATGCTAGCTTTTACAAAAAAAAAAAAAAAGGACACTTTAAAAGTCCTCTAGAAGGCCAGGCAGTGGTGGTGCACATCTTTAATCCCAGCACTCAGGAGACAGAGGCAGGTGGACCTCTGAGTTTGAGGCCAGCTTGCTCTACAGAGTGAACTCCAGGATAGCCAAGGATACACAGAGAAACTGTGTCAAAAAAAAATTTAAAAAGTCCAACAAGGGGTTGGAGAGACGGTTCAGTGGTTAAGGGCACTCACTGCTCATGCAGAAGATCAAGAATCAATTCCCAGAACCCATATAGCAGAGCATAACCATATACACACATATCCGGCTCTAGAAATATGATGCCTTCTTCTGACCTCTGTGGGCACCAAGCACACATATTGTGCACACGTATATGCACAAAAACCACACAAAAATAAACAAATACCTTGGCTGTCCTGGAATTTTCTCTGTAGACCAGGCTTTCCTTGAACTCAGAGATTCACTAACCTCTGCCTCCCTAATGTAAAAATTTTTTAGTTAAAAATATTTTTCAAAAAAAAAAAAAAATTTTTTCAAAAGCCAGGTGGTGGTGGCACATGCCTTTAATCCCAGCACTCAGGAGGCAGAGGCAGGTGAATCTCTGAGTTTGAGGCCAGTCTGGT
>JAQHUG010000461.1:619829-650065 GCA_028555095.1 Dicrostonyx torquatus | reverse complement strand
ATGATTTAAAAAATTTCCAAATAAGCCAGGCGGTGGTGGTGCATGCCTTTAATCCCAGCACTCAGGAGGCAGAGACAGGCGGATCTCTGTGAGTTCGAGGCCAGCCTGGTCTACAAGAGCTAGTTCCAGGACAGGCTCCAAAGCTACAGGGAACCCTGTCTCGAAAAACCAAAAAAAAAAAAAATCCAAATAAAAAGTGTTTGGCAGGAAACATGTGACAAATGGCAATAATGATGATAAAGGAAATTAGCCACAGTGACTCATGCTTACACTCCCAGCACTTGGGAGGCTGATGCAAAACGAATATGAATTCAAGTCTGGTCTGGGATACATAGCAAGAATTCAATATCAAAAATGGAAAAAGAAAGAGGAAAAAAACATTAAATAGGGGATGACCCAAGAGTTAACAGCACTGGCTTCTCTTCCAGAGGACCCAGGTTCAGTTTTTGCACCCACTGTGACAGCTCACAATTAGCTGTTTTACTAGCTTGTTGTTCCAGTGGATCTGACATCCTCTTCTGGCCTCTAAGGGTACTGCATGAAGGTAGTGTACTGACATACATGCTGATACACATAAAATGAAAATAAAAAAATTATTTAAGGCTAATCATGGGGGCACATGTCTTTTAATTCCAGTACTTGGGAGGCAAATCAGGCAGATCTCTGTGCATTTGAGGCCAGTTTGATAATACCTAGTGAGTTCCAGGACAACCAGGGCTATGTAGAGACACCCTGTCTCAAAAACCTATTAAAAAAGCAATAAATAGGGACTGGAGAGATGGCTTAGAGGTTAAGTGCACTGGCTGCTCTTCCAGAGGACCTGGGTTCGATTCCCAGTACCCGCATGACAGCGCACAACTGTCTGGAACTCCATTCTAGGTGATCCAGCTCCCTCACATAGACATACCTGCAGGCAAAACACTAATGCATATAAAATAAAAATAAATAATTTTAAAAAAGCAATAACTAGCCAGACATAGTGGCACACACCTTTAATCTCATCACTCAGAAGGCAGACCACACAGAACTCTTCTGTGAGGTTGAGGTCTATGTGGTCAACATAGCAAAACACTACCTCCAAAAAATAATAACAAATAAGTTGGAAAACAGGATTTCCTACATGAGTGGTGCACTTCCCACAATGCTTATACTTTAAAGCACTAGGAAGGTGGGATTAATCTATGGATGATGGAATAGAGGGGCAGAGAGAATGACTGGCCTCCCATATATCAGTCTTAATATAAGTTGATGAGTTTGGGAAGAAGTTGACAAAATGTTTGTCAGAGGCTGGGGCTGCACCTTAGTAGAACAGCAAATGTTGACATGTGTTCTGCATGTAAGTGTATGTGTAAGGCCCATGTTCTGCACACATGGGTATGTGTGAGGCCCGTGTTCTGCATGTAAGTGTATGTATGAGGCCCATGTTCTGCATGTAAGTGTATGTATGAGGCCTGTGTTATGCATGTAAGTGTATGTATGAGGCCCGTGTTCTGCATGTAAGTATATGTGTGAAGCCCGTGTTCTGCATGAGTGTATGTGTGAGGTCCGTGTTCTGCATGTATATGTATGTGTGAGGCCCGTGTTCTGCATGTATGTGTATGTGTGTGGTCCGTGTTCTGCATGTATGTGTGAGGCCCCAGGTTCAATCCTTAGCCTGAGAGAGACAGAGATTCAATACAGAGAAAAAGATAGTAGAGATAGATAAACACATAAACAGAAAGAAATGCTTGTCTGAAGGTCAGTGTAGACAACTTCAAGTGAGGGAAAAATGGGGATCCTCCAGTCTTAGTAGGTGAAACTTGCCCCTTACCCTGGCTGGGACGGCTGTGGTCTCCTTCTCCTTCAAAATCTCCCGGTAGCTGAAAGAGGAGATGCTACTACTGTCCCCTGTCTGGGTCCGGCTTGGTGAGTTCATCTCAGAGAGAACCAGCTCCTCGAGGCCTGGGAAGTGGAGGAAAAAGAAACCTGAGTCTGGATCCCTTGGAATCTCGGGACAGCAACCAGCAGGAAGAGGCACAAATAGAGATTTTCCAGGGATGTAATGAGGAAAAGAGACAAACTTGAGTAGGCAAGCAAACTCAAGATCTGGATCAGGAAGCAACAAGGAACCACCTCTCTTGGTAAGCATATCCAGTGGAAGAAAGGGAAGTGGGTGAGGCTGGATGTGGGCAAGGAGTAGACACCAGATTTCAGTGGCATCAGACACTCAAACTTAGAGTAGAAAAAGGAAGCTAGAGAGTTGAGAGCACACAGCAGCACACACACATGCAGGGGAAAGCCCAGACAGGAAGCCAGTACATGACGAGACTGACAGAAACCACAGAGAAAGACACGTTCAGAACGAAGATGGAGACGGACTTGGAGCCATTCACCTAGACCTTAGTCCCATCTAATGGATAACAAAGATGTACAGTATGAAATTCAAATCTATTCCCCACTTCTTAAATTAATCTATGACAAAACACCACTATTATAAGGAGAGGTTCCTTCAGGAGGTTGATTGCCTCAGTGAAAAATTGGTTTGGTGAGAGCTATATGCTTTGCCATATCACTTGAACACTTGCTGAGCATGGTGGTACATGCCTGCAGGTAGATTACTTGAGCTGAGGAGTTCAGGGCCAGCCTAGCAACTCAGAACCCTGTCTCATAAAGAAAACAGAAGACACTGGTACTGAGTTTGTGACACTGCCCTTATAGCTGCTTCCAGGTATCAGGGAAAGGGTTAGTACCATACTCTGAAGGAAACTCCAAAGAATCTCCAAAAAGAATGCAGTGCTTGAGTACTGTTCCCCTAGCACCTCAGTTGATGGCAAGTTTTCTCTAAGCCTGTCTGTGATCCAAGAGATGCATTAAAACCATTACTGAATCTGAGTTATTTTGATGTATTTACAGCTACTCCCAAGCATGAAAAGGTAGAAACAACTCCAAGTTTGTGTAGACATGTCTTCTGCCAGAAGTATCGCGTGTTGAGTTAGCAGTATATTGAAAACAGTATAAGCCAGGCGTGGTGGCTTATGTCTGTAATCAAGCTCTTGGGAGGCCAAGGCAGAGCACCATGAGTTTGAAATCAGCCTGGGCTACAAAGTGATGCTGTCTTAAAAAGCCCAATACTAACAACAGTGAAGATAGTAATGAAGATGACAATGTTAGCTGGGCAGTGGTGGCACACACCTTTAATCCCAGCACTCGGGAGGCAGAGGAAGGCCTCTGTGAGTTTGAGGCCATCCAGGACAGGACTGTTACACAGAGAACCCTGTCTTGAAAAGAAGAGGAGGAGAAGACAGGGAGGTGCTGTTGCCTATGGGATTCTGTGTCCCATGATTCACTGTGAGTTCCTGGAGGGGAATGTTTTGGGTGTTGGGGCTTGTATCATGGATCCTAAACTCATGTGAGGATTTCTAGAATATAAGAATAGGAACGGTAGAGAAAGCAGAGAGGAACAGAGAAGGTAGTAAGAAGCCACAGCCACAGAAAAAAAAGCAGACAGTGCAGAGAGAAAAGACAGGACAGAGGGCTGGAGCAAAGCCTAAAGGAGGTACAGAAGGCAGCCCAAAGGCTGACTTCCACCCAGCCTGCTCTCTCACCTGAGCGGCTCTTGCTGTTGGTGAGGATGTCCTGCAGCCGCTCCTGCAGCTTGTCAGCCCGTTTCCGCTCCAGGTGCAGCTGCCTCTTAAGGTCTTTGAGCTAAAGGTGTGTGTGTGAGGGGGTAAGAGCTGGGGCCCAGGGAGTCCAGAAAGGAGGGGAGGAGGTCACAGGCCTCACTAGCTTACCGCAGCACTGCCCTTCTTTTCCAGAATCCGCTGCCCATCCACTGTGTCCTTTACCTCCTGTGCTTAGAGAAGGTACAGCGGGCAGGTGATGGCACAGCTGCCTACAGTGCACACCCTCCCTGCCTCATTATGCAAGTTTCGGCCATGGCTATGTCTGGGACCACAGAGATACCACAGACCTGCTTCAGGCTGCTGATGGTCTTCACGTGACCATCCCGCTCCTCCTGGGCCTGCTGGAGCTGATCCCGCACATCCTGAAGCTCTTTCTCCTTGCTCTGCAAAGCAAACAATGGCTCAGGCCATTGCCTAAGAAGTCCGTGTTCTCCTGCAGCACTACCTGGTACCCAGAGACAGGAACATCACCGTGCAAAAATCACCTTCAGCTCAGCAGCATGCTCTTCCTGGCACTGCTTGAGAGCTTCCTCTTGTTCCTGTTGCTGCTGCTGCAAGGATTCCTATAAAAAGAGAAAGAGTCCCAGGTCTGCTCATGGCCCCCAAAGATAGTGTGTTCAGTTAGTCAAGGGCAAATGACTTTCAGCAGAGCACTTGGGGTGTGACTAAAACACCTTTGGAGTTTTTTATTTTTTTATTTTTTTAATTTTTTTTTTTTGTTTTTCGAGATAGGGTTTCTGTAGCTTTGGAGCCCGTCCTGGAACTAGCTCTTGTAGAGGAGGCTGACCTCAAACTCACAGAGATCTGCCTGCCTCTGCCTCCCGAGTGCTGGGATTAAAGGCATGCACCACTACCGCTTAGCAAGAGATTTACTTATGTTATATATGAGTGCTTTATCTGCATGTACACCTTTATGACAGAAGAGGACATCAGATCCCACTGTAGATGGCTGTGAGCTACCATGTGGGTGCTGGGAACTGAACTCAGAACCTCTGGAAGAGCAGCCAGTGCTCTTAACCACTGAGCCATCTCTCCAGCCCCACTTTTGACTTTGAGACAAGGTCTCAGTATATAGCCTGTACTGGCCTTGAACTCTCAGTCCTGCCTCCGCCTATTGAGTCCTGGGATTGACAGGTAACTCACTACCGTGCCAGGGAGAAACATCTTATAGGAAGCAGCATATGCCCTGAGGCAGAAGTAGGAAATGAAAGCCTACACCATTCACATAGTAGATCAAGTGATTTACATTTATATTTCTTTATTTAACAAAACAACACTACATGCCAGGAATATTCAAGTGGTTGTACATATATTAATTCATTTCTATAATGTTCCTTAAATACGTATACAGTAAGGCATTTTTTCATCATTAATATTTTTCCTACTGGGAATTGAAGTTGAGGCCTCATTCATGCTACCAATGAATTACACTTTCTATCCTTCTTATTCCCTTTCTGTAAAAGGTGAAAATGGGCCATAGAAAGATGAAATACATTGCATAAAGTCACACAGCTAGGAAGTGGCTCAGCCGGCATGCAAATTTAGGGAAACACCTGGCTCCAGTGTGTGCTCTTCTCTGCTATAGGTTACTGCCTCTTATTATTGTCATGAGTTTTCCAGGAAAGGGGGCAATAAATGTTCTTATTAAAGTAAATATTAGTGTATTGCCAAACATGGAAAGATAGTATATTATAACTTTTTGGCAGAGGAACAATCCAGGAGAAAGATATGCCTGTTAAATCCGCACAAAGGCAGAGCATGGGTGCCCCTAACCAGCTTTGCACCTTTACCAGGTACCACCAACTTACCTCAGCCTCTTTCAAGCGCCGTTCAAACCAGCCCTTGGCTCCATCCATGGAGTGTACCTGAGCCTGAAGCTCTTCCACTGTGTGTTGAAGAGTCTCCAATTCCCTTGTTCGAGCCTGGAAGGAGAAGACTGTCAGGAGTTGGGCAGCAGAGCACTGGGCACTCTATGTATTACCTACCTGACCACCAACACCATGGTCTTCAGCTTTTAGAGGAGAAAGGGCATCATTACCCCACCCACCTTCTCCTCCCGAATCTGCCCCCGGAGCTCCTCCTCCTGCCGTTTCTTGTCCTCATGCAGCTCTCGAAGCTCACGCTCATAACGGGCTCGCACCCCCAGCATCTCCTTCTCGTGCCTTAATCGGACAGCTCCCAGCTCTTCTTTGTGCTGGGACTTCTCCTGCATTGTCTCCATTGCCAGCTCATCCAGCATGGCCTTCCGTTTCTCAGCACTCTGAGGACCAGGAGGATAGGCCAAGAGAGTGAGAATTAACTTTACCTCCAACACCACAAAATGACCACCAATCTGTCCCATGCCCAAGGAACTAGCCAGACTTCAGCTCTTCCCTGGCCTTGAAACTGGCTGAGTCATTCGCCCATCCTTTAGGAAAAGGTCATTTTCTTTCTCTTTCCAGTTCCAAGATTTGGCCTTATCACTTCCTACCCTCATGGACTGGGCCATCTTTTTCCTTCTTCTCAGGGTGCCCCACCTTCCGAGCTTCCTGGAGGTCCTGGGTCAACTGCTCCTTCTCCTGCCCCATTTCTTGAAGTTGTTCCAGCAGTCGGCTATTGGCCCTTAATGACTCCTAATTCAGGAAAGAAGGGGAAAGTTTGAGGAGAGTCCCTGGTAGGTGCCAATAACCTAGAACACTTCTAGTAGACCTTTTCCCTAATAAAGCGGGTGTTATAATCATAATGGGAAAACGACAGATGCTGCTGCTTGGTCCCCAGTATTTATTCTTCCCTATGCCCTTAGCAACAGAATTTAAATTGGGAATATGATAGTCTATAAAGTATTTCTCTCTTCTCCTTTTCAGACAGGTAGGGGCATGTGATTCATTTCTTGTTTCTTAGTATTCTTTTCTTTTTTCTTGAGATCGGGTCTCACTGTGTATCCCTGGCTTGCCTGGAACTCATCTACCTCTGCCTCCTGAGTGCTGGGATTAAAGGTGTGCTCAGTCAGGCCAGCTACATTCCTTTTTTTCTTTTTGAGACAAGGTCTTATGTCAAAAGCCTTTTTTCTTGAGATAGGTTCTCATCTCAAACTTGCTATATAGCCAACAAGGACCCTGAACCCTTAATCCTGCCTCTACCTACCAAATACTAAGATTACAGGCATTGGACACTATACATGCATTTGTTTTCTGCATGAACAAGCCCAGTCAATTTTTATTAAAGAAAAACTTTCCTGATTTATTTTTCACTAGCTTATTCTGACATGCTTCTAATACTAGAATCATAGGGTCAATGAAGCCAGTGCGCATACTATATAACATTTTCCATATGCTGTGCCCAATTCAATTTTACTGCCATTGTGGGGATGGACAACAGTTTTAGCCAACATGGAATAATGGTATCCTATTTCAGACTGCCTCAAAGCTGGACAGTTGTTGGTAAGGATAACCAATTTTATTTTTCCCTGTTTGATCATCTTCAGAGTCTATTTGTATCTCAGCATGCATTTTCCACTTTTTATAATAAACTGGAACCTAGATCTGATCATCTCCAGAGACTTTTGTCGTCTTCTTTGCAGCCACCATCATTCTGCCTTGAGTGCAGGACAGTTCCCAACCAAGAGCAGCCTCTAAGATGATCAAGAACAAGAAAGCTTGTTCTTTCTTTCTTTTCTTTTCTTTCTTTCTTTCTTTCTTTCTTTCTTTCTTTCTTTCTTTCTTTCTTTCTTTCTTTCTTTCCTCTTTCTCCTTCCTCCTTCTCCTTCCTTCCTTTCTTTCCTTCTTTTCTCTTCCCTTTCCTTTCTGTTTTGAGTCAGGGTTGCTCTATGTAACCCTGACTGTTCTGGAACTTGCTATGTAGACCAGACTGGCCTTAAAGTCAGAGATCTGCCTGCCTCTGCCTTCCAGGTGCTGGGATTAAAGGTGTGTGCCACCACATCTGGCTTGTGTTTCTTTCTTGAGAGTGGGTCTTACTCTGTTACCCAAGCTGGCCTTGATTCCTTGATTTAAACAATCCTACCTCAGTTCCCCACGCATCTAGGAATAGAGATGAGTATCACTGTGCCCAGCTCAAGTGATTAATTTGTAATAACCTAGATCTTTAATTTCTTATTATGATTTTTCATTTGTTTGTTTTTGAGACAGGGTCCCACTATGTATCCCTGACTAGCCTCAAGCTCATGGGGATCCATCTGTCCCTGCCTCCCAAGAGCTTGGAAAAAAGGTGTGTGCCACCTGTTGTTTGTTTGGTTGGTTTTTGAGACATAGTCTTGCTGTGTCACCCAGGCTGGCCTCAAATTCACAAACCTCCTGTTTTAGCTTGTTTAAATTTTTATTTATTTATTTTAGAGTTATTTGGTTTTATGTGTATAGGTGTTTTGCCTGCATGTATGAATGTGCACCACATGCATGCCTGGTGCCCAAGGAGGCCAAATGATGGCATCAGGTCCCCTGGAACTGGAGTTAGACAGTTGTGAGTTGCCATGTGGGCACTGAGAACTGAACATTGGTCCTCTGGAAGAGCAGCCAGTGTTAACCGCTGAGTCATCTCTCCAGCCCTGTGTGAGCTTTCTGAGTGCTAGGAATACAGCCATGACCCACCATACTCAGCAGAGTATGTTCTTAAAAGAAAGGAAGGTACTCTTTACTGTTATGCACCGCTCCCTTTCCTCTTTCCTTCCATATGCAATGTAAACATGACGGTGAAATGGTTTCAACAACTACCCTGGAAGCAAAGGCTAGAAGTCTGTGTCAAAAACTATAAAACAGAAAAAGAGAAAGAACCTAAGTCGCTGGTAACTGGCGATCTATAATTCAACACAGGAGTGGTGGCTCATGCTTATAATAGCAGCTCTTAGAAGGCTGAGACAGGATGAATGTCAAGAGTTTGAGGCTAGCCTTGGCTAAATAATGAGTACCAGGCCATCCAGGAATACATAACAAATAACTGTCTCAAACAAATTAAACAAAAAAGAAAAAACCCACCATCATTAGGATCATTCATTCCTGAACAACCCGCTTAGCATTTTATTTTTCTTCTGGCAACAAGATCTCACTCCATAGCCTAGGCTGGCCTTAAGTTCACAGCAATCCTCCTGCCTAGGACTACTGAATACTACCATACCAAGCTCCCTACTTAAGTGTTTTACATACAGAGACCAGAGGAGGCTACTGGGTATCTTCCTCTCACTTTTCACCATATTTCTTTGGGCCAATGTCTCTCAGTAAATCTGTCGTTCATAGCTTTTGGCTAGGCTGGCTAGCCACCAAGCGCCAGCAATCCTGTCATCACCTCCTCCCCCTCCCAGCACTGGAGTTACGGGCACACTTTTTACAGAGTGCTGGGATCTGAACTCAGATCCTCATGCTTGCAAAGCAAGCACTCTTACCCACTGAACCATCTCCCTAGCATTCCCCTTTGATACAAGGTCTGCTCATGAAGTCCAGGCTGGACTTGATCTTGATAGGAAGATCAAGTCCATGTAGTTATGTAGTTAGGATGTAGTTAGTTTAAGGTCATCCTATGTAGCTAGGATGACCTTAAACTTCAGATCCTCCTGTACGTACCCCCTAAGTGCTGATATCACAGGTCTACATCGTAAAGCCTGACTTATGCAGTGCTGTGGATTGAACCTTGGGCTTTGTGCATGCACAGCAATGTAAGTGCTTTGTTAAACAAGCTTTATCACCAGCCCTACACTTTTTTTTTTCTTGACACAGGGTCACACTATGTAGCCCTGGCTATCCTGGAACTCACTATATAGACCAGGTTGGCCTCAAACTAACAGAGATTGGTCTGCTTCTGCCTTCCAAGTGCTGGAATTAAAGGCATGTGGCACTATGTCTGGCCCCAAATCTCTTTATTTAATCTAGTATTATTCTAGTTTCTCCAGAATAAGCATTTTTTTTTGGTTTTTTGAGACAGGGTTTCTCTGTGGCTTTGGAGCCTGCGTTGGAACTAGCTCTTGTAGACCAGGCTGGTCTCGAACTCATAAAGATCCACCTGTCTCTGCCTCCCGAGTGTTGGGATTAAAGGCGTGTGCCACCACCGCCCGGCCCAGAATAAGCATCCTTTATCCTAAAACCCAAAATATGAAAGTTTTTATGTTTCTTTCAGACAAGGTCTTATTGTGTACCCTTGGATGGCCTAGTATTCATTCTGTAACCAAGAGCAACCTAAAGCTTATGGCAATCGTCCTGCCTCAGCCTCCTGAATGCTAGATTATAGGCATACACAGTATACCTGACTTAAAACCTAAAAGGTTTTGAGTATGCACACAATGCCACATATGGGAATTCCACACCTGGTTACCAATGATGAGTCACTCTCAAAGTGCATAAGTGCTAGGTGTGGTGGCACACACCTTTAATCTCAGCAGTTGTGTGGCAGAGGCAGGTGATGTTCTGTGAATTCAAGGCCAGCCTGGTCTATGTAACAAGTACTAGGACAACCAGGGTTACACAGAGAGCTCTACTTAATCCCAAAAAAAAGCAGGAGCACTAAAAATATTTTATAAAATTACCTTCAGGCTATATGTATAAAGTATCTTTAGATTTAGGTTTCGTCCCCCAAATATCTCAGTAATTATATGCAATATTCCCAAATGAGACAAAATCTGAAGCAAACACAAACATTACATGTGACAGACATCCAATCTCTACATTACCAGAATGGAGACTTTAGCTGGAAATTTTAAGGTCAGTTTTGCAGAAGTTAAATTTCCTGTATCAGGACATATAGATACTAGAATGTTAAGCAGCCAGCCAGGAATTCAGGCCTCCCTGACTGCAATGTCTTCTCCACATTCCTCGAGGACAATTCACTGCACCACTACTAGAAAACTACAAGCCAGGTCAGAAGAAGTATCACCTGGAGCTGGGAGTTGAGATCGTCTTTCTGTCCCATTAGATCTTCATATTCAGCTTGCCGATGCTGTAGCTCAGCTGCCAATTCAGTGGTCTGCTCCCGAAGCGTGTTCAGCTCTTGTGTCTTTGCTGTCTGGATCTGGAGAAAGTGGTAATGGTGGGAAATGGAATGCAGGGAGTCCTACTGCTCAGAGACCCCTCGGTCTCCCCGTTCCAGAGAGATAGAGAGAAGTATGAAGTGAAGTAGAAAGATAGAAAATTAAAAACAGAAAAGCGATAAAATACTATGCAATGATAAAAGAACCCATGCCACACATACTGATAAAGCTCACAGACATAAAGGTACCAGAAAGTAGGCAAGGAACGAATAGTATCAATTTCATGTATATGAAAAGAACAAGCAACATGATTCTAAAGGTCAGAATATTGGTTACTTTCAAGGATCTTCTACCACACTGAAAAACGCTCACACAGAGTTATAAAGGGACATAAATAGACAGATACATTGGAGTCACTGAGCACACACAGGATTATTAATGTTTCATGCACTTTGTCATAGAGAAACTAGAATGCCAGAAAAGCAGTAATAGATGGAGAAGAAAGCTGGAAGGCAACAGAAAGGAGGAACAGAAACAGAATTGAGTAAAGGGTCCAGACCACCCTGGCCAGATGTGGACCAAAAGCAGAGGGCGATAAAGGAAAGGGAAAGATGAGCAAGGGCTCCCAGGTGTCCTGTACCTGCTCCAGAGCAGCCAAGCTAGTCCTCAAGGCATTGTTCTCAGCCAAAAGCCCTTCCACTTGTTCCTGCGCATCTGCACTCTGGATGGACACCTGGCCCCACCCCCATGACAGGTGAGAGCAGGTCCAGAACAGAGGGACAGGACCTACCCACAGCCAAGAAAGAAAGGAGACAAACACACAGACACACAGACCAGGACTAGGAAAAGCAAGACCCCTTGGGCCATGCTTGCATGTAAAATACCAACTCAGCCAGCTCCCACCCTCAAGCCCAGCTCCCAAGCCCACCAAGTACAACATACCTGATCTTGTAGGGCACGCAATGCTGCTGCATGCTCCAGGCGCTCCCCCTGCCGCTGATCTCTTAGCTCCGCCAAGCTCTGTGGGAAGTCAGGTACCCCATTTCAAACCTCATCCTTCCCTGGGTGCACAGAGATATACAGACTCCCTCTATGAACACCTAAAAGCATGTGCTCAGCACCCGTGAGGCTTGAACTAGTTACCAGAGATCTCAGGTTTGCCCAGACTCCAAGCTATTAGGCATAGGGCTCTCAAACACATTTGCCCCCTCTCTCCCAGCCTCTGAGCATTTCTGACATACCTAAGTTTCTGAACCTAGCTTCTGAGGGGTTCATAGTCACCCAGATTCAAGCTTGGAGCCCCAGGATTTTTAGCCCCCAGGGACTGTAACTGTACCCTAATTACCAGGAGTTATTGACATACTTAACCCCCATGTCCTAAGTTTAAGAGCCATGGTTCACACAAACTCCTAGTCCTAAACCCTAAAAGATTGCAAACTCATGACCTCCTAGTTTCCAGCTCTTGAAGAAGCCTCAGATTGACCCATCTCCATTGCTACTCTGGCTTTCTGTTGAAGCACGGTTAATAAAAACTCAGAGAGAGAAATTGGAGTTCAACCTGAAGACCAGAAAAACAAAGCAGTCACTGGCTCTTACCTCAAACTTAGTCTGAAAATAATGATCCTCCACTAATATATCTGCCTCCACAAAACCTCAGAATGAGACTGAACTGAGAGCTGTCTCCTCCCATTTTGGGATTAAGCTCTGGGATTATGGGCGGCACCACTACCACCTGGTTTCTATGGCAAACTATTTTGGCTACTGGGATTAAAGGTGTGTGTCATTGCTGCCTGGTTTTTAAAGTGGCCAGTGTGGCTGTTTTACTTTTTTGATACTCAGGCAAGCTTTATTTATTAAAATACAGATGAAATGCCACTAGATCCCATCTCTGGAAGTCTTCAGACCTAGACTAACAACAGCTCCTGAGGATTTTATCCAGACTCTTTCCCAGCCTTCACATTCCAATCTCCTAGGAGTACTGCTTCTACAAGATACCATATCCTCCATTCTGAGAAACTTCAGACTTGCCTCTTCCCAGAGGAAATTCAAAGGCTTTCAAGTCAGACAGCCCTAATCCCCAGGAACTTCATACCCATGTAAACTTTGGAGGTCTCAGCCTTTTACTGCCACCAAGGATCTCAGAACCTCAGGACCACCCACCCTACAAACCCACCTCTTAACATCACAGAACAACAATGGTTTTCCATATATTCTGCCTCCAGCTCCAACTGCTCCAGATTTGAAAGTCCAATGTCACTTGAACTTCATGTCTTTGAGCCCTAGGTGTCTCCAATATACTGATGTCACAGCTTTTTAAATTTTTATTATTGCTGTTGTTGTTTAAACAGGGTCTCACTATGTATCTCTGGCTGTTCTTGAACTCAGAGATTCACCTGCCTCTACCTCCCAAGTGCTGTCTCTAAAGGTGTGTGCTACTATAGCCAGCTGATATCACAGCTTTGAAAAGTCTCAGCATCAGGGCTGGAGAGATGGCTCAGTGGTTAAGAGCATTGGCTACTCTTCCAGAGGTCCTGAGTTCAATTCCCAGCAACCACATGGTGGCTCACAGCCATCTATAATGAGATCTGGTGCCCTTTTCTGGCCTGCAGGCACACACGGAAGGAATGCTGTATACATAATAAATAAGTCTTTTTTAAAAAAGAAAAAAGAAAAGTCTCAGCATCACCCAGTTTCTACTGAGAGAGTTCCACAGCTCACATTCACCCTAATTCCTGGTCCTAGACTCCAGTGAGAGCTCTGATTCAAACAAACTTGTGGTACACAATAAGAATCCTTAGATTCCCACCTCAGGATCTCTGATTCATGTAAACTCCTAACCCAACTCCTAGGGCTCTTGGGTTTCTGAGTTCCCATTTTTCTAGCTCTTAGAGGGCTTACACATACCTATCAGGTTGTTATATTTCCAAATCTTAGATATTCCAATCAGTCTCTAAAGACCTCATACCTCCCTGGACTGTCTACTCCAAGAATCTTGAGACCCAGCCCCCATCACATCACCTGATTGGCAGCTTCAAGTTCCTGCTGCAGCTTTTGGGTGCGAGCCAACTGGGCTTTGAGATCAGCTTCCTTCCGCTGTTGTAATTCTTCAATTTTGTTTCTAGGGGTGACAAGGATAGAGTACATTAGGCAAGGCTAGAGGCCCAGTCTCCCATCTGTGCCCCTATGGTCTTTGGCTAATTTGGCTGGGCATGGTACATATTTTTCTACTAATGGCAACCCCAGCAGTTACCTGCTATCATTAAATAGTGTCTCCTTCTCTGTCTGTAGACGACAAAAACTGCACACAGAAAGACAAGCATAGATATGTTGTTTCCATGAGCCAATCCCTCTCTCTCTAGGCCCCCAAAACCCCTGGAAAGAAAAGTATACCTTTCCTGTTTCTTTTTCAGTTTCTCAGAGAGCTGAGGGAGAAAGAGGAAGGAGTATAGACAAATAATAATGAGAACATTGACAAAATAAAATAAACAATAAAAACATTTATAGACACTTCACACTGAGTCCTTCCTACAAGTTGGGTTTTACTTATGATATTCTTATAGAATTCTCAGGACATCCTTGAGAACTGAGAGCTACTGATTTTACAAGTGGGTAAACTGAATCTCAGAAGGGCTAAGCAATTTGATGGCCCAGTTGTCAGCAGCAGCAACACCATCTTCAGCTAGCTCCCTTGGACTCCAAAGGCCATTATTTATGCTCCCAAAGCAGCAGCCAATGGCCACATCACAGAATGGCTAGGCTGGGAGGCCTGGAAAGTAGGATCATGATTGGTGGTCTCACCACTGGGCCCCCAGGTTCTAAGGGCATTCTTATATGGATGAATTGGCAAAGCTGTGAGGAAATAGAAGGGATGGGACCTGCCATGCACAAGGTAGAATGGTACTACATTAGCTTATTCTACAATGAAAGCAACTCTGAAATTTGTGAGCCTCTATTTCACACATGATCAAACTGAAGCTCTGAGGATGCACAATGCTCCTCTGCTGTTAGGAGAAAGCCAGGCGGCGGCAAACCCCACCTTAGCAAGTTCCTCCTGTAGTCTGGAGGTTTCAGCTTGCTTTGAGCTCTGCGGGTGGTGGGGGGGGAGATAAGGGATGGAGTTGTTATCAGCAAGGATGGAGGAAGGCCTCTACTTTTGCCTGTCCCACCTCCCATTAGCCCATGAGATGGTGATGTCACAGACATCTCCATGGGCCCAGAGGCAGGAATACGGCATCTGCTGTCTCCCAGCATCCCAGTCCCAAGAGACCCAGATTTACCTCTAAGCCTTGCAGCTGCTCCCAGAGCAATTTCTTTTCTTCTTTCTCCATTTCCCATTTCAGCTCCACTTCTGCTAATGGCATGGGAGCCAGGGCAGTGGGGAGTGCATCTCCTGGGGGATCCCCTTGGCCCTCACTGGCAGCTAAGGACCTTACAGTCTCTTTCCCATAACGTTCCTGCAGTGCTGTTGAATAGAAGAAGAATATATGATGGGGGCTGGAGAGATGGCTCAGTGGTTAAGACACATGGTACTCACAACCACCTATAATAAATAAGATCTGATGCCCTCTTCTGGCATGCAGGTATACATGAAGAACACTCATACATTAAGAAAGAAAAAATAAAAAAGTATGTATGAGGAATGAAATCATCTCTGAAGCCTTTTGTTATGTCTCAAATACAGGGAGACCTATCTATCCTTCAGCCTCTTGGGTTACATAGGACCCTGCCCCATGAAGCCTCATTCTGGCATGTCACAAATAATTTTTAAGCCCACCAACCTTTAAAATCCTATCTACCATGTTCCATACCATAATTATATATATAACCTAATTCCTACCCATATTGTACCTGATCTCATTCTTGATCATGAATGCAGCACCCACCACCATAGAAGTCCCAGCTATTCACCAAAGGCCATGTTTCAGGCCCTCCTCACATTCTATCAAGCTGTCTTTCTACCTTCATCTCAGACCCTATTTCAATTTGGGCTCAGAATCTTACCAATGTTCTATTTATGCTTAGTCAATATCTCCTTTTCAACATCCATTCTGCTATTCTCTAACATTTGCTAACAACCAGACACTGAACTAATGCATAGTGAAACCTCTTAACTGCTCCATCTTCCTGGCACAAATACTCTAGTGTACTGTGTGGATGAGCAGGTTTAGACTCAGAGAAGTAAAATAACCGCCAAAATGCAAAATCACACACTTGTTCAGGCAAGGCCAAGTCTCACTCTGGAATCTCTTCTCTTTCCCATTAAAGGATTATGTCCATGCTTGCTCTACTCAAGAAGTCCCTATATCCCAGGAAGGCCTCCATGCACCTGCCATGTTCTTCTGCAAGGCTGTGTTCTCTGCCTGCAGCCTCAGCAGCTCCCCGTCCACATGTGGGCCAGCTTGAATAGTTCCTGTTCCTGTAGTCCCTTCCTTCAGTTGCCGGTTCTCCAGCTCCAGCTGCTCCAGCTGGCTGCAGAGCTGAGCAGAGGAAGAGAAATGACAGAAATAGAAAATCAGAACAATATCCACCAAAACACAAGTAGCACTCGGTCACTCAGTGTAGAATTCATTAAATTCCCCCAAGAGCCCTATAATGCAGTTCCTCTTACACTTTGAGGATACAGACACTAAGACACAGAGATATTAAACAATTTCCAATTTACATATCTGTTAAGTAGCAAAGTCAAAAAGGGTGAGAATACTGAGAACAACCTTCCATTTGTCAACTCCCAGCCTCTGAGATGTTAAGACCTCAGGCTGCTATGGAAGTTGTTAAGCACCATGGACAGCCCCACTGACACTCCCTCCCTCCCCAGTCTGTTTGAAAATATCCTAGATCCCTGGGTCTCTGGTTCAGAGGACAGCTTCCTCTCGACCCAGGCATCACAAGCAGCTTGTAAGACATTTCTTTTTTTTTAAATTAATTTATTTATTATGTATACAATATTCTGTCTGTGTGTATGTCTGCAGGCCAGAAGAGGGCACCAGATGTCATTACAGATGGTTGTGAGCCACCATGTGGTTGCTGGGAATTGAACTCAGGACCTTTGGAAGAGCAGGCAACGCTCTTAACCTCTGAGCCATCTCTCCAGCCCCGTAAGACATTTCTAGAATAAACACAGCTTACAGTTTTTATACTTCCAGTCTTTAGCTTTGGAGAGGTACGCCATGAAAATAAAATTCAGCAGGCCCCACTGTTCATTCACCTCCTGGTTAAAACAACAGTTTCACAAGACAACCCCGTCTTCACTTTCAGACCAGACTACTGTGGCCGACAATTTTATTTATTATTTTATTTCCTAGGATATAACATCACTTCTTTTAACCATTTCTTCACCTGACTGGCTTCTATGTATCCGTTAGTGCTCTACTCAGATGTCATCTTTTTTTTTTTTTTTTTTTGGTTTTTCGAGACAGGGTTTCTCTGTGGCTTTGGAGCCTGCGCTGGAACTAGCTCTTGTAGACCAGGCTGGTCTCGAACTCACAGAGGTCCACCTGCCCCTGCCTCCCGAGTGCTGGGATTAAAGGTGTGCGCCACCACCACCCGGCTCTCAGATGTCATCTTTAAAGTAGGATTAGCCAACACAAAAATTCCAGTCTTTTACCACAATATTCTCCGTTTACTTATTTTTGACCTAATGTCAATCACAAATTTATTTGTTGGTGGTGTTTTGTTTTTTTTTTTAATTTTATCTTGTGGGTTGTTTTTGTGGAGGTTGTTTTTGGTTTTGGGTTTCTTTATATGCTTGTTTTTTTATTGTTGGTTGTTGTTGCTCTTTAAGATGGAATCTCTGCCTTTAATCCCAGCACTCGGGAGGCAGAGGCATGAGGATCTCTGTGAGTTCGAGGCCAGCCTGGTGTACAAGAGCTAGTTCCAGGACAGGCTCCAAAGCCACAGAGAAACCCTGTCTTGAAAAACCAAAAACAAACAAAAAAAAGATGGACTATCACCATGTAGCCCAGCTACTCTTAAACTCAAAATCTTAGCTCAATCTTCTAAATACTGGGATTACAGCATGTACCACCACCACGCCTGGCTAAATTTTCTTTTGTAACATGGAATCACAAAACAGTCTGAAACTAGATGGCTTGGACATGAAGTCCTACTCTACCATTTTCCAGCTGGGTGATCTTGGGACAAATTAATTCATCTCCCTGGGGCTCAATTTTCCTCACCCATTAAAAGGGGATACTAAAAATATCTCATAATTGTATTGTAAGCATTGAGTGAATTATGTGGGGCAATTCAAATGGGAATAGGCATAGAAGAAATAGCATTGGTAAATGACCGCTATTACTATTCCCCCCACTCCACCCCACCTACACTGATACAAAATATCAGTGTTCTTGCCAGTTTTTTGTCAACTTCGCACAAGCTAGGGTCATATGGGAAAAGAAAACCTCAACTGAGAAAATGCCTCCTTGAGCTTGGCACATAGTTGGGTCTGTTGGACATTTTCTTGATTAATGATTGATATGGGAGGATCCAGCCCACTGTGAGTGAGAACAAGGGTGGTATAAGCAAGCAGGCTGAGTATTCCATGGAAAGCAAGCTAATAAGCACCATTCCCTCCATGGCCTCTGCTTCAGTTCTTGCCTCCAGTTCCTGACTTGGCTTCCCTTGGTGATGAATTGTGAACTGTGAGCCAAATAAACTCTTTCCTCCTCAAGTTGTTTTTGATCAGTGTTTTATCACAGCAATTGAAAACAAACTATTTTTGTTTGCAAATTATCCAAGCATTGGGACCATTCTGGGTAGCTTCCAACTTTATTTCCAGAACACAGACTACATAACAGGTCCCTTTAACTATCTGTCCAAGAAACAATATCTTTGGCAGGCTCTAGCATCAGGTCTTTCTGTAAGTACCATCAGGGCCTGAGAAGAGTAGGAAGGGGATTATGCAGGAGCCCAGAGTGGTGCAGAAAAACACTATCAGTAGTTAGGTGACCACCAGAAAGCTCCAGGGACCAGGGAGAGGGGCTGATACCAGAGGGTATTAATTAAAGTGTGATAAGATCTAGAGTTTGGAATAACTTCTGTGGAATAGTGAAGTGGACCAATAGAAAAAACTAGAAGTAAGGAGATCAGAAGGCTGTGGAAGCAGAGTGAATGAAAGGAGGTGGAAGTGAGGCAGGCCAAAAACATAGAATGAATGGAAACATGTTTCATACTAAGCAAACACTCTTCCACTGAGCCATATTCCAAGATCCTAGTTAAAAAAGATCTCCTTCTCCTTTACCTTCTTTTGTTCTCCCCCATCCACTGTATAATAACTTTTTTAAATATGGAGAGGGATGGGAATGTGGCACAGTGATAGAACACATGCTTAGCATACACGATCCCTGGGTTGGATCTTCATCACCACAAACAAGTCAAGACATAGTTTAGAGGGAAAATGCACTAATGAGATAATGTCACTAGGGAATACTTCTATAGCTCATACTATCTATGTAGGAGGCTTTACATGACTTACATAGATTTACCCACTGAATCCTCATGAAAACCCTGTGAGGTAGGTGTTTCTATCTTCACCACTTCCATTTTAAACATTTGGGAATCAAGAAACAGGAGGCTAAGTGACATGCTTAAAATTATAGTTAGTAAAAGGTACAGCCAAGATCTTACTCTAGGCCTTCTGGTTCCAGAGACCTTACTTGGAATTACTGACTGTTAAATTGCCTCTCCTGGCATTATAACTACTTAAAAATTGATTTCTGTTGTATTTTGTCTTGAGTCTTTTACTTTTTAAATATTTTTTGTTTATTCTTTGTCATGTAGCCCAGTTTGGCCTGGAACTTACTATGTAGCTGAGGATGACCTTAAGCTTCTGATTCTCCTGCCTCTACTGCCCAAGTGCTAAGATAACAAGCATGTACCACAACACACAGTTTATGCAGTGCTAGGGACCAAACTCAGGATCTCATTCATGTGAGTCAGGCACTCTACCAATTAAGTCATATCCCAAGGATTTCTGTGAGGCTTTTGCTGTTATTTTTAACAATTTCTTGCTGTATACATGTATTACGATTGCATTCTTCTTCTTTTGTTCTTTAAAGCATCAAATAGAGCCTTGGAAACAGAATTCCTTTTCTCTACAGCATATTTTTTCCTTAAAATGCACTGAGACTCACAAAATGATCAACCATGGATACAGAAGACTAGTAGAAGAATAAAACGCGGGCTCTCCAACTGCTCAGTAGGGTTAGAAACAGCCAGGACATTAAAACCAGTAAGGAGATAGAATTAGCCAATCCAGGATGAATTACCTGGAAGAAGTGGAACCCCAGACCCATGCCAGATGAAGGGAAGAAAAAGAAAAGGGAAGCAGTTCAAACACTTTTCCATCCATATTAAGCATTAAGAGCTTGTTCTGGGGTTCCATAGCACCAGCCCAAAATTATACAAATGGAGACTTGAATTAAATAAAAGGAGTGACTTAGGAACCAAATGAAGTCAGGGGCTCAAAGGATCTAATTCCATGAGAGTATTTGGCCCCACTTGTCAAATTACTGCCCCCAACAACCAACTAAGGCCTATTTCAGCACCATGGACAGTGTTCAGCGCCAGACCCTGTCCACCCTCTACTGCTGAGCTTTCAGCCTAAGTGGCTCTTGCCCATGCATACACAGGCGCACCATTCCCACTTCCCCCCTCAGCTATCCCGGGCACCAGCACCTTGCTGAACTCGGCCATAAGTGTACTGTTCTGCAAACGGAAGTCCTCTTCCTGGCTGTGCAGCTTTGCCTGCAGCATCTCATTTTCACTCAGCAGTACCTCCACTTCCTGCAGTGGCAGACATGGGCCAGGACTCCAACAGGGGTAGAAAGGATGGGGAAGTAGGTAAAGAAGGGGAGAGAAGGAAAAAATGGCATTGTGTAGGAAGTATATAGGGCAGAAAGAATGAGGCAATATATGGGAAGAAAGACATACAGCGAAGAAGACAGAGAGGTCAAGAGAGACATGGAAAAGGAGGGAAAGAAATGGGAAGGGAGATATGGACAAGGGGTTAATAGAAAAGAGAAATAATGATAGGGAGATGGGAAACAGGGAGAAGAGAGGGAATGAGAGGAGGATCAGGAAATAGAAAAGGCAGGAAGACAGGAACAAACCAGTATCAATGGAAAAAGAATATAGCAAAGAGAAAAGAGAGACAGAAGGAAGGGGTTTGGGGAAAACAATGAGTAAGGAAGACAGAGGAATGGGAGAAAGAGAAACAAGAAGTCAGAAATAGAAAGGAAAACCAGAAAAAAGAAATGAAAGAGACAGAAACAGGTGGAAGAGAGACAAAGGGAAAGTTGAAGAGAAGAAACGGGGGGGGGAGGAAGGCAGGACATGGATTCACGAGGATAAAGAAAAATATACATAGAGACAAAGAGTGTGAGACAAACACAGGAAAACAAAGGCATAGAAATGCAGAGCAGTAAGGAAGTTGCAGATACATGGATGTACATAGATAAAGGCCAGTACAATGCCACCAGACAGAAATATCCCACTAAGACAATCTTGTACACATAGTCACCCACCAAAGGCCCCCTTACCTGAGCTTTCTTGCTCTTGCTTAGTGCCTAAAAGGAAGGGTGGAAGAGAGCTAAAGTGAAGAGCAATGGACCCCTCTGTGGGATATGGAAACTAATGTGGCAGGGGTTACATGAGGGCAATGATGTGCTGTGGGATGGAAATATGTTTAAACACAGAACTTTCATAACAGCTGGAAGCCCATAGAAATAACAGAAGAAAAGAATAAAGAATGATTGGGAATTCTGGTGCCTTGGTGCCACAGCACCTCAAAAAATTCTTCCTTTCTTCTATGTTTTTGAGGGAGAGGGGGAAATAGTGTCTTAGATTTTAATCCTTTATATACTGGATCTCCAAGCTAGTAAATTGTGGCTTCATCCCTACATCTGTTCAAGCACATCAGTGTGCTTCTCTCTCATGTAACATGGCAACTTCTGTCCCTCTGCTTGGCAGCTAAGGATATTGTCAGGCTGTGGAAATCAACACCCTATCAAGAACTCCAGTTTCCTGACTGCCAGATTATTTGAATTCTGTTATAATTCACCCAACAAGTTTCATTTTAATAAAAATATTTTAATAAAACAAAATTGTATTTATTTATTATTAATTATTATTGTGTGTGTAGGTGTGTGCGTGCACACACACACACACACACACACACACTTGAGTGGCACAGCTTACACATGGAAGTCAGAAGAACTTTATGCCAGTCAGTTCCCCTTCCACATCTTTTTAAATTTGTGTGTATGGGTGCATGCAGTGCTCTTGAAAACCAGAAGAGGGCATCATATCATCTCCTGGAAGTGGAGTTAGAGCCAGGGTTGGTGATGCTATCCATCTGAGTGCTGGGGATGGAACTCAGGTTCTGATACAAGAGCAGTCAGTTCTCTTAACCACTGAGCTCCAGCCCCTCATCCAACAAGTATTCAGCATGTACTCTATGCAACATTGCACTATACATGAGGACAGAGCAATGAAGAAGAATAAAAATAAGGATCCAGAATATCTCAAGGGGCCAAGCTAGGCTACCTTATTTTTTTTTTAAAGATTTATTTATTCATTATCTATACAACATACCTTCCATGTATGTTTGCATGCCAGAAGAGGGCACCAGATCTCATTATAGATGGCTGTGAGCCACCATGTGGTTGCTGGGAATTGAACTCAGGACCTCTAGAAGAGCAGTCAGTGCTCTTAACCTCTGAGCCATCTCCTCAGCCCTAGGCTACCTTATTTTTAAAGAATCTGAAAGGTGGGTTTGGTCTCATGTCACCAACAGGACCAGGAGAGGTAGGCACATAAAGAGGCAGTTTGAGTGCAAGACAGGAGGTAGACTCAAGGTAGATTTACTGATAGGCTTGATTAATCAAAAGTTAATGAATGAAGCCACATGTGGTATACATGCCTACAGATCCAGCTATTTAAGAGGTTGAGGAAGGAGGCCGACATGAGGCCAGAAATTTGGGAGCAGCTTGGAAAACACAGCTAGATTTCCCCTTTCAAGACAAAGTGAGTGAACGAAGGCTGGAGATGTAGCGCAGGAGAAAAGACAGCTTGGAGCCAGGTGTGGTGGCAGACCCCTGTAATCCCAGTACTTGGGAGTTGGAGACAGGAGAATGAGGAAAGGAGGATCAGGAGTTCAAGGCCATCTTCAGCTACCTAGCAAGCACAAGGGCAGCCCAGGCTTCAAGAGACCCTGTCTCATAAATAACAAAAAGATCACTTTTGAGCCTTTTGGCTAAAAGCAAATATGGAGAGCTTGCCTAGCATGCATGAGATCCTAGGTTTGATCTGTAGCACCACTCAAAAGAAATTTAGTGAATGAAAATGAATAAACAATTGATATTAGAATGAATTAAGAATAAAGTTTTTTTAAAAAATCAATAAATTAAGCAAAACCAGGCATGTCAGCACACACCTATCATCCCAGCACTTGGGAGGCTGAGGGAGGACAACCAAGAATTTAAGGCCAGTCTGGGCTACACAGCAAGATCCTGTCTCAAAAGAAACACACACAAAAATTAAATAAGCAAGATTGGTTAAAATTAGCAAACTGAAGAGACTTCTGTGAAAAAAATTTCCAATGACTATAAGAAAGCAGCATGTATCATTAGGTCTGGTTCAGTGTAGGTGTTCACTGGGAGATAAATGAGTCAGATGGATAGAGGGAAGCAAGGGGTGGGTGGATGGGTAGGTGGAGGGAGGTACCTTCTGAGCTTTAGTGAACTCCTTATCCAGGTAGGCGACCTTCTGCCGAAGACTGGCAAGTTCTGGTGCAGGGAAAGCAGGGAATCTCAGCCTCAGGAGGTAACAAGGAACTGAAGGGTCATCTTATCAGGCCTCTAAAGTAAGTCTTTGCCTCTAGTCCCCCAAAACCACCCCATCTAATGAGACTCTCTTGGCTCACCAACACCATTCTTCCGAAGTTCATCTGAAAGCTGGTAGTTATTTGTCCGGAGTTCCAGGAGCTGGGTCTTTGGGACAAGCCAAGAAACAAAAAGATTTATCAGGAAGGCATTCCTTCCCCACTCATGAGGCAACCAAGCCCCTGAGCTCCAAAGACTGGACTGGTACCCCCTAGGTGTTTCCTTAATTGCTCTACCTTGTCTAGCTCCATTCCCACCACAGCCAGCCTTCCCCCTCCCTCCATTGCCCCACTAATCCATTTCACGCCTGGGCCACTGAAAGGTATTGGCATACTGAAGGGTACTGGAATAGTCGAGCTCCTGTTTTTATGTGTTCCTGTGACTCAATACATGCAGGATAAAATCATCTTGACTGACTTTTAACACCCTGAATACTGCCCTGGTCAGACCCTGAAAGTCCCTTTGGCAGAAGGCCTACAAAACTCTTTCTCAAGGAAAGAGAATCTGGTCTTTCTCCTTCTCAACTTTCATGAGTCAGGGGTTGTTGCCCCAAGGTCCTGCAGCACTCCTAAGGTTTTCAAAACATGTTAGGAAAGTCCCCTTAAGTCAAGAAATAAGGGAAAATGCAGCATGGGGGACTGAGCCCTGAAGCTGATTCTTCCCAGAAGCACCCACTGATCCCTACCCCTACTTTTATGTCCTTCTCAAAGCACCAGCCTCCACCTCTCTCACCACAATGGTTTGGTCCAGATCAGAAGGCTGGTCCGGCTATTATAGGATCTTTCTTGCCCCATTCTCCCCAGGACTCAGATAGCCTCTCTCCTAATCCTAGGCCAACTGCAATACCTTTCTTTTTTTCTTTCTTCTTTTTTTTTTTTTTTTGAGACAGGGTTTCTCTGTAGCTTTGGAGCCTGTCCTGGAACTAGCTAGCTCTTGTAGACGAAGCTGGCCTCCTGGCCTCGAACTCACAAAAATCCACCTGCCTCTGCCTCCCGAGTGCTGGGATTAAAGGTGTGCCATCACCACCAGGCTTGCAATACCTTTCTACCCACCTTGAAGTCCCTCTCCAAAAGAGCCAAATGTTTTTTTTCTCACACATGACCCAATGGGATAAATCTTCCTTGTTTAAATATCTACCCACTCTTCACAAGATGCCTTCAATCATGATCCAAAAAGGGTGACACTATGCCCCTCCAGAGTCTCTCTCAGATACCCTTGAGTGGGCCAGATTATTTCAATCTTATTCAAAATCTTCTGTAATTTACAGTGGTCCTCTCCATTTATGGTCCAATGGTCTCATTCTTACATCTTTAGTGACCCTCAGCAGGTCAACTAACTCCTGGACCAATAGAATTACTTCTATTCCCTCAACCAACAGGACTCTAGGGTTTCCCCATTTCAGTCTTTCCCACTAAGGCTCTCTCACAAAGTGTTCCTTCATTGTGCAGTGCTACCACTACCTCTCACCTCTCAGAGTGCCCCTTAAAAGAATCAACAGGTCTGTGAACCTGGTCAGACTTCTCCCCAAAACCCAGTAATGTTCCCCTCCCTGAAATTCCAAAGTATTATTCTTTTATATCCGCTAGTTGTTTCCCTAATATGGGTTAATGGTATTACCCACTCAGAACAGTCTTCACCCCAGATCTAAAGGAATCACCCCAATCCATGCAATTATCCCCCTACCTCTTAAGATCCTCTACCACCAAAGGCACAGCAACTCTAGGGAATAGATCTAAGGTTTTCCCTACTCCCCTGGCCTAGTGGTATCTCCCTCAAACTTTCCACCTCCCACCAGTTCATGGTCTAACCCTGTCAAGTCACCCCCCCACCCCCACACACACATGACGCAAAAGGCCAGATGCCTGCTTCCTTTCTCTCCAGACAAAATAATTTCTCCTTCTCAGGCTCTCCATCCTTCAAAGTCAAGCATCATCACTAGTTAATGGTATACCTTACACATGAGCACAAAGGTCTCGCCTGAACCCCGGACTGAGAAACGTACCGCCTACTTAAATACGTTCTACCAACCCTACAAAGCTAATAGAATCTAACCTTTAGAACCCACATAGAATTTTCGAAGTCAATAGGGTCGCCACTCAAAGCCTCAGCTTCCCTTCTCCAGACCACCCCCTTATACTCAAGGCCCATCCCAAACAAATCCTCAGAGCCTATTATAGTACGACCTCTTTCTACCCCGCCCCCAGGCTCCTAGCCGGGTGGTCTTTCCCCCACGTCGAGCGGCACCTGCATCCGTTGAAACTCCTCTTCAGACAGAGCTTGCGCCATGTTCCTCCCCCCCCCGCCCCCCGCAAGCTTTATGCGCAAGCGCAGCTAGTGCGGCCTGTCAGTGCTACGATCGGAGCGAACCACTCACCAGGAATGGGGAGGGAACGTAATCAAATGTTCAGCGTTTCAGAGACGGAGAGAAGAAAATGATGCTTAAAGGTCAGGCAAATTTTGTTTTGATGTTTCACCAAATTGTCAATTGTCTGTTATGGCTTTTGAGCATTTACAGACTACTCATTGTTATGTGATGTTATGGTATCTCTGTATCATGGGTGGACTTGTCCGTAGGGAAGTAGTCCTCCGACAGAAAAAATATCACCCTTCCGCGATGCTCCTTTAAGAAGAAAGTGACTTAATAACCATGGAAATGAAAGCGGAAGCTTCCTGCGGTCTTGTTCCGGCCCTCCTCCGGGTGACCCCAAAGGGGAATTCCGCCTCAAGTAAAGTCCTTGACCACTTACCCTTCATTTTTTTAAAGATCTGACAATGATTTTATTAACACAGCGCTGGATATCATATTAGGGAAAAGATGTAGTCATTGATAAGCTAAAAGTTTGCAAGAAGAGACAACAGCAGTTAATAAAAAAAAAGACCCAGAAAACTCCATTAAAAATAAAAACAAAAACTAGCACCGTGGACGAGAGTTTGGTAGCATAAACAAGGTTCTGGTTTTGATCCCCAACACAGAAACCAAAACAGAAACAAGTATTTAAATGTGTCCTAACCCGCTCGGATCTGAAAGAAAAGGTCGCTCAATGTAGTTGCATTATTTTCTCATAGAAATGAAATTATTTTCCTGCTTCGGGAAATAAGTCAAGTAGGGCTTGTGTAATTTGGAGGATTTTATCGATATTTGCTGTCTGTCTCTATGTAAACACTGCCGTTTAAAGGATACCATCCTACGACTTTTGAGACACCTATGTCACCACAATACAGGGAGAACACTTCCATCACACCTTAAAGGTTCTTTTGTGTCACGTTCCACCCCCACCACCCCTCCCCACCTCCTCCGCCAGAAAAACATTGTTTAGCTTTCTGTCCTGTAGAGTGCATTTGACTGTTGTAGAATTTCACACAAGTAGAATGAGATACTATGTACTTTTGTATATCTTTCTTTTTCACTCATGTACGTTTTGGGATTCATCCAAGTTGTGGTATCAGATTCTTTTCTTTTGTAAGTGGGTAGAATTTCCTAGTATACATATGCCACAACTTGCTTATCCATTCTTTTAGTGTGGCTTGATTCATGTTTTTGTTATAAATGAGAATGATTATCTTTTTCATATGTTTATAATGACTATTTTAATATTGTGTGTGTGTGTGTGTGTGTGTGTTGCTGGGGATCAACCTAAGGACTCCTGCGTGCAGGCAAGTGCTCCATTTCTGAGCTGTATCTCCAGGCATTAATATCCTATTTTGAAGCAAAGTTGGAGATTATTAAGAAACAGATTTAACATAGATTTAAGCATACACACAGAGAGAGAGAGAGATGAGAAAATGGCTAGGAAAGGGATAGTACACTTCCAAGACATGGGTATGGATTTCTCAAGAGAAATTAGTGGGTTTTTTTGTTGTGTTGTCATTGTTTGCTTGGTTTTGGACAGTGATGAAAATCAAACTCTTAGATGTGTGCATGCGAAATAGTCTCTGCCACTACACACACACACACACACACACACACACACACAAAATGTGGCCATTTTTCAAACCAAAAATAAATAATATATAACTTTCTTCACATTGTCTGTCCATTCTCTGTGGCTTTTGCTCTCCCACTTCAAGTTTCCAAAGTTCCTTTACATTAAAGGTATGGAAGCTTTACTGTAATATAATTTATTTTTTTCCTCTCAGCTTGTGTATTAGAGTTCTCCAGAGTAACAGAACTTATAGAATGAAACCATCTCTATTTATAGAAAGGGGATTTATTAGAATGACTTACAAGCTGCAGTCCAGCTCATCCAACATCGGCTGCCTATGGACAGAAGGTCTAAGAATCCATTGTTGTTGGGTTCACAAGGCTGAATGTATTAGCTGATCTTCAGTATTCACTGGAAGTCTGAAGAAGTGAGCTCTAACGCCAGTAAAGGAATGGACTTGCTAGCAAGGTAAGAACAATCAGGCAAGGAGAGAGAGCAAGCCATCTCTGTGTCTTTTTAATAGGCTGCCAGCAGAAGGTGTGGCCCAGATTACAGGTGGATCGTCCCACCTCAAAAGATTGGGATTAAAAGTGAGTCTTCCTACTGTAAATGATTTAATTTTAAAAAATCCCTCACAGGTGTACCCAGTCATTTGGGCTTTAATTTCAGATGTAGTCAAATTCACAACCAAGAATAGTCATGACAGCTTGTCATTTATTTTTCATCCATATTTATTACAGTAGCTACACACACACACACACACACTCATATATATATATATGAGAGTCCGCTCACTTGTCCCCGGCCACTTAGCCCTGAAATATCACAAAGAAATTGTATTCATTAAATCACTGCTTGGCCCATTAGCTCTAGCTTCTTATTGGCTAACTCTTACATCTTAATTTAACCCATTTCTATTAATCTGCATATCACCATGAAGTCGTGGCTTACCAGCAAATTTCTGGCATGTCTGACTCTGGTGGTGGCTCCATAGCGTCTCTGACTCCGCCCTTCTTCCTCCCAGCATTAAGTTCCATCTTCCCCACATACCTAAGTTCTGCCCTATCAACAGGCCAAGGCAGTTTCTTTATTCATTAATGGTAATCACAGCACACAGAAGGGACTCCCACATCACAAAACAAACATGAATTAATACTGATATTCCAGTACCACATATATGATTTATTATAGATTTCCCTTCCTCTTATCTGGGGCTTCTTACTCCAACAGTGAGAACCTTTCTCCAACTCCCACCATCCATTTATTTAATTGTTCACTCCTAGTATACATATATAGCAGTAAAACTGTTAGGGCTGGAGAGATGGCTCAGTGGGTAAGAGCACTGACAGGTCTTCCATTATAACTGGGTTCATTTCCCAGCGCCTACATCAATGCTCATAGCTGCCTATAACTCCAGCTCCAGGGAATCTAGTGCCTTGTTCTGATCCCTCTGGACACAGCACATACATTCCACCCATACACATAATTAAAAACAGACTGCTGAAGCACATATGTGCCTTTGGGAAATGGTTGCACTTGACAGCCAAGTGCTTTTGTATAGTTTCTTTTGTCTTTGAAGTTTCTATATCAGTTTCCTTTCTTTCCTTCTTTCTCTCTCTCTCTCTCTCTTTCTTTGTTTTCTTTATTTTTTATTTTTGTTTTTTGAGACAGGGTTTCTCTGTAACTTTGGAGCATGTCCTGGAACTCACTCTGTAGACCAGGCTGGCCTTGAATTCACAGAGATCCACCTGTCTCTGCCTCCCTAGTACTGAAATTAAAAGCGTGCACCACCACCGCCCAGCTCAGTTTCTTTTTTTGTTTGCTTTTTTTCCAAGACAGGGTCTCACTCTGTAGTTCTGGTTGTCCAGAAGCTCACTCTGTAGACCAGGCTGACCTCAAACTCGAAAAGAACCACCTGTCTCTGCCTCCCAAATGCTGGGATTAAAGGTGTGCACCACCATTGCCCAGCAAGCACATCAGTTTCTAAATGACTTGATTTTTTTGTTTTTTGTTTGTTTTTTTTTCAAGATAGGGTTTCTTTATGTATCCCTGGCTATCCTAGATCTTGCTCTAGACCAGGCTGGCCTCAAACTCAGAGATCCACCTGCTTCTGTCTCCCGAGTGCTGGGATTAAAGGCATGTGCCACCACCACCTGGCTGGAAACTATTTTTAAATATATTTTAAAATGTGTTTATGTTAAGTATAAATAGGAGTAAATTCTAGTGTACATCAACGAATCAGAAAAGATAATAATAAACTCCAAAGCTGGTTTCTGAGATAAACTTTAAAAAACCGCAAGGTTTGTTTAGGAAGGAAAAGAAAGACATGAAGGCAGACACTCAGTCAAGGATGGGGTCTTAGTCAGGGTTTCTATGGCTGTGATGGAACACTATGACCAAAAAACAAGTTGGGGGCCAGGTGGTGGTGGCGCACGCCTTTAATCCCAGCACTCGGGAGGCAGAGGCAGGTGGACTTTGTGAGTTCGAGACCAATCTGGTCTACAAGAGCTAGTTCCAGCGCAGGCTCTAAAGCTACAGAGAAACCCTGTCTCGAAAAACCAAAAAAAAACCAAGTTGGGGAGGAAAGAGTTTATAATCCAAATCTTTAGGGTCAGAGGATTAAACCTTTAATTCAGATCCTTTGAGGTGGGACGATCCACCTTTAATCTGGGCCACAGCTTCTGCTGGGAGCCTATCTAAGGACATGGAAGAAAGAAGCTTGCTCTTTGCCTGCTTGTTCTCCCCCTTACTAGCAAGTCCATTCTTTCACTGACATTAGAGTCTCCTTCTTTGGGATTCCAGCATATACTGAAGACCAGCCGAGACA
>JAQHUG010000461.1:595662-618416 GCA_028555095.1 Dicrostonyx torquatus | reverse complement strand
TGAGCCGGGCGGTGGTGGCGCACGCCTTTAATCCCAGCACTCAGGAGGCAGAGGCAGGCGGATCTCTGTGAGTTCGAGACCAGCCTGGTCTACAAGAGCTAGTTCCAGGACAGGCTCCAAAGCTACAGAGAACCCTGTCTCGAAAAAAAAAAAAAAGATAGGGTTGTAAACAGACCTGTAAAGCATTTTCTTTACTAGTAATTGATGGGTGTTGCCATCCCTGAGCTTGTGGTCCTGGGTTCTAAATGAAAGCAGGCTGAGCAGGCCATGGGGAGCAAGCTGAGAAGCAACACCCCTCCATGGCCTCTACATCAGCTCCTGCCCTGTTTGAGTTCCTGTCCTGATTTCTTTTGATGACGGACAGCAGTATGCAAGTGTAAGTCAAATAAACACTGTCCTCCTCGACTTGCTTTTTGGTCAGGTGTTTCATCACAGTAATAGTAACCCTAATTCAGACAAAGGGGCTCTTCTGGTAACTTGGAATGGGGATGTGTGGGAGGACCCTACTGATGCTGAGAACTCTGACCCCCTCAGATTCTCAAGGGTTTATCTCACCCGAGTAAGTCCTCTCTCCTCCCTCAGCAAAAGACAGACCCTCAGTCCACCCCCTGAAATACTGCCTCTCTGCTTTGATTGAGGAAATCAATCCCGAGTTGTCCGCAAAGCCAGCAGTGACTTTCTCTGAAGGCGATGCCAGGCAAGACAATACTGTTGTCCCTCAGGGCCCAGAAACAGTTGCCTCTAGACCTATAACCAGACTCAAGGCAAAGCAGATTCCTGGAGGGAAGGTAGAAAGTGTAGTCCAGGAGGAGATGCACTATGCTACTAAAGAGCTTAATGAGTTTGCTAATTCATTCAAGCAGAAGTCTGCGGAATACATGTGGGAATGGGTTCAAAGGGTGTGGGATAATGGCGGAAGGAACATAAAACTGGATCAGGCTGAGTCTATCAATAAAAGGGTCCACTGAATGGAGATTCTAGGTCTAATACAGAAACTCACTCAGTTCAAACATGTCAAAAGTTTGTTTGAATGGTTGGCCGAGAAGCATTTGTCAAAAGCTGGCCTACTGAAAAGGAATTGGAGATCCCTGATAGCCCTTTGTTAATGTTGATGAAGGGATTTTAAGGCTCAGGGAAATTGGAATGGTTGAGTGGGTACACTGTGTAAAAGCTAATCCCTCACAATGGAAAGGCCCAGAAGACAGGCCCTTCACTAATCTTATAAGATGTAGAATGGTGAGGGGCACCAGCACATCTGAAGACACATTCCTTTTCCTTGTGTCAGACATTAAGCTTGGAGATGCTGCTGCTCAATTGAGTGAATTAAATGCAATGGGTTTAATTGGGCCCCGAGGTAGCAGGGGCCAGGTGACAGCATTGAATTTCCAGAGACAAGGTGGGTGTAGTTATATAATAGGCAGCACAGACAAAGCCATGTCCATAATGGTCTAACCAGTAATGGGCAACACAGACAAAGTGAATTTTCTGGTGGCATGACTCATATGGACCTTTTGTACTGGCTAATCTGTCATGGTGTTTCCAGCCGTGAAGTAGATAAGAAGCCTACTGCATTTTTGTTTGATCTGTATATGTGGGAAAGTTCTCAAAGAAATGAAAGCAAGGCCCCATTGGATCGTAGCAAAGGGAATCTTGGCCTGTGAATCAATTTCCAGACTTGGGTCAGTTTGCAGACCCATTGAGTGAAGGGATGGCCAGGTTCCCTTGAGGAAGCACCTTGTTAAAATACCTAAGAGTTTTGCTGTTAGCCTTTCCCCAGTCCTTCCCCAGAGGGACCCCTGGCCTTTTACAGGGGAATTGTACACTGGGGGAAAGGAAACAGCCAGAGTTTCTGGGGTCTATTGAACACTGGTTCTGAATTGATGCTGATTCCAGGACACCCCAAGAAGCACTGTGGCCCTCCAGTTAAAGTATGGGCTAATGGAGGTCAGGTGATTAATGGAGTTTTGGCTGAAGTTCAATGCACAGGAGGTCCAGTGGGTTCCGGAACTTGTCCTGTGGTTATTTCCCCAGTCCCAGAATGTGTAATTGGGATAGAAGCTGACAGAATTCCCACATTGGTTCCCTGATCTGTGAAGTGAGGGTTATTATAGTTGGAAAGGCTAAATGGAAGCCTTTAGAGTTGCCTCTGCCAGGGACAATAGTGATTCAGAGAAAATACTGTGACCTTGGAGGAATTGTAGAGATTAGTGCCACCACCAAGGATTTGAAAGATGCAGGGTTGGTGGTCTCCCATCTCCCTTTAACTCTCCTATCTGGCCAGTGCAGACTCATTGCTGGAGGACATTCATTTCTGTAGCAGTTGAGTCTCGTGGAACTCCCCTGGGAAAAGATGTTAGACACACGTGCTGCTTCATCTGAACTGTGAGACACTCAGCTTGTGAATGGAATTCACAGATCAAACAAGCAGTGTCTTTTTTTCTTTTTCTGATCCTGTTATACCTATATTCTTTCATTGTAAAGAAGCACGGCTACCATCAAATCTAAGGGTGCTCGTCGGGTGGTGGTGGTGCAACCAGGCGGTGGTGGTGCATGCCTGGAGACAGAGGCAGGTGGATCTCTGTGAGTTCAAAGCCAGCCTGGTCTACAAGAGCTAGTTCCAGGACAGGCTCCAAAGCTACAGAGATACCCTGTCTCAAGAAACAAAACAAAACAAAACAAAAACAAACAAACAAACAAAAAAACTGAGGGTGGTCTTGGAGATTCTCAAGACAAACACAAGCACAAAAAGGTTGCTGGGAAAAGAAAAGGTGATAAAAATATTAACATTGGAACAGCTGGTTGAAGGTATATAGGCATCGCTGCTTTGTGACTTCAAGTCTGAAATTATTTTAAAATAGAAATCTTAAAATTGAGTGCAGTCTAGTGGTATGTTTGCCTAGTATTATATGCCAGGGCTCTGGGTTCCATCCCTAGTGTGCATACACACACAGATACACACACACGAATCTTGCATCTGTGGTACATGAAGAATAATTAGCTTTCTTGTAATGACTTTCTCTGGGCTTGGAACGGAGTAATACTAGTCTCTTAGAACAAGTATCCTTATTTTAAGATCAGGAAGTACCAGCCGAGGAGGTGGTGGCACACGCCTTTAATCTCAGCACTCGGGAGGCAGAGGCAGGCGGATCTCTGTGAGTTCAAGGCCAGCCTGATCTACAAGAGCTAGTTCCAGGACAGGCTCCAAAGTCACAGAGAAACCCTGTCTTGAAAAACCAAAAAAAAAAAAAGAAGAAAAAAAAAAGAAAAAAAGAAAAGAAAGAAAGAAAAAAATCAGGAAGTACCCTCATCTGTTCAATTTTCTAGATGAGTTTGTACAGAATTGGTACTATGTTTCTCCTAAGTATATGGAAGAATTCTTCCAATCTCTCCCCCCCCCACTGGCATTCTGTGTCCTTCAAAGAATTTGCTATGAGAACTATTGGCATGAAGTTGTTCCCTTTATTAGCTAGCATTTATTAATTATACACAATAATGGGCTTCATTAAGACATTTTCATACATGTATATATTTTGCTCTTATTCACCTCCATTATCCTCTCCTGTCCCCCTCCTCCCCCCATACTCCTTCCTCTTCCCAAGCAGCGCCTTTTTATTTTCAAGCATTTTTTGTGATCTAATGAATTTCATTAGCATGGATGAGGGGGTTATTTACAGGAACAGGAGCCTCTCCCTTATCAGTGGCCACCACTGAGGAAACTGTCTCTCCCTTCTGCCAGCCTTCATTAACTGCCAAAAACTCCTCCAAAGTCCCGGCTGATCTCAGCACTCCAGAGAGCCGCCTTCTAGCCAACCTCCTGATGGGCGACACGTGTAAGCCACCATGCCTCGCTGCTTTGGTCATTTGAAAACCCGTGTGGATAGGAGCTGGCAAGTTGGTTTGGCTCTTAAGAAGAACAGTGGCTGCTCTTGCATGAGAACTCAGGTTTTATTCCCAGAACCCACACGGCAGCTCACAACTGTAAAGAACTCCAGTCCCAGGGGTCCAATACCTCTTTCTGACCTCAGATGGTGCCTGGCATGCATTTGGCACACATACATACATGCTGGCAAAACTCACATACACATAAAATAATAAATTGCATGTGTATAGATGGGTGTGGTGGGAATCGCCTTTAATCCCAGCACTCAGGAGGCAGAGGCATGTGTACCTCTGTGAGTTCAAGACTAGTCTGGGCTACAGAGTGAGTCAAAAATTTATTGTATATGTATAACAAAAATTAGCATTTTATTACTTTTTAAGATTTATTTATTTATTATGCATGCAGTGTTCTGCCTGCCTGTATGCCTTCAGGCCAGAAGAGGACACCAGATCTTAGATGGTTGTGAGCCAACATGTGGTTGCTGGGAATTGAACTCAGGACCTCTGGAAGAGTAGTCAGTGCTCTTAACTGCTGAGCCATCTCTCCAGCCTGCATTTTTATGATTTTTAAATGTAAAATTTAGGGGCATTAAGTACATTTGCAATGCTTAGCCATCTTTACAATGTATCTATTGAATTTTATCATCCCAAATAAAAGCTTGCCTGGCAGTAGTGGCGCACGCCTTTAATCCCAGCATTTGGGAGGCAGAGTCAGGCAGATCTCTGTGAGCTTGGTGTAGAAAGACAGTTCCAGAACAGCCAAGAGAAAAAAAATTTTTTTGGCTTTCAGAGACAGGGTTTCTCTATGTAGCAGCCCTGGCTGTCCTGGAACTTGCTCTGTAGACCAGGCTGGCCTCAAACTCATAAAGAACAACCTGACTCTGCCTCCCAAATGCTGGGATTAAATGTGGGCTCTACCACCACCCAGCTGAAAAACCTTTTCTTGATTAAAAAAAAAAATCCAGCCGGGCGGTGGTGGCACATGCCTTTAGTCCCAGCACTCGGGAGGCAGAGGCAGGCGGATCTCTGTGAGTTCGAGACCAGCTTGGGCTACAAGAGCTAGTTCCAGTGCAGGCTCCAAAGCCACAGAGAAACCCTGTCTCGAAAAACCAAAAAAAAAAATCCAAAATTCTGTATCTTTAAAGCAATAATCTCAGGGCTGGAGAGATTGCTCAGTGCTTAAGAGCACTGACTGCTCTTCCAGAGAACCCAGGTTCAATTCCCAGCACCCACATGGCTGCTCACAACTGTCTGAAGATCCAGTTCTAGGGGATCTGACACCCTCACACCAATGCACATAAAGTTAAATAAACCTAAATTTTTTAAAAAAAAAAGCAATAATCTCCTATTATCCTGTATTTCCCAGCCTCTGATCATCTCTATTGGACTTTCCATCCCTGTAAATACCTCACACAAGTGAATTATACAATAATATGTGCCCTGTGTCTAGGTCATATCACTAGGCACAAGTGCTCCCAATAGGGAGCAGGGCAGTTATCACGATCACTTTATCTGTCAGATATCATTTTCCTCCTGTTGTCTATTTTGGTTGTGAACCTTAGCCTTTAATGGCTGATCTACTTCTCCAGTGCGTGTTCTTGTATCTTGAACTTATGTTTATTGCTTGGTTGTTGTAGGGTTTTGGAGACAAGGTCTTGCTATGTAATAGATTAGGAATCTGGAACTGTCTGTATTAAAAATATTCACCTTAAACTTGTGGTGTGCCTTCTGCTGCCGCTTCCCAAATGCTGACATTACAGTTGGGCACTACCCTGCCTTGCTCAATTTTCTTCCTCCTCCCCTTTGTCTCCTTTTTGTATGAGCTGGCCTCAGACTCATATTCACCTGCCTGTGCTTCACAAGCACTGGAATTAAAGGTGGATAGCAGCATGCCTTTGTTCTTTATTTTGATAATTATCTCTATTATTTTTTCCTGTTTTTTAGGTGTATGGGTGTTTTGTCTGTCAGTGCACTGTACACATGCAGTACCTGACAAGGCCAGAAGAGGGCATCCTATTCCCTTGTGACTGGAGTTAAACTGTGAACCACCATGTAGGGCCTCAGAGTTGAATCTGGGTTCTCTGAAGTGTATACAGCCAGTGCTCTTCACCTCTGAGCCATCATTTCTCCAGCAGCACCCCCTACTTTTATATATATATATATATATATATATATATATAACATCGTTTTTGAGACAAGGTCTTACATAGCCCAGACTGGCTTCAAGCTTGCTATATACTAGAGGCTGACCTTGAGCTTCTGATCCAGTGTCCTCCATCTCCTCCCAAATGCTGAGATTTTAGGTGCTTTTACCCAGCAGGAAACTGTCGTTTTATTGTTGTGTGGGTTATATGAGAACATGTGTCATGACCCACATGTGGAGGGCCACACACATGCCATGACAGTCAGAAGACAACTCCCTGGACTTGGTTCTCTATTCCCACCTCTATGTGAGTTCAAAGGATAGAACTCAGCTATCAGGTTCAGCGGCAAGTGTCTTTACCACTATTCTGAGCCATTATGTCTATTGGTGTTTTGGGACAAAACCTCATAGCATAGCACAGCTGAACCTTGAACTCATGCCCATCCTCCTGCCTCAACCTTGGGAGTGCTGGGCATGCTTCAACATGCCTAGTTTGGTATGGGACTCTTTACATCCCTGCTTCAGCCTCCTAAGCACTGGGTTTACTCTCATGGGGGAGATGGGGTAACCAGTACTGGCCAGTATGGCAGTGATTATAACTAAGGTCTGATGCTTGTCTTGAGTACCAATCTGGCTGAAGAATTGCCAGAAAAATATTCTTCCCAGCTTTGATGTTGCGAGACAGGTATGTAATTACTGTTTTCAGGAGGTGCAGGAGCCAGCACTCTAAGCCAGTTTGGACCACATGAGACATTGTCACAAAAATGAAGACATTACATGTGTACTTACCTCCATTTAGGCACCCCGAAACATCAAACTAATGTGTTTCCCTATTTCCCCTTATTTTCTGTTGTTGAGATACTGTCTGTGTAGCCTAGGCTGTCCTTAAACTTGCAAACTCTCCTACCCTAACCTCCCAAATGTTGGAATTCCAGGCATGGTGGTAATGCCTGCTCCCAGCACCTTTTTGTCTGTCCTTTCCACCATCTTGACTACCTTTGTTGAATACCTCATATACCTTGTCAGTTTCAAAAGTGAGCCTGCAAGGAAAAATTTGAGTATCTCCCTTTCTCCTTCATCCCCATGCACAGCATTCAGGCTTGGCACGCTTACAGGCTGCCTGTCTGTAGAAGTTCCTGATTCTCCTCCTGGCTTCTCTGAACAGCAAATGGGAAGAAGTAGCAGCAGCACACAGAGCAACACCCCCAGGGAAATATATCGAGGAAAGTACAGCAGTTCAGCTGCTCAGTGGCAGGCCCTTAAGTGGGTTCATTGCTTTTGCTTGTAGGTGGTTTCCCTCTAGGCTCTCATTCTATCTAAAAATTCTGTTTGGCCCTCTGAAAAAATCCGTTCCATTTCTTCTAAAATTGTTATTCCACCTAGCCTGCAGGGGCCATGTTCACTGCACAGTCAAAAACAAGAACAAGAGACTCAATGCCAAAGTTAAAAGCGCATCAAACACGCCTAGACATTATTTATTATATGTCACAAACCGACAGACCCCTCAGTAAACCCTCCTTGGGGCCCGGCCCCAGCAATTTAAAGCTGAAGACCTGGGGTGTAGGTGGCAGGGATGGGGCTAAGTGGGGACTGGCTCTGAAACAGGGGTAGTCCCCCAAAGGGAAAACTGTGTGGGAGGGACAGAGGTCAGGGCTGACCTGGCTTCTGAGTAGGAGGGCTTAATAAAAAAATCCCATAAACAAATGAGGGGTACAATATACTTTTCCTACCATTCCTCCAGGCCTCTGCTTTTTAGGGGAGACTTTTTTCCCTGGGCTAGGAAACAGTCTGGACATGCCCTTTCTTTACCATTTTCTGTAAATTGGAGAGAAGTATTAGAGTAGTATTTTGGGGTGCCTAGACTGGGTCCACACTAATTTCTATCATCTCCCCATAGTCCCTTAAGGCAGAAAAGGCAAGATCTCCCCGAGGGGTGAGGATCTAAATCTCACTCTTAACCTAGGTCTAGAAAGTCAAATCCACAAGGTTTTACAATCTTTTCCCTCCCCCCAAGAACAAGGTTAGCACAGGGCTGTCATAGGTCAGGTCCCAGGTTGGTCCTAGGTTAAGGCAGGGAATTTAGGAACCGTTTCTCCCTGCTGAATGGAATGCTTGCATGGGATGTTGCTAAGGGTCAGGGCTGAGACTGGGGCCTCTACATGGGAAATCCTCCATACCTGAAATACTTGTGCTGGGCCTTTCCTACAGAAAAGGGGTGCCTATCAGGAGAACGGGCTGGAACATACCCTTACTTTGGTTCCTTCCCAGAGCAAGGCAGGGGGCATAAGGAAGAGATAGGGTTGAACCTCTAGGGGTGGGACACCATCATTTTTATTTTTCTTCCTCCAGTGCCAGGAAAAGCTGGCCTGGCAATCCCCAGAGAAGGAATGGAGTAGTATCTTGGCATCTCCTTTCCTTGGGAGACCTGTTTATAAGGGTCCCTAGTGGCCAGGGGCACAACCTTATCTTGGCAGGAGTAGGGCCAGGGGAACAGCTGTGATTATCGGATGAACTGAGCTTCCCAGCGCTCTCCTGCCTTCTCCCTCAGAAATACCTGTGCAGGGTGGTTCCTTTGGAAAAGGGGCAGGGCCTCACCTGATTCCTCCTCCTTGCCTATTATAGGGGTGGGCCTGATTGCAACTCCTCTTCCCCCAGATTTCCTGGACAGGGCAGTCTCACAGGAGGTTGGGGGAAAAGGTCTCATCCAGGCTTGTCCTCCTTCCTTGGGTGGGGAAGTCCAAGGGGAGGAGTGAGGCCGGATCAGGACTCCTCCTCCATGCTGAAACTGCTGCGCCGGCTACTGGCCTTGGACACAGCCGGGGATACTGAAGAAAGTAGGGGGTCAGAGGCAGCACGCAGCGGAGACAGGGCACCCCCTGACAATCCTCCCACCACCCCCTCCTCCTCCATTAGAATGTCCTCTAGCCCTAGGTGGAAGGGGTCTCCCAGGTCCCCCAAGTGGTCGCTGGGAAAGTGCAGGTCCAGAAGGGCATCCGAGGGTGGTGCTGGAGGCTGCTGCTGAGGCGCATTCTGGACAGGTCCCCCTGATACATGAAATGTTGTCGTGCTTGGTCTGCCCTCCTCCTCAACGTCCAGCTGCTCTGGCTTGAGGCTGTCAGAGACAGAGCTAGCGGCTAGGGAGAGCAGTCCTGGGGTAGGAGGCACTGGCAGACCATGGATCTGGGCCTGCAGTTCTAGCTCCTGCAAAAAGGAAAGAGTGGGTACAAAATAAGATGGGGTTCAAAGTCCGTCATGAGTAGAGTAGGTTCCAATGCAGCCTCTGTATCTGTACAATGGTGCATTATTCCATATGGCTGTTTCTGTGAATTAAATGTGTTAAAGGGCATACAGCGCTTGATACAGTACAAAAGATACATGCCATGTGCGTTAGCAAATATTCATTGCTCCTATTTTTTAATTATTCAGAGAATCTCTCTCCTTCCTTTTTTTTCCCCAAACAGGGTCTCACTATGTAGTTCTCGTCGTCCTGAAACTTACTATGTAGATCAGGCTGCCATTGGAATCACAGATCTGCTTCCCTGGGATTAAATGTGTGCCACCATGCTCAGCTGAGAATCTCCCTATTTACTTATTAAACTCCCTCTGTAGACCAGGCTGGCCTTGAAGTCAGAGATCCGCCTACCTCTGCTTCCTGAGTGCTGGGATTAAAGGCATGCATCACCACTACCCAGCCAGATTTATTTTTGTATGTATGTATGGTTTGCCTGCATATATATGCATCATGTGTATAGTGCTTGTGGAAGCCAGAAGAGGGCATCAGATCCCTTGGAACTGGAATTACAAATTGTTGTAAGCCACCATTAATAATTTTTTTAAAGACAAGGTCTCACTATATAGCTCTGGCCCTTGATCTCACAGATTTACCAGTTTCTGTTCTTGAATGATACAGCATTAATGGTGTGACACACCATTCTAGGTAGCCTTATTATTCTTGTTAATGGTGTTCTAATTAAATATTTCCATCATCATTTGAATTGAGCTGCCAAAAGAGAAAACTGGCCCATTCTTTATCTGCCTCCACCTGCTGGAAGTTCCAACCACCCTCACCATTTTTTCCCCCAAACCTGAATGCGAAGCTGCAAGCTTCGGTTGGCTTGCTCCAAGGATCGTTGCCGGCTCTCCAGGTCTTTAGAGCGTTGCTGTTCCTTCTGTAATTTGCGGATGTAGTCCACAGATGCCTTTAGGATGGTGCCCTTGTTCCAGCGCATCTCCCTGTGGGGCCCAAGAGGGAGGAAAGACCGAGTGCTGCATATGAAGTCTCTCAGGGGGACTGTACCAGGCAGATGGAGTATCTGACCACATCAGAACTTGAGGTAAACCAAAGGGTTAGATGCTTACAAAAATGCCTCTTCTTGCACTCTTCCACTGGTGGTCATTATACCCTAAAACCTGAAAGCCCTCTTGTAACACGACCTCTTCTGGCTCCTTTCCCCCCACTATAGCCAAGGTTGGCCTCTAAGTGTTCACATGGGAAACAATTCTCATCTCAGACCCTGTACTTGGATACGACCTTCACCCAGAGCACTCTCCATCCACCATGTGGCCCCCTTAATCTTGTCCATCCCTGCTCTCGGTGCTAGGTCCATGTTCAGGCTCTCTACTCAAGCGTTTCCTTGTCAGCTGAGGCCTGCTCAGTCCTATGCTCCTCACAGCCTGCTTCGCCTTTCCAACATTCGCCCATCCTCCTTTGGTGGTTTTTAAAAGTTTTATTGAGATCTATTTACTTTTATGCGTATGGGTGTGTGTGTGCACCAACAGTGCCTGCCTGTGGCCTATGGAGGCCGGAAAAGGGTATTGGAACTGGAGTCACGGATACCATTCAGGTGCTGGGAATCAAACCCAGGTCTTCCGGAAAAGCAGTCAGTGCTCTTAACTGCCGAGTCACCTCTTGAACCCCACTGTGTTCTTCCTGTTGTTTTGAAGCTGACCTCAACCTGTAGATCCTCCTGCCTCAGACTGCCGAGTGTTGGGATGATAGGCCCTGTTCCTTTCTGTTCATTATGTTCCACAACCCTCACTAGAACATGTGTCATAGATTCTACTTGTCTTTTCTTTTTTGGTTTTACAAGACAGGATTTCTCTGTTTAACAGCCCTTGGCTGCCCTGGAACTCACTCTGTAAACCAGGCTGGCTTCAAACCCACAGAGATCCACCTGCCTGTGCCTTCCGAGTGCTGGGATTAATGGCTGGCGCCCAGCAACATTCTACTTGTCTCAACTGTCTACATGCTCCAACTAAAGCATCAGATCAAAGAGGACAAGGGTCTTCTCTTTTGTGCCCTCTGGTATCCTCAGAGCTTAGCAGAGTACCTGCTACAAAGCAAAGGTCCAATAACTAAATCTTAAGCAAAAAAAAAGTACTGGATGACTAGAACACTTGTGTTCAACAGGGTGCAGATAGGACAAACTGAAATGCGTGTTTGCACTCTCAGGGGCTACAGTCCCCCAGCTAAGAAAAGGCAGAGAGCTCTTTTCCAGGGGAGGTTATTGTTTTTTTGATGCAGAGTCTCACTCTGTAGCCCAGGATAGTCTAGAACTTATTATGTAGGCCAGGCTGGCCTTCAACTCATGGCAACATTCCTGCCCCAGCTTCCCCAGTGCTGGAATTACAGGTATGAGCCTCAGCATCTGGCTTAGAGAACTTTTGTCTGGGCAAGACTACATGGCAGACACACCAAGGAACAACTTTCCTGGTCCAGGGTGCTTGTTCCACCTCCCATTGGCCTGGGGTCCCCAGCCCAGACTCACGGATCATTGGACTTGGGGATGAGGGTGCCCAGCTCTTTGATCCTATCGTTAATGTTGAATCGCCTGCGTCGTTCAACTTTCAAGAGAGGGGGAGAAAAAGAAAGAGTAGCAAAGAGTCATCAATGGGTAAAGGAAAGAGAGGAATAGGGGTGCTGGGAGGCTCCCCATGGAAGGCGGCCCTTGAAGCAAGGAGCACGGCAGGGCTGAGTGGCAGGTGGGCAAATGCACCTGCTCTGGGGCTTACTTAGGTTGTGATTGTCTTTCTTCTGTCGCTCCTTCAAAAGGGCCTTTGCCTCGGTTTCTGGAAGAGAGTGAGGGTGTATATCAGGGCTTCTGGATACAGGAAGCAGAGTCCCTGAAGATGCAGAGGTAGGGGCTAGTGGGAGAGGGACAGAAGGTGCGACTTTTCTTAGAGATGGTTGTCCAGGCTGGCCTTGAACACCTGACCTAAGCCATTCTCCTTCTCAGTCTCCAAAATAGCTGCAACTACAGAATTTGGCCACAGAGCCAGACTTGGAGTGATTTTTTTTTTAAAAAGTAGATTAATTTATGTTTATTTTCTGTGTATGGGTGCTTTGCCTTCATACATGAGTGATACCACATGTATGCCTGGAATCCAAAGATATCAGAAGAGGGCACTGCATCCACTGGAATTGCATTACAGATAGTTGTGAGCAGTCATGGGAATCAAACCCAGGTCCTCTGCAAGAGCAGCCAGTGCTCTTAACTGACTCGCTGACCCTGACGTCGACAATGATAATGATGATGATGATGAAACGACAACTTCAACAGCTTCAATTTCTTCTTCTTCTTCTTCTTCTTCTTCTTCTTCTTCTTCTTCTTCTTCTTCTTCTTCTTCTTCTTCTTCTTCCTCTTCCTCCTCCTTCTTCTTCTTCCTCCTCCTCCTTTCTTCTTTCTTCTCCTCCTTCTGTCTTCTTCTTCTTAAAGAAAGAGTCTCAATATATAGCTCACACTGGCCTTAAACCTTCCACGTGCTGGGACCACAATCATGCGCCACCATACCTGTTGACTGCTTTCAAAGATGTCTTGAACCAGGCATGTAGTACATAGGAACTACATTATAGGTAGTTCATGCCTATAATCCCAGCATTGTGAAGGAGAGGATGGAAGATCGCTCCACGTTCAATGCCAGCCTGGGCTATATAGGGAGTTCCAGAACTGGGCATTTGGGCATAGCTCTGTAATTTCAGCACTCAGGACATTGAGGCAAAAGGGCTGTTAGGGATTTGAGGTCAGCCTAGGCTACAGAGTGAAACTGTGTCTCAAAAAAATAAACAAAATGTCTCTCTTTGCTGGTTTTTTGGGTTTTTTGTTTGTTTGTTTTTGGAATGAAAGCATGGTGGCACAGGCCTTCTGTTGCACCCAAGAGGAAGTCAGAGAAAATGAGGTGAAAGTAGGACCAAGAGTCATGTGAGGAAAAAAAAGGGGGAAAGCAGTTGGCTTTGTTTCTCTCCTCTGTGGTACTTGGGATGTGGTACTTCAGATGCTAAGCTACCCTCCGAGCCCCAGCCTCGACCTGTTTCTGAAAAGCTCAAACCCTCTCCCTAGAGTCAGGTCTAGCTCCAGACCTGGCAGTGACAGGGTTTGACTCAAGGGACAGGGTGGGGTACAGGACCAAGACCCTAGCACTTACCAGAGATCTCCCGTTTGATATTAGGCAGCTCAGCTGGACAGGAGTTGCTGACAGTGATGGCTGGCGTGGCCACTCCTTGGCTGCTGTACACATCAAGCAGATTCCCTGACACAGGCAGCTGCGGACACCAAAGGCATAGCACAGCCTCCTCAAACTTGGGCTCCTGACCCTCACATATTAAAACTCAGAGCCCTCTAATGCAATGACCAGGGATTCCAGGGGACCCCTTTTCCTTCAGGGAAGTGTCACATAATACTTAACAGCAGGAATAAAACCAAGTGAACTTTCTCTGGTTTGTAGGGGTTGGGGTCTACCCACCAAGCCCCTCAAATGCTTCAGTGGTCTTTCTAAAACCCTTCTTCAAAACAACTGTGGGCTGGCTCTGAGAAGAAAAATGCTGGAAAATCCCAGCTCTCAGGTCTGTCAAGTTCTGGTCTGACATTCCAGGCCGTTAGCTGCTTCCAGCACGGCATTCCAATCCAGCATTCTTGGAACACTCTAACTCAGTCTTTTCAGACCTTGGTAAATTATCATGGCAACATGCCACCCAAAATCTGGCTTTCTGGAGAGTTCCAGCTGAATCCCCAGCCTTAAGTGTGATCCCTACTTTAAAAACCATAAGCTTCTACTGGTTCACCCACACATTCTGCTACCTCAGGTGGTCTAGTCTAACTATTTCACAGCTAGTGCGGCTTTTATACCAGCCTAGTTTTTGCCTTTCTCTCTCTCTTACTATGCTAGATATAGTCTGGTGCAATACACTCGTATAGTGGTGAGCTGTCAGTATTCCCTCTGAGACTTTCAGATCCACATCCTAACCTCTAGCTATGTCTGAAGCAGTGAAAAGTTATGATAAAAGTAGAGCTTTGTGTGTGTGTGTGTGTGTGTGTGTGTGTGTGTGTGGTACTGAGGACAGAACTTAGGACCTCATCACAGGCTAGGCTCTCTACTTGGCTGCGTCCCCAGCCCCAAACCATTATCATTTCTATATAAGGTGCTAGCCTCCTGATAAGTTGGGAAAAGCTAGCTATGAGATTAACTTGCCAAGGCATGTTATAGAATCAGATTGTTATAATGGTAGCTCTCTTGCTCTGGAAAGTTTTATCCCTTTACGAGGATCCAGCCTCTTGGTCCAATTCATCACAAGGGACTTAGTACACTCCAAACAGTACAATGTCCAACCACTTGTTATAACCCAAACCTTTGGTTTCAATTACTACATGGTAGTACTGGAATCCCTTGAGACACTCAAACTGCTACATGATTCCCACTTCTTGGTACTCAGCAGAGCACAGCCCAAGTGCCCAGGTAATAGTATGTCTATAAACTCTCCATACTGTATGTCTAAGTCTACCAGGGCCACCTCTCCATGAAGTCCAACAAAGGCCCAAGGGCAGTGGTGGGCCTAAGTCCCATTCTCAATATAAGGCCTATCTCTCAATCTTAGAATAATGCATGGCAAGGGTCACTCGTATACACATAGCCAGTGCGGGTGTGGTCTTAGTGACAGAAGAATGCCATAATTTTCAGACCACCTCCCTTTTTAGGGCCTCACCGTGCTGGGGAGTTGCAGCCCTGCAGTGCCTCCGGGAAGATAGCTGAGCATCTCATCGTTGTAACTGGACTCTAGGCTGATGATCTCATCAATGACATCATCAATCTGGGGGAAGAAGTAAATACTGTACAGGGTTAGAAGAACTGGGAGGGGAGGCTGGGGGTGAGAGTAGCTTAATGGTATTGGCCTGGCGTGTGCAAGGCCCTGGGTTCTATTCCCAACACCCAGCATTCATACACACCACCACCACCACCACCACCACCACCACCACCACCACCACCACCAATAACAACAACAAAACAACCGGACGAGGTGTATAAGAGAAGGTTACCTACAGACTCTTACCTCCTTCTCTGAGCTGGACCCAATGGTGAGCAGTGCCATGGGGCTGTTAGGAGCACTGCCTGTAGGGCCAGTGGCATGGGCAGTTTCAGGGGCAGGAAGTGGCTGGGCACTGGTAGGCCCTGGTGGTGGGGTGAGGGCCTGGGAAGCCAGCTTGGGCCCAAGTGTGGTAGACAAGTACTGTTTCACCTGCTGCCGGCGAGCTTGCTGCAGGTGGTAGCGCGTGGGGTTCTCTAGATGGGTCTGAACCTGTGAGATAAAAGGGAGAAGAAGGCGAGGAGGCACAAAAGAGAAATAACTGAGCCCCAGCCTGACCCTGTTAACTCAATTATTTTTAGACTCATGTGGACAAACTGGGCCTAAGATTGGAAAACATCTCAAAAATATTGGTGAATCTGCCAAGACTCTAAACTTCTTTTCCCAGAAATCCTTGAAAACCTCCAAAATCTACCCGAGCTAGTAAGTTCTCTCGTTTCTAGTTCACCCTGTCAGAGTCCTCAGAGTTCCCTGCTAAGTGTGATACCACCCAACAGGACCAGAGACTCTACCACATATGGCTTTCCTACATACCTTCATGAGTCCAGAAGAAAACCTAAGAAATCATCAGCACACTGGCACAAGTACTGATCACTTAAACACTATCATGACCTGTCCTTAGAACCACATGGATGCTGTCCAAAAGTCACCAGGACCCCAGGCCACCCCTTAGCTCCTAGGACTGTTTTCTCAGTCACTAACTCCCAGAGCTTCTGAATCTGTCCTTACCTTGAGCACCTCCCTGGGCACCTGAGCAGGGGGTGGACGACCCAATGTGTGGCCACCAGCAGACACGCCAATCACAGAGATGGCTGGAGAGGCAGGTGCAGGATTGGGGAAGGGAGCAGCTGCTGCCTGTTCCCGCCGCTCACGCCTCTCCTGCTCCTGAGCCTGGGCCCTCATCAGCTGCTGACGCAGCAAGACCCGTGATGAAGATGATGATGACATGGCAGGGGTCCTGGAGCCCCCTGCAGAAGACGATGCAGAGAGTGTAGCTGGGGTGGTTGATGTGGCCTGCAGTGATATTGGGAGGCTGCGGAAAGGGAAATATGGGGCCACAGGTAAGCTAGAAGTCTCTTTTCAAGCCTAAGGGTCAGTCTGTGCTAGACTAGATCCAGAAACCGACTTGTTCTCTGTGTTCCCAGACCACAATGTGTGGGTAGGAGACAGGTACCAGGCCTGGATGTGGGCCTCAGGAGATGCTGGAACCAGACAAAGTTCCATCACCCAGAGGTCACAGTCTGGCCATTTGTTTCAGGGGAAATAAGACTGTGGCCTTCAGTCTTCATGGTGAAGCCTCAGTTGGAGCAGGTTCACAGAGTAAGTGCAGAAGTTGGGCTATAAGAAAAGGAGTTTCTCAGGACGCAGAGGCAGGTGGATCTCTGTGAATTCGAGGCCAGCCTAGTCTGGTCTACAGCCAGGACAGCCAGGGTTACACAGAGAAAAATCCTGTTTTTTTAAAAAAAAAAAGTTTCGCCCAGCAGTGGTGGCAGCTCACACCTTTAATCCCAGCACTCAGGAGGCAGAGGCCAGCCTGTTCTACAGAGTGAGTTCCAGGACAGCCAAGACTACTACATAGAGAAACCCTGTCTTGAAAAACAAAACAATGGGCTGGAGAGATGGCTCAGTGGTTAAGAGCACTGGCTGCTCTTCCAGAGGTCCTGAGTTCAATTCCCAGCAACCACATGATGCCTCACAACCATCTGTAATGAGATCTGGTGCCCTCCTCTGGCGTGCGGGCACACGTGGAGGCAGAATTTTTGTATACATAATAAATAAATAAATCTTTAAAAAAAAAGAAAAAAACAAAAAAATCATTTTGGGCTGAAGAGATGGCTCGGTGGTTAAGAGCACTGGATGCTCATCCAAAGGACCCAGGTTCAATTCCCAGCACCCACATGGCAGCTCACAATTGTCCAACTTCAGTTCCAGGAGACCTAACACCCTCACATAGATATATATGCAGGCAACATACCAGTGCACAAAAAATAAAAATAAAATCATTTAAAAAGTTTCTAGTTTGAGCTGGGCGGTGGTGGCGCGCGTCTTTAATCCCAGCACTTGGGAGGCAGATACATGTGGATCTCTGTGAGTTCGAGACCAGCCTGGTCTACAAGAGCTAGTTCCAGGACAGGCTCCAAAGCCACAGAGAAACCCTGTCTCAAAAAACAAAATTAAAAAAAAAGAAAAAAGAAAAGGAGTTTCTCTTACTAAAAAGGTGGTGAGCTCACGTGGATCTGAAGCTTGGAGTGAAATGGGAACGCGAGAGTTGCTAAGCCTCATCTGGAGCTCCTAGAAGTAGGCAGCAGGCTCCAGGGCCCCAGACTCCACTTCCTCCCTGCCCAGGCAGGGTTCTGGTGCCAGGAGCCAGTTAGTTTTGAAAATCTCAGAGGTTTCACAATCCTCTCTTCCTGCCCCTCTTCCAGGTCCCCTCCCCTCTCTAAGCGCCCAGGCCGATGACTCAGCACATTTGGTCTTCCACCCACTAGCCTGGAAGCTCCAGAGCTGAGGGAGGGTGGGCTTGCCAGGTGTGCGGAGGGCTGAACAGGGGCTGCATGGCCCTACCCACTGGAGGGCGGGAGTTTAGGAAGGCCACGCCCATTCAAGCAGCCAGGCCTGCGAGTATTCCCAGTAGGGAAAACAAGGTAGGGTAGGGTAAGGGCAGGCCAGAGACACTGGCTTGCCCACCTGCTCTCCACCTTCGGGCCTCTAATCCCAGCACAAGGAAAATACAGGCTACTGAGAAGGGGAGAATGGGTTGGGTGGGCTCAGAGGGGCCTTAGCCTTCAAGTGGGGAGGGGGACCGGGAGAAGGGTCAGTTAAGCCAGGCTTACCTGGAGCGGAGGGACAGGGGTTGGCTTTTGAGCTCGTAGAAGCTGTCAGGATCAAGGATGTTTTCTAATTCGATGTCAGCAACAATCCCGGATTCCGGAAGCAAAGAATTCAAGCTGAGGGTGGAAGGAAGGAAGGAGCGGTGGTCAGTGACTGCCAGGAGCTCTAATGCCCTCCCTTCCCCAGACCCTGAGGCGGGCGGGCGGACTCCCACACAGAAGTAACATATCCTTTCCCTCTTCCCACTTCTGACTGCTATCCACAGGCCCTTAAGGGTCAGCACAATAAGAATGCTTGGATCCCAACTCCCTCGCTCCAACAACCACAACCTGGGTTTAAGAGGGGGAAACAAGAGGACTTTGGGAATGACAATTCACTTTGTATAAGGACTCCAGGCTTTGCATTCAGAGTTCTCCCAGCCCCCACACCCCCTACTGTTTTGCCGACAGCTGAATGTGAACCCATGTCTGTATACATGCACACAGAGCAAGTAAGGGCACCCCTCAGCCTAAGAGTCCATTGTAACACAAACTGAATGCCTCACAAAGAGCACTGGGCTCCCTCATTTACTTTGCATCAGGAGCTACCACTCTGCAAAAGAATTCCAGCTTCAGCCAGAGTTCATAGGCTGCTGATACCCATCCAAATATAAGAATGGAATGAGGAAAGGCTCCCCTCACTCCACCGGTGAGCATCTTCAAAGAGCAAGTGTGAGTGCATGATCTGCCTTGCCGGAGGAGCATCATTCTTAGCTAAGAAGAAACTGCTCTGTCTCCTCCTACTTTTTAGATAGATCAAAACACACACCCGTTTTCAGTATCAACAATCACTGCCACACAAAACAAGCCATATCTCAGATGAAGGAAGGAGGCTGAGATCAGCCTAGACTATATGGGGAGGCTTTCTCTCAAATTAGAAAGAAAAAACACAAGAGCTGGAGTTTGCTTAGCATATAAGAGCCCTGGGTTTCACCCACAGCACTGCAACAAAGCAATATACATCGCTCCCATTTAACTATGCCCAGCACTGTGATAATCTTGGCTGTTATAAGGAATCTAAGATGGTTCTGCTCAGGCCTCCCTGCTGGGTATAAAGGACCCTAGTGTCCAAGCCAAAGACACATACGAGGGTGAATATGTATCCTTGCTGGAAGTGTGCAGCTCAGTAGTACAGCACTTGCCCACCAAGTGTGGAGCCCTAGGTTCCACCCACCGCATCCCCAAATAGTATTCACCCTTGAGTTTAGTCAAGTTTGGACTCCAGAAAGATAGTGACTTTGGTTGGTAAGAAGTCTCTCCCCTGTCTACCAATGGTCTTCTCCCCTCGTTGCCCACAGATGGGGCTCTAAAACCACCCAGGAAGTTGGGAAGAGGAAGCCAGGAGAATAGCTGAGTTCAGCACAACCCCGGGCAGAAAGGTGGCGGCCCCCTCCCACACCACTGCACATAAATTGGGAAAAATGGGGGCTGGAGAGGGCAAGGTTGTGGACAAGGAAGAGCCGGAGTTTCAAAGCAAGGCTGATGGAAGAGGATGAGAAGAGGAGAGACGGAGGACCCACCCAGACAGGGATGGTGCAATCGGTACTCACTCCAGCTCTAGAGACTGATTCAAGATTACACCCGGGAACTGAGAGACAGGCTGGGAGGGCGAAATAAAAGGAAGAGGGGGTGTGTGGGTAGGGAGTGGGCAGGGCTGGCTGAGAGGCTAGGGTGAGTGGCAGCAGAAACAAGACCCTCCTCTGGGTTCCCAAATAAGGTTTGAGGCCTCCCCCACTCCTACGACTAAGAGTGAACTATCTATCCCATCTGCCCGGCCGCCCCGCATTTAAGCTCACACTCAAGACGCAAGAGGGGCTTCCACTATCCCGGCATTTCTACACAGACTCCGCGGGGCGGGGGACGCAGAAAGGACGGGCCGATCAAGTTGCTCCGCTCGATTATTTTCTCACACACACCCAAGACACACACGGCATATCTGAGACTGCCCCCTAACCCCCCCCTCCACATTTGTTATCCCCAAACACAGCACCGGCGGCTACCGGGAGTCACTAAGTGCCCCAAACAGCACCTCTGCCTCCTAGGATCCTTTCTCCCACACTAAACGGAAAAGATTACAGGATTTCCTTAAAATCGGTGCCTCGCCTAACAGTGCGCCCTCAAATTCATCCCTCTACGACCGACTCAACAATTCCAAATTCAGCTTCTAACCAGTTTCCCAAGTTCAGCTACCTCGGACCAGTTTCTGTATACTCCACAATCTGCCCCGCTAGACCCAGTCAAAAGCCCCCCAAATCTGACCATGCCCTCCTCAGCGGACTCTCACTACTCCTTTAAGCTTTAGTCTAAGCGGGTCAGTACCAGGTTTCTAAGGTGCCCACCGAAGATGGGCACCCCGACGTCCTTCAAGCCTAGGCCAAGAGTCTCCAATACCAGTTCGGGGTCCCCCAATGTTCTGAGGTGAGTACCCAGGGAACCTCAGTTGTCACTCCCGGCCCCAGGTGGCCCCGCACCTGAGCAGCTGGGCTGAGTCGGCTGGCCTGCGCTCTTCCAACAGCACGAACACGGCACGAGGGCCCTCCGCGCTGGCCTCTACGCCGTCCCGAGCTGACTCGGCTGCATGAGACATGACGCCCGGCCCCGGGCGAGCCCTGCCAGGCCGGTCGGGCCTTGGCCCGGTCCCCCTAACAAAATAAGAGTCCCCCTCCCCCCCCCGCTCGCCACTGCCTCCTCCGTTAAGCCATGGAGCTAGCTCTGCGCGGGCGGGCGGCGTCGGGAAGATGGGATGGGCCGTGAGTCATCACCCGCCCTGAACGGACCGACACCCCCCAATCTAACCCCGGACGACCGCTCGCCTCCCCCTTGTCCTCCCCCCCTCCTCCCTGGACTGGGGAAACTCCACAGGAAGTGACCACACTGGGGATGGAAGTCTGGTAGGGCCATACCTCCTGAGCAAGGCAGCCAATTGCTACCAGAAGATTCGAAGGTCCGCCCTAAACCACGACTTCTAGGCGTAAGGAAACACCGGGTTTGCACCGCCCTTCAGAGAAGGGAGCCCTTAGGCCACGCCCTCGGCGGCGGAAGCAAATAGGCGAGGAAAGATTTGGTCGAGCCACGCCTTCATTTGTGCGTAGCTTCCTGAGCCACACCCCCTCTTTTCAAATTATCCCCACGTTCCCTACCCCCCCCCGCATCCCCAACCCCCATCCTTAACAAGCTATTAAACTGAGTCTTGGGTTTTCTGCGCCTGCGTGGAAAGTCTGCAAGCCAAGCTTTTAGCGGAACCGCGCCGGCTGTCTTAGCCCAGGGTCATCCCAGACCGCACTCCAACCTCTTTGTACCGGTGTCTTCTCAAACCACTATATAACCGAGGCAGGAGCAACAACATTCCTTGAAGATGGTGCTGAAACCATACCCTTTCGGTGCCTGCAATCCCGCCACGGAACTGGTCTTCCTGAGAGAGCTCTGCCTGTTTTCTTATCTAAAGTGTTTATTGTACTATGATCATTGTACTACGCAACAGGTGGTTAATGAATCTTTTGACAGATGGATGAATGAGTGGACTGATGATAATTAGATCTGGTTTCCAGGGACTGACTTCTGTAATAATAATGAACTTGAATAATGCAGAGGACCTGCTCCACTCTGTGCCTACACTTTCCTGCTCTGTCAATTGGGGGCCACAATGTCGTCAGAGTTATGAGGATTAGAGATAAATAATGTGAAAAGGCTAGCCCGCTGTTTTGCATACAATAAATTCCCCAAAATTAGTTGATTCGCTCACTTGTTCACTTATTCAGCATTTAGGAGATGCCTGTGTGTGGCAGATAAATGCAATGCGACATGGACACAGCGGTCCCATTCATAACCTTCAGTCACACAAAACAAGCCCACCACTTCCCCTTCGTGCTTTCCAGCATCCCAAGACCATCAGTTGACTCCCACTAAAGTGGGTGTGAAGTATGATGGGACTAGTCTGTAATTACAGTACCAGGGAAATGAAAGCCAGGAGAATCAGATGTTCAACATCACCCTTAGCTACACCGTCAGTGGCAAAACGGTCTGAGATACACGCAATCCTGTCTCCACGTAAAAGACTGGAAAGTTCACTGGACTCACAGTTTATGATACTGGTCATCTTAGTTCCCAAATGCCTCCCTTGGTTTAGAAACTTGCACATTTCTTTCTACAGAAAAAAATATTAGAAAATGTTGATCTGTTTTGTTTTGTTTGAGACAGGATCCATTTTGTAACCCTAGCTGGCCTGGTACTTGTTCTGTAAAGCACATTGGCCTTAAATTAACAGAAATCTATTCGCTTCATACCCTCCAGCGCTGGGATTGAAGAGCAAGTGTTAGTATTTAGGCCCCTTAGGGGCCTGACGGGTTATGTCCTCAGCTGCAGCCATTAAGAGCACTTCCTGTGTACATTTGCACATTTCCCCTTTTATTTTATTTTATTTTTTATTTTATTTTATTTTTTTGGTTTTTCGAGACAGGGTTTCTCTGTGGCTTTGGAGCCTGTCCTGGAACTAGCTCTTGTAGACCAG
>JAQHUG010000461.1:552461-580607 GCA_028555095.1 Dicrostonyx torquatus | reverse complement strand
AGATTTACATATTACATTTATATAAAATGTCTAGAATAAAGAAAATCTATAGACAGTTTATTTGTGGCTGTTGAATAGGACTGGAAATGGGGCCTTATTGGGATGGTAGAGGCAAGAGGATCAAGAGTTGATGTAATTTATTTTTTATTTTTTGTTTTTACAAACAATGGCATGAATCACCTGGGAGCCAAACTCAGGTCCACCAGAATAGCAGCCAGTGCTCTTTTTTTTTTTTTTTTAAGATTTACTTAGGGATACAGTGTTCTGTCTGCATGTATGCCTTTAGGCCAGAAGAGGGCGCCAGTTTTTGTTTTTTGTTTTTTTTTTTTTTTTTACTACAGATGGTTGTTAGCCAATGCCGGGAATTGAACTCAGGACCTCTGGAAAAGCAGGCAGTGCTCTTTACCATCTGAGTCATCTCTCCTGCCCCATGGATCAGGAGTTGAATATCATCCTCAATCACACAGCAAGGTCACGCTAGCCTGGGTCACATGAAAATGTCTCAAAAAATGGGAAAGAGGCTAAGAATATAGCTCAGGAGGTGGAGGAAGGAGGACCAGATGTTCAAGATTATCTTTGACAACATAGAGTTGGGGGTCAGTCTGTGCCTTGTGGGACTTCAACTCCCATACAAACAAACAATCAAGCAAACAAAGGATGTTTTGTAGCAATAGGGTGGTCTCTTAGTAGAAGGCGACTTGTTTTGGTGTCCATGGAGCATGGTTCACAGTTAAACAAGTGATAGTTGGAAGTGATTCGAGGTGTAAGTGGAGCATATATTGGTCATAATTAGTAATGTTCAGGGCGGCACTGCACATTCGTGGACAGCCCCCTGGGAATCAATAGAGGGTGGTGTGGGAATCCCACGGAGTGTTTAGGATCAACAGAAGGTGTTTTCCATGCTCAGTAAATTTAGGATTTAGGAGTGATATTTGGAGTTCGGCATTTATTTCATTGATAGAACACTTACCTATTATGCGTGAGGCCCTGGGTTCTGGAAATTCTTGGCACCGCAAATGAATGAATAAATAATATAAATGCTGTTTAGAAGTTATTGACTTTAAGCGTCAGTTAAGGATAGTGAAGGAGGAATAAGTTGGAGGTTATGGAAGGCAGTTTATTGGTGCAGATTGAGTATTGAGGAAGGGTGGATTGGAGGTACTACTTGGGATTAACAGTTGGTGGAACTATGGGAAGTTATTTGGGGGTGGAACACAGATGTAAAGAGTGATTTGGAGGCTACTGGAGTGTAGCTTGAAGTGCACACTCCAAGGATGTACTTATGAAAAAAAATTGCACACAATTTTGACATTCTCGGAGGATAATTTGTGGGTCTAGCCTCGTGCAAACAGATGATTTCTGCATACTCGATCGACAGAATTGTGTGTTGGTGCAGGTCAATGTCAGCAGAGAATGGCCTGGAGGTACTGCTTGGGATCAAAGACAATACTTTGGGGATATAATTTGGAGGATGATGGAAGGTCGTTTGGGGGAGCATCTAGGAGATGGCAAATGGAATTGTTTGGGGTACTGTAGAGGCGTGATAAAGGCTTGTAGATAGCATTTGAGATACTGCCTTGGGGGAAGAGTGACTTGGAGTCAGGGGCACCGGTCTGCTCACCTAGGGGGGCGTGGCTTAGGGCTCTGTCGCCCCAAAAGGCGCGTGCGCACACGCTCCCCGCTTCTTCGTTCCTGGCGCTCCCAAAGCAGGAAAAAAAAAAAACAAACAAAAAAAAAAAACCGAGGACCCAGACTGGCGCCTGCGCACTTTGTGCCTGCCGCTGCTGTGGTCCCGCGCCCCGCCCCCTCGTCCTCCAACCCCCTAGGTTCGCGCTCAGCGGCGGAGGTGGCTGTGCTGCCAGCAACAGACGTCCTGAGTTAAAGGTGAGGTGCGCGGGGCCGCCGCCCCCGCCGCACCTCTCCCACCATCTGGGGGTCCCTATCTGCCCCCGAAGGCTAACGGTAGTGCTTGCGGTCGAACGCGGCCCGGAGGTAGGGAGCAGAAGACTAGGAGGCGTGCTTCCAGGGACGAGCGGGGCGCTGCGAGGGAAGGCGCGCCCACTAGATGTCTATCGGCCTCTACCGACCCTACCTGAACAGCGGTGCGAGGACCCTCGGTGAGTAACCTTTCCTTCCAAAAGAAGAAGGGTGGGGACAGGGCGGGACGAGGCCCGGAAACGTCCACAAGGATGGACGTGCGCGCGCACCTACACCCTTTGACCCTATGCCCCCACCCCTGACCCCTGTTTGACCTGTCGACATCCCTTTTAAACTCCGAAGTCCTTGGCCCAGAACCTTCAGTCCTACCCCTGACCTAACTGTATTTTGGCGTGGTGTGATCTTGAACCCCTTCTTTGTCCGCCAAACCCAGTTCTGATCACCAGCCACATCCAGGTTTGTCGTTGGCCCAGGTCCCTGTTTGACCATATCCTATCTCTGAAGCCCTTGTTTTGAAGCTCCGGATTCTGATCGGATGCTTGACCACACTGTTCTCAAAATGCTTATCCAGTCTCTGAATTCCTTCCACTTACCCTAATTTGTTCCGGTTCTATCCTGATTGCTGACCTCTGACTTCTGTACTCCCCTGAACTGTGGCCCCACCACCACTCCAGATCTCCATCAGTTTTCTCTTTTTTTCTCCCTGGTCCCTGCCTTCATTCTGTCTTTTCTGGTTCCTGACCTCCACCTGAACCTGCCCCTTTCCCTCTCTGATCACTGGCTTGACTTATCCTAGTCATGTCTTCTAGCTATTCTTCTATGCTGTTGTTTGTCTCCTTGTACTTTTTCCTCATCTTCTGAACTTTAGTCTTCTATCCAGCATCTTGTCTTGGCTCTGTTCTTTTTAGACAGGATTTGTCTATGTAGCCTTGCCTGTCCTGGAACTTGCTATGTAGTCCAGGATGGCCTCAAACATGTGATATGCTTACCTGGCCTCTGCCTCCAGAGTGCCAGGATGATAGGCATGTACCACCAGCATGCCTAGCCTTTTTTAAAAGACAGGGTCTTACCATGGAACCTAGGCTGGTCTGGAACTTGTAACACTCACTCTGTCTGCACCTCCAGAGTGCTAGGATTAGAGGCGTGTCCCACTATAGCTGGCCCCTGCTCTGTCTCTTGAGCTCCATCTATCTTATAGTGACTTTTTCCCTTTTAGACCTTGCACTCATTCTTGTCCTAACCTCAAATCCCACTTCCCCAATCAGGCCTCCCGTTTTACCTGTTATTGTAACCTTCCAACTTGTTCAGCCCTTCCTAACATCCATTTCCCATCCATTTTGCACTCTGAGTCTCATTAGCCCTTGCCTCAGAACTTGAAGGCTCTTTGTCCCCAGGGCTTCTACAGTATGTTCTTTATACTGCTCCGAACAGAAACGAGTAACCTTGTAAGCTTTTTGTGGCAGGCGGAGTTTTCATATGGGATCTCCCCATCCCCGTCTCCATCTGAGTAATCTCACATGGAGTTTGCATTTCTTTTACTGCCCTAGGAGTGCATGGAAACGTTCCCACAACCCCTGCTCCCCTGAACTGTGAAAGAACACCCTAAATTATTCATTGACTCTCTTGGAGTGAGAGAGGTCTGGATCGTGTTTGCAGCCTTTCTATATTGGGCCTGTCCCATGTTGGGGGAGGGAGGTTAAGAGACACAGGGTATGTATGACTCTTTGACGTCATGTCGCCTGCGTCACTTGATTTTCATTTTTGATTTTGGTATTATCCCTGCTTCTTGGGACTGACAAAAACAAGCAAAAAACTGTTCTTAGTCAGAGGCTTCAGGACTTGGTAGGGGTGGGATGAGGGGAGGGATTTCTTTCTTTCTCTCATGAAGTTATCAATAAACATTTTGGTGCTAAATCATCTCACCCATAGGGGCATAGGCAGCGACTGTTGCTGGATGTTAGAATCAGGCTCATTCAGCCTGGTAGTGCTATAACTCTGTATCTCCAGCTGCTCAAGAAGCAAATGTGCCCAGGCAGTGGTGGCACACGCCCTTAATCCCAGGTCTACAAAGCGAGTTCCAGGACAGCCAGAGATATACAGAGAAACCCTGTCTTGAAAAAAAAAAATAAGAAGGAAAAGAAGAGGAGGAAGCAGCAGCAAATGTGGAAGGTTCACTTGAGCCCAGGAGTCTCTGGTCATCCCAGGGAATAGCAAGACCTGTATTTTTCACACAGGATCTCTATGTAGTCCTAGCTTGCCTGGAACCCACTGTGTAGACCAGGCTGGCCTGAAACTCCCAGAGATCCACCTGCTTCTGCCTCCTGAGTGCTGGGATTAAAGGTGTATGCTGCCATGTCTGGCAAGACACATTTTTTGATGTTTTTATATTTTTTTCCTGGTTTTTGAAGACAGGGTTTCCCTGTAGCTTTGAAGCCTGCCCTGGAAACTAGCTCTTGTAGACCAGACTGACCTCATACTCACAGAAATCCACCTGCCTCTGCCTCCCAAGTGCTGGGATTAAAGGTGTGAGCCACTACCACTCAGCCTGCTCTCCTATTTTTTTTAAAAAAATAAAATATAATAAGATGAAACAAAATCATCACATTGAAGTTGTACAAGTCAAGCCACAGAAGGAAAAGAACCCTAAGAGAAGGTATAAGAACCAGAGACCCACACATTCACACACTCAGGAGTCCCATAAAAATACTAAACAGAGCTGGGTGGTGATGGCGCACACCTTTAATCCCAGCACTCAGGAGGCAGAGGCAGATGGATCTTTGTGAGTTCAAGGCAAGCCCAGTCTACAGAGTTCCAGGACAGGCTCCAAAGCTACCCTGTCTTGCCAGGTGGTGGTGGCGCACGTATTTAATCCCAGCACTCGGGAGGCAGAGGCAGGTGGATCTCTGTGAGTTCGAGGCCAGCCTGGTCTACAAGAGCTAGTTCCAGGGCAGGCTCCAAAGCTACAGAGAAACCCTGTCTCGAAAAAAACAAAAAAAAAAAAACAAAAACAAAACAAAACAAAACTCAAAAACCCAAATACTAAACTGAAACCGGGCAACATACCTTAAATCCTAGCACTTGGGATGCAAAAACAGGTGGATTTTTGAATTCAAGTCTAGTTTGGTCTACAAAGTGAGTTCCAGGACAGGCATAGATACACAGAGAAACCCTGTCTTGGAAAACCAAAAAGAGAAAAAAGAGAAAGAAGAAGCAAATGTGGAAGGTTCACTTGAGCCCAAGAGCCTTTGGTCACTCCAGGCAATAGCAAAGCCCATTATTTATTTATTTATTTATATTATTTATTTGTTTATTTTTCATGCAGGATCTCAATATGTAGTCTTAGTTTGCCTGAAACTCACTCTGTAGACCAGGCTGGCCTCGAACTCTTAGAGATCCACCTGCTTCTGCCTCCTGAGTTCTGGGATTAAAGGCGTGTGGTACCATGCCTGGCAAGGCACATCTCCTGTCTAATCCTCCCTGGTGCTGGGATTACAGGCAGGCATCACAGCTATCCCAGTTTGTGCATCTTTAATGATAAGTTAGAGAATGGGGAGGGAGGTACACACACTCTCTTTCAAATATGGCTGCTTTTGGCAAAAAGGGAGACTTTAGAGGCTGTGATACCAGCTGTCTGTCTCAAATGCATCTGAATATGTTTAGTTCTTTGTAGACAATTTTAAAAATTATTTATTTATATTTTATGTGTGAGTGCTCTGTGTGTATACCTATACACTAGAAGAGGGAACCAGATCCTATTATAGGTGGTTGTGAGCCGCAATGTGGGTGCTAGGAATTGAACTCAGGACCTCTGGAAGAGCAGTCAGTGCTCTTAACCTCTGGGCCATCTCTCCAGCCCTGACAATTTTTATATAATTTTTAAAAATTTATTTATTTACTTTGTATACAGTGTTCTGCCTGCATGTATGCCTGCAGGACAGAAAAAGGAACCAGATCTCATTACGAATGGTTGTGAGCCACCATGTGGTTGCTGGGAATTGAACTCATGACCTCTGGAAGAGCAGCCAGTGCTCTTAACCTCTGAGCCATTTCTCCAACCCTGACAATTTTTATATAATATTTTTACATTTCTATCATATGTGGAAGTCAGGGATGCTTTTGTGTGTGTGTGTGTGTTGTGTTGACATCCTTCGGGAGTCTGCTCTCTTCTTGCACCATGTTAAGTCCTAGGAATTTAACTCAGTCCTCAAGCTTCACGTGGCAAGCACCTTTGTACCCACTGGGATATCCTGCTGGCTACCCTTTATTTTTGTGTATATGTGTGTCCTTATGTGTGAGGGCTGATATATGGTTGTCAAAGGAAGACTTCAGGTGTTGGTCCCACCTTCTGATTTGTTTGATGTACTACTGTGTATTCCAGGCTTGCTGGCCCACATGTGTCAGGGGAATTCTTCTGTTTTTGTCTCCTATCTTGCTGTAGGAGTGCTGGCGTTACAGACATGAGACATTGTGCCTGACAACTCACATTCGGCTTGCTTTGTGAGGGTTTTTCCCTAAGAAATCTTCTTGGCTCCATGAATACTTTCAGTTCTTGATTTTGCATAGGGAGAATTCAGACAAGGTTACCCGAGAAAAGAAAAGAAAAAAAAAACCAAACATCTGTTTCAGATTTGTTGGGTGAGGCTGAATGATACCAGCTCTGTGTCAAATGAAGCATCCAAAAATATCTGTTTGATTCATTGGGGAGGAATACTTGTAATTATAACAGCAATGCACTTTGGGTACTGATACCCCGTCTGATGAATAATAAAAACCCAGAGACAGGTATTGGGGTTCAAGATGAAGATCAGAAAAACAGCTAAGCCACTAGAGAAATCTTATCACTACCAAAGCTGGGCGACTGCAGACTGGTCTCTGAACGTCTGTCTCCTCCTGTCTTATATTCCCCTTCAGTGCTGGGATTAAAGATGTGTGACTCACTAGTACTGGTGAGCCACCACTGCCTGGATCTGTTTCTGCATTGAACTTTGGTAGCCCATGGAACTCACAGAGATCCATCTGCCTCTGTCTCCCAAATCCTGGGGTTAAAGGTGTGTCACACCACTGCCTAGCTCTAGTGACTTAATTTTACCTTCTGATCTTCAGGCAAGCTTTGTTACTTATTTGTTTATACAAATAAAGTATTACTATAATACCCAGCCAATTGCTGTGTCCTAGCAAGCTGAAATGGATTAAGTCTTGTGATATAACTCTGTGAGCATCTATTTCTGTTTTATAATTTTGTTTTGAGACAGGGTCTCTCTATGTAATCCTGGCTGGCCTGGAACTCAATATGTAGACCAGGCTGCCCTCAAACTCATAGAGAGCTTCCTGCCTCTGCCTCCTGAGTGCTGGGATTAAAAGCTTGTTACACCACTGCCTAGCTCTAGTGACTTAATTTTACCTTCTGATCTTCAGGCAAGCTTTGTTACTTATTTGTTTATACAAATAAAGTATTACTATAATACCCAGCCAATTGCTGTGTCCTAGCAAGCTGAAATGGATTAAGTCTTGTGATATAACTCTGTGAGCATCTATTTCTGTTTTATAATTTTGTTTTGAGACAGGGTCTCTCTATGTAATCCTGGCTGGCCTGGAACTCAATATGTAGACCAGGCTGCCCTCAAACTCATAGAGAGCTTCCTGCCTCTGCCTCCTGAGTGCTGGGAATAAAGGTCATCTATGCCTGGCAAATGTTTTCTAATTTATCATTGAGGAGTTCTCCAAGTTCCTATAATGTTCCCTTCACAACCTCAATTTCCCTTCCCTATTTAACAGATGAGGACATTGAGGCCCAGAAATGTGGTTTTTCTAAACAGTCACATAGCTAGTGACAGTAGAGTTAAGTCCCTGACTCACCATTTGCTCTCTGTACAGCATTCCTGTGTGTTTAGAGGTTAGACCTAGGTTTGTTCAAATCATGGGGCTAGGGCTCTAGCCAGTGGCAGAGTGCTTGCTTAGCATGCACAAAGCCCTGGGTCAATTACCAGTACTGAAAAAATCATGAGTGGGGCAATGATATGTGTGTGTGACTCAGTTCCATTTGTTTACTTGGCCTAGGAATTATTGTCTATTTCCCACTTCCTTCTAAACTAGTCTACTTCTATGGATTTATTTTTATTTATGTTTATGTATCTGTGTCCATTTATGTAACATGTGTACTGGTACCCACAGAGGTCAGAAGAGGGCGTTGGTTCCACTCTAGCTAGAGTTGAAGGTGGTTGTGAGCCACCAGATATGGATACTGAGAATCAAACCCCAGTCCTCAGTCCTCTAGAAGATCAGCAAGCGCTCGCTCTTTTTTTTTCTTTTAAGATTTATTTATTTTTATATACATTGGTGTTTTGCCTGCATGTGTGTCTGGGTGAAGGTGTCCTCAGGTCCTCTGGAGTTGGAGTTACAGACAATTGTGAGCTGCCATGTGACTACTGGGAATTGAACCTGGGTCCTTTGGAAAAATAGCCAGTGCTTTTAACCCCTGAGCCATACTCTCCAGCCTCTCAGCAAGCACTCTTATCCACTAAGACATTTCTCAAGCCTCAGATTTTTTGTTCTTTAAAAACAAGCAAGCAAACAAACAAACAGACAAAATTGTTGGGGCTGGAGACATGTCTCAGCAATTAAAAACACTAGCTGCCCTTCCAGAGGAACTGATTTGAATTCTCAACACCCACATGATGGTTTACAACCATCTGTTGCTCCAGTCTTGGGGTCTGTTACCCTCTTCTGGCCTCCACAGGCATTGCAGGCACATGCTTTCCAGACATACGTTTAGGCCAACATTAGTGGTCTTTAATCCCGGGATTTGGGAGGCAGACACAGGTGGATTTCTATGAGTTTGAGGCCAGGATGGTGTACACAGCGAGTTCCAGGACACTCAGGGCTAGATAGTGAAACCCTGTTTCAAAAACAAAACAAAACAAAAGTAAGTAAATAAATAAAATCTTAATATTTTTTAAACAAGGTTTCTCTGTTTAACTCTTGCTGTCCTAGAAATCACTCTGTAGTCCAGGTTGGCCTCGAACTCAGAGATCTGCCTGCCTCTGCCTCCTGAATGCTGGGATTAAAGGTGTGCACCACCACCACCTGGCCAAATCTTAAGATTTCTTAAAAGATTTATTTGATTTGATTTGATTTTTTGGTTGTTTTTTCAAGACAGAGTTTCTCTGTGTTAGAGCTCTACCTGTCCTGGAACTAGTTCTTGTAGACCAGGCTGGCCTTGAACTCACAAAGATCTTCCTGCTTCTGCCTCCCTGAGTGCTGGAATTAAAGGAGTGCACCACCACTGCCCAGCAAAAGATTTAAGTTTTAACCCTGCGTGTGTGTGTGTGTGTTCGAGTACACGTGCACAGGTGCCCCCAAAAACTAGAGGTATTAGACCCCTGAAACTGGAGTTATAGGAGGTTATAATCCATGTAACATAGATGCTCAGAATTGAACTCAGGTCCTCTGGAAGAGCAGTATATACACTTAACTATTGAGCCATCTGTCCAACTCCAAATTTCTTGTTCTTTTGAAGGGTTGTTAATGATTTGGTGTGAGTTATATATACTATGAAATACCTTCTAAAGTTCCTTTGGTCTCTGTTGTCTATTTTGCTCATTTTACAGATGAGGTAACAGTTTTTGCCCTCCATTTTATGGTAACCTAAACTCCGAGGCTCCATCTGCATTATTAGCCAAATTTTCTCATTTCTCTTGTCCCTGATTATAGACATCCATTTTCTTGCCATGTCTGCTGACCTACAAGATGGGGAAGGGAGGCCATGGCCAGGATAGTCCCCAGCAGTATTCACCTAGCTGCTCCTCTGCCTGCTGCTCGCCTCCACCAGTACAACAAAGGAGAGCGAAGTGGGGAAGGAAACGGCAGGGCCCTTTGTGGTGCATGCCATAAATTTCACAACCAGGAAGAAAGGTGTGCAGGAAGCCCTAATAGCATAGGACTGAGGGAATCCTTCTCTAAGTTCTCCCCAGCATGGGTTGGAACAGCCTAACAGCCATCCCTGTCCACACATGGCAGGGCCTTCTGTAAAGGATCCGGGTTAGGTTTGGGTTCTGCAGTCACAAAGCAGATCATGTTACTTGGAGTAAAAGATGTTTGGAATGTGCCCAGGATGGGCTTAGAATGTGCCCAGGTAGGGTTGTGTTGAGGGACATTATAGGGACTCAGAGTTCTCAGTTTCCTTGTCTGTCATAAAGCTTTGCTTTAAGCCAGAAATGTTAAGTGGGAGGAATAGGGAAGAATATGCTAGGATACAGAAGTCTGAGCTGTCTTTCTGTTCCTTCTACCTTTGGGAGTAGCCACAGGTCACCACTAGCCCAGGGTCCAGCTCTAACATTCTGATTCCAAACTTCTTCTCATGCTGATTTTGTTCTGTTTTCTTCTGGAACATGCTCTGTAGACCAGGCTAGCCTCAAACTTTCAGAGATCAGCCTGCTCCTGCCTCCCAAGTGCTAGGATCAAAGGTGTGTGTCACCATGCTCACCTTGTTATTTTTTCCAAGACAGAGTTTCTCTGTGTAACAGTTCTGGCTATTCTGGAACTCACTCTGTAGACCAGAGTGGCCTCAAACTCATGGAGATCCCCTTGCCTCTGCCTCTGAGTGCTGGGATTAAAGGTGTGTGCCCCCACCTCCTGGCTCCTTAGGTTTTACATCATCATGTTCTCAGGCAGGCCTTTTCACCTTGCCAAGGCCCAGCTTCCCATCCCTTGTTCAGACAAGGCTCTTTCTGTGCCATCTCTCAGGTTTGTAGGGCACAAACCAGGATTATTTCTTCCTGGACTATGGAAGATAGTGGCTTGGGATCTGGTCTCTCCTTAGAAAGGTTAGCTTCTGCTAGGCGGTGGTAGCATGTCTTCCTTCAATCCCAGCACTTGACAGGCAGAGACAGGTGAATCTCTGAGTTCGAGGCCAGCCTGGTCTACAGAAGTGAGTTCCAGGACAGCCCGGACCACACAGAGAAACCCTGGAAACCCTGTTAACTTCTCTCTGCAGCTTAGAAAACCATTAACCTAATTACGGGAAAAATTTTTCCCAAGACCTCCTCTTATCCCTGCATTGCTCTGGGAGGGAAGGCTAAGAGTCTGAAGAGGTAATGCACCCTGCTTAGAGTAAAAAATCCAGGTGTGTGTATGTGTGTGTATGTACCTCACAGCTTCCTAGACCCCATTCCCCGAGGTGCTACCTTGTATAGGCAGGCTCCTGTGGCCTGGGGATCTCGGCAGCAGAAGAGGCAGGAGAAGCAGTGACTGCTCCTATAGCTCTTAGTGCTTCTTCCCCAGTTCTTTCTTAGGTGTCTGTCTGCAGTGAGGAGGGAGTTCTATGCTTTCTTCTTGGCCCTGTTGGGCATCCTGAATGAGGAACCTGGTCCCTGAGACTGCTCCCCCAGGAGTGGCCCTAGCCCTGGAAGCTGGCAGGTAAGGGTTAAAAGGTATGGGCCAGCCCAGTTCCTGTCCAGGTAGGCTGGGCCTTTACCTAGTGGGAGGCAGCCAAGACAGAAGTCACTGCTGTTCACTTCTACTGCCAGGAGAGCTAGGGCCTGGATGAGACAACCGTGCTTTTTGAGCTATTAGAGGCTGTCATACAGCACTCTGGCATTGGTGAGTACCTCGGAGCAACGAGCCAGGGGTGTGAGACCGTGAAGGCGCAGGAATTGAGGGCTTGGGTGCAATGTACTGAAGTGATCTTCCAGAGAGCCTGGTCAGGCGGGAGAAGTCCATTGACAATAAAAGGTAACGATAGGAGGGGCAATGTTCGGTACAGGAGGAGCTGGGGAGCAGGGCAAATTTCCACATGCCTATTCTCCTTTCTTGATAGAGAGCAATTTTGGGTTGGAAATGGAGAAAGAGGGATGGAACAAAGAGACTCAGCCACCTCTTCTCTGCCCCATCCCTCTCACCCTTTCAGAATGGCCTCTTTATCAGGGCTAGTGCCTCAGAAAAGGCCAACTGAACTATTTAGAAACCATGTTGTTCAGGCTTCCTGTTCCTCCCTCTATTTGTTCACCCAGAGTGATGGAAGGAGGTGTGCTGTGTGTGTGTGGTGGGGAGCACTGGGCGGGGGGGGCAGTCCAGACTTTGCGTGTGTGTTTGTTGAAGTGGTGGCAGGGTGTGGAAATGGGGGCGCTCATTGACAGTGTTGGAGTGCCACCCAGGTGAAGTATCTTGGTTGTAAACAGTCATTACAGCCAGGAATTTTTCTCAGCTATGTTGTCAGAAGGGCAGACCTGAAAAACCTGCTGGGCCTGCCTCTGGGTGTGTGTGTGTGTCCCCATCCGTCCCTGCATGTGCCCTCTGTGACTTTCTTGCTACAGTCTGTCCCAGCAACAGGACAACAGAATGACAGGACAAGGCCCTAGGGCGGACAGGAGGGTCTCGGAGGCCTGTGTGAGGGTGCGCCAGTGATGCAGGGGGTGGCGGCGGACTGCTTTCTTACTATCTTATCTTGGTGGGAGGCAGCCCTAAGTCCCAAGGCAAGTGTGCAGAGCATAGCAGAGTAGAAGTAAAGGTTCCTGAGTCAGGTATGGAGGTGTGGGGCGTTGACCCGTGTCTAGCCTGCCCAGTGACCCAATGACTCATGCTCTAGCTATGTCCCTGAGGTCAGGCTGACAGGGTGGAGTCGGGGTTCCTGTCTGGACCCTGTGTTGACGTCCATGATGCTCTGATTTCCTAAAGAAGGAAGGATTGAGACACTCTAATGAGGAGCATGAGACTGATGTTGCCGATTGGGGTGAATGGACCCAGAGGTCAGGGGAGTTGGGTTTCTGTTGGGGTGGAAAGGGGTTCAGGCCAGCCTTGTGAAAAGTTTTCCAAACTAAGATAGGTCCTGGGAAAAGTAGGAGTTCTAGGAGCTGAGGGACAGAGGAAGCTGAGATGGGACATCAAAGAACCCGTACCATACTGAACCTCAGATAGGTGGGCTTGTGAGAACCTCTGCACTGCGTAGTGTCTGGATTTGGGGACTGTCTCACGTTGATGTTGAGGATAGTACATGAGTCCTTTGAGGATGGGTCACAGACCCTGTGGGACAGCCAGGAAGATGACAGATAAACTGGGGGGATCTTGTAGGCAGTTTGATTATACCCCACAGTGTGAACGTGGGGAAGGACCTTAAAGCCAGGCTTCCTTGCTTGTCTGGGTCTTTTCTAGAACATCATGACAAGCTGTGAAATTCAAGGGAAAATGGGAACTCTGCTGTTTCCATTAGGCCTTCCCAGTTACCTACCTTGGAGGTTAGCACAGGTGGTGGGAGGTGATGTCACCTGGTTGCCCAGCTGGGGACTGAGCAGGATGTGGGAGGAGAGAGAGCAAATTCCAAAGAAGCAGAAGGAGGGCTGGCAGCTAGCCAAAGCAGGCTCCATGGTCATCCAGGGCTTCTAGGGACAGAAAAAAGGGCAGATAATGGGTTATCTATGGCTGTGGATGGCACTTCTCAACCTTATCATTCCAGCAGGATAACTTCTGTGCTAGTTTCAGAAGAGGGTGGGAGGGAAGAGGAGCTGGAGGGATCCTGAGGTCAAGGGGCACTCCTTGCTACATCAGGGCAGCAGGGTGGAATTAGAACAAGTACAGAGCCAGATCGGTCTGGATACCTGGCTCGGCTCTCTTGCGTTTATTCACTCGGTTACTTGTTCAGCCAGCTACTTGCTGTGTGCAGCAGCATTTGGGGTGCTGGAGCTACTGATTCCCTGGAGCAGAACTGCTCCCTGTTCAAATGGCAGTACAGGGAGGCACACGCTCTTGTTCAGCAGCAGCTGGGAGAGGGCAGCACTCAGGAACCACCTCTGAAGGTGGCATCTAAGCCCCGGAATGAGCTGGGCGTGATAGTGCCTGCCTGTAATCCCAGCATGTGGCAGGCTGAGGTGGGAGGATCGCTGTGAGTTCAAGACCAGCTTGAATACAGTTACTTTCAGGCTAGCCTAGTCTATAGAATGAGACTGTGTGCTAAAACTCAAACAGCTCCAAAATAAATGAGAAGCAAGGTTCCGGTGGTAAGAGGCTGGAACCAGTGTCCTAGACTGTGGCCACAGCCTGGGCAAAGGCCCTTCTGCCTGATGGATGGACCGAGGTGCTCAAGAGGCAAATGGCAGGGTTGGAGCTGCTGTCTTGAGGAATTGTATAGAACCAGAGGGGTTGTCCTATGTGAAGCCCTTTACTGGGCAATTATTTCACCTCTCTGTGCTTTCCACCCCTCGTCTCATAAGGAGGGGTTTCAAAATTGTGACAGAGCAGGTAACTGTTCCAGGCACCCAAGGCTGAATAAGTGCTCACTGTTGGTATACTCAGTTGAACCTGTACCATTAATTCTCTCCCTAGGTGAGACTCCTGGCTGTGGCCTATGGGCCTCTGAGGAGGCATTGTAAGTCTGCCCAGCTTCCCACTTACTGCGTCAGCACTCAATGGGAAGGGAACCAAGGTACCAGGCCAAGTGGGTCCAGACATTGACACAGATTCTGAGTAGGCAGGCCAGGTAGGTGGGTGGGGCCCAGGGTACTTTCTATTCCTAGCTGGAAGATGGGAAGTAGGACCGGCCTTGGGACTGGGGGTGTCGTGGGATATGCCTCCTTAATGCCTTCTGTGCTGCATCACTGCCAGGCTTCATCCAGCCATCAGCCACAGCCTCCAGACAGTACAAGGATGGAAGTCAAAGGTCAGCTGATCAGCTCCCCTACCTTCAATGCCCCAGGTCAGCGGCTCTCTCAACTTCCTGCTGTCCCCTCCCTACCCCGAGTCTCCATGTGCCTGCTTGGGAAGGGTTGGTTCCTGTCCCCACAGTTGCTTCAGGATGTCCTAGTTGTCTTGATCTTTGCTTCCTCCCCCTGTGCAGCTGCCCTGTTTGGAGAGGCTGCCCCCCAGGTGAAGTCAGAGCGTCTTCGAGGGCTGCTTGACCGCCAGCGGGCCCTGCAAGAGGCCCTGAGCCTGAAGCTTCAAGAGCTCAGGAAAGTCTGTCTGCAGGAGGCGGTGAGGGCCTGATCCCAGGGCTATTAGGCAGGAGGGGGTGAGGAGCCAGGGTGTCTAGGCAGGCAGACTACAGTGATGGGTGCCTAACCAATTGTCTGAGAGTTAGTTTTCTTGTCACCCTGTGTGTCCTCAAAGTTTGACTTAGGCGTCAGAGTATCAATGAAATATGCCAATGCTGATCCATAGTCACTTGTGAATAATTTTAAACCTGCCCCCCCCCAAAGTGAAAACTGTTTCCAAAATTGGGCAACAGAGTTCATCCTGAACTGACTCAGGGTGAATTAATGTTCCCTTCCCTCCACTAGCCCATCTATCCATCCATTCATCTGTTTTCCGAGACAGGGTCTCACTCTGTAGCCCAGGCTGACTTAGAACTCTCACTGTAGCCTAGGGTAGTCTCTAGCTCCTGCCTTAGCTGGAATTCTAGGCATGATCTACCACAGCTGACTATAGCTCTCTGATTTATCCTTCTCAGTGTGAGTGTCCACATGCTTTTCCTGAAGGAATAATAGGGTTCAGGGGATGGATGGGGAATTGCTCAGTTGATCATGTAAGCATAAGGGCCTGAGTTCAACCCTCAGAAACTATGGAAAAAGAATAGCTAGGTATGGTGGCCAGCACTTGTAATCCTAGTGCTGGAGAAGCAGAGACCAGATGGCTTCCCTGGGGCGTTCTGACTAGCCAGGCTAGCCTAATCAGCAAGTCCCAAGCCAGTGAGAAAGAAACCTTGTCTCAAAAAAAAAGTAGATAGTATACTGAGTAACAACATCCAAGATTGGCCTCTGGCCTACACATATGTACAGCTATAGGCACGCGCTTGCGCGTGCGCATGCACACACACACACACACACACACACACTCTAATGGGATTCAGAAGACCAGCCCCTGTGTTGAATGTGCAATTGTATGTATAGAGTGGGCTTTTATAATTATAAAAACTAAGAACTCTGGGCTCCAGATTTCCAAGATACCCAATGGCCCAGAGATTTTTTTGGAGCCACTGAGGGACTTAGGGTCCACATTTCCTACCCTTGTGGTAGAGATCTTGAGAGAAGGACCCTAATCTATGTGGAGTATTGGGCAAGGCCAGTCTCCTTGGGAGATACAGTTTCTTGTACCCTTACTACTTTATGTCATCTCTCTGACTAACCCTTGTAGTTTCTGTCCCTGTCCCCTCCAGGAGCTAACTGGCCAGCTGCCCCCTGAGTGCCCACTGGAACCTGGTGAACGTCCTCAGTTGGTACGCCGGAGGCCCCCTGCAGCACGTGCCTACCCTCCACCACACCCAAACCCAGTACATCACTCCTTGTGTCCTGCTGAGGTAAGCAGTTGGGTGTGGGGAGCAGGATGGTGCTGGTGAGGGGCAGGGACAAGCAAGGGCAGAATGAGGGTTATGGCCAGGAGTGGGAGGAGCTAAGAAGGGAAAGAGTTTGAACAGGTGGGTTCCCGGTGCAGTATGGGACCCCCAACTTTGTCAAGACAAGCTTCCCATCTTTAGAAGAGATATAGTCCCACCTCCTCATCCTGGCCCTTGAGGATAAATAAGCTCCTTCCCTGGGCAAACAGACTCCCCCAGGAAGAACAGGCCCCATTTCCAGTATAGATGGGCTCTGCCAACTTCCCGCTACTTGGGTGGTCATTTCTGTGATTTTGCTTTGTTCCACCCCTCTTGGCTTGTGCAGGAGCTGGCTCTTGAGGCCCTGGAGCGTGAGGTGTCCGTGCAGCAGCAGATTGCAGCTGCTGCCCGCCGCCTGGCCCTGGCCCCTGACCTTACTGGAGAGCAGCGGCGGCGCCGGCGCCAGGTGCAGGTGGATGCCCTGCGGAGGCTGCACGAGCTGGAGGAGCAGCTCAGGGACTTCCGGGCCCGCCTTGGCCTCCCGGTGCTGCCACTATCCACAGGAGCACTAGTCAATGCCCAGGGTGTCTGCCTGGGCACACGCCTTGCTCAGCTCAGCCAAGGTAAGCCAGGTCCCACATCCCTCCAGTGAGTGGAAAAATGGCCCTGAGAATGGACTGTGGCTTATGCATATAGAAGTGGTGAGTGGCATAGAGGTGAGCAGGACTTACAGGGAGAAAACCCATGAAGGAGAATTGTAATAACCTGACTTGAGGTTCAGAGAGGACTTGAACAGTAAACAACAGGAGGACGAATACTCAAGTTCATGGTAGTCTTGGATTCAGGTAAACGGTGAACCTAGGCCGATCAGCATTCTAGAAAATCATTCTACCATGGAGCTGCATCCCCAATCCTCTCCTTTATTTTTATTATTTATTTATTTAGTTAGTTTTTTCTCGATAGGGTTAGTTTTTTTCTCGACAGGGTTTCTCTGTGTAACAGTTCTGACTGTCCTAGAACTTGTTCTGTAGACCAGGCTGGCCTCGAAACTCACAGAGATCCGCCTGCCTCTGCCTCCAAAATGGCTGGGACTAAAGGCGTGCGCCACTGCTGCTTGGCTTTTGTTTTTATTTTTAAAAATATTTATTCATTTTTATTTACATGTATGTGTTCCTGCGTGAATTTACATTTACCACACGCATATAGGCATTTGTGGAGGCTAATGGCTTTGGAACCCTTGGAACTAGAGTTAGAGACTGTTGTGAAGTGCCTGGTGTAGGAACTGAACCCAGGTCCTCTGCAAGGGTAGCAAGTGTTCTTAACCATTGATCCATCTTTCCAGCACATTGTTTTGTTTTGTTTTTTTAAAGTTTTTTTCAAGACAGGGTTTCTCCGTGTAGCCCTGGCTGTCCTGGAAATCACTCTGTAGACCAGGTTGGCCTCGAACTTAAAGAGATCCACCTGCCTCTGTTGGGATTAAAGGCGTGCACAAGCACTGCTCGGCTCCCTTGTTTTGTTTTTGCTTTTTATTTTGAGACTGGATTTGGTCTTGAACTCATTTCATGTTCCAGACCAGCATTAAACTTATCACACACACACATGCACGCATGCACACACACATACCCACTGCTTCATAAAGCCTCCTAGGTAGCTGGAATTATAGGTCTGTGTGTCTGGCAAAGATGGATTCTTCTTGGGGAGGTGCCAGAATCAGGTAGCAGAAGGCAGTCCACACAGAGGTGCTATCCAGCGGTGCAGGGGATGGAATTCAGACCTTGGAGTGACAGGCTTCTTTTCCCTTTCTCCCCTGTAGAGGATGTAGTTCTGCACTCGGAGAGCAGCTCCCTCTCAGAGTCAGGGGCCAGCCATGATAATGGTGAGAACTATCCCCCAGCCTGAGCTCACCCCTCCTGTGTCCTCTCAGAATATCTGTTGGTTCAGCCCCTCCTACTGTAGCCCCATGCCCCATGTGCCCTTAGCTTCACCTGTCTCCACCTCCTCTGCCCTAGACCTTACAGGCCAGCCTCTACGTTTGCCTTGCTTCTTCTCTTAATCTTGTCGGTGCCCCCCCCCCCCTTAAACCTGCCCTGCTCCTTCCAGGCCCTCTCTCATTGAATTCTACCCTATTCTCCCTTCTACCCAGAGGACCCTCATAGCTGCTACTCTGTAACTGAGCGCCCCTCACCACCAAAGGCCTGGGACCAGTTTCGGGCAGTATCCGGGGGGAGCCCTGAGCGGCGAGCCCCATGGAAACCTCCCCCTTCGGATATTTATGGGGACCTGAAGAGCCGACGCAATTCTGTGGCCAGCCCCACCAGGTAAAGAGGAACCTTTTCCTCCTTTCCTGGGACTAGGAGTGGGATCCTGAGCCTGGGTTGGCAGGAGGGCCTACTGGTGAGTGCAGTTTCTAACCTGGGTCCCGATGTGGGCCTGCCATCTCTGTCTAGCCCCACACGCTCGCTGCCCAGGAGTGCCTCCAGTTTTGAGGGGCGAAGTGTGCCTGCCACCCCTGTCCTCACCCGGGGCACTGGCCCCCGGCTCTGCAAGTAAGGGGACTCTTGAGGGTGGGTTTGAGTATCAGAGGAGGAAATTTTTAGTTCGAACTGTAGATGTTGAATAGGGATTTCCAAAAGATGTGGGACATGGGCAACTGGGCTTTGAAAAGTAGCTAGAAGCTGGCATGGGAATTTGAGGCAGAGGCGTGAGAGACTGAGTATGGGCTTTCCTGCATTTTTTGGGATAAGTCATTTTCTTTCTCTGAATCTTTCCTTCCTTGTTTGTGAAGTGAGTGTACTATCTGCCTTTGAAAGACACAGGTACAATGCATGTTGGGTAGCATGTATTAAATGCCTACTTTCTGCTAATAATCGGTAGCATTTGTGGTGGATAGCAACTCCTTTGTCATCCTAAGGTCCCTCTGAGGAAGTGCTATTATAGTGTGGAAACTGAGGCACAGAAAGGTTAATTAAGTAACTTGTAAGTAAACCAAAGTTCTGAAGTTGGAGCCCATGCAAAGTTTGAAACTAGTCAGCCTTGACACACTATACTGTAATGTTCCTTAAGTTTCCCATGCTGTGAACAGAATCCCTGTCTTTTGGGGGCATGCTTCTGTGCATGGTGGGACAGTTGTTTGGGCTGGTTCACAGACCTGGTGGGTTAGAGTTCAGAAAGCCTTTAGTTCCAGTCATAAGGCCTAGGGCTTCCTTCAGGAGGTAGAAAGGAGCCATGAGAATAGCCTTAGCAGGAGAATAGGAGCTGTGGGAATGGGAGTGTACCTGTGTATGTCCTTCCTTAGCTAGTGCTTCCTACCCATTTCCAGAAATATTTACCCAAAGAGCTTGCGGCCCAATCTCGGGGCGCATTTCATGCCCTACCCTCTGGCTTCCCGTCTGGAGCCAAATCTCAGTGGCCCTTACACACAGTGCTTAGCAGCCACATGCACACAACTTCTAATACTGGTCCTATTTTAGAGATAGTGAAGGCTCAGAAAGAGATGGGGCAGTCAGGGCACTCATCATTTGTCTTCTTTTTCTGACCCTGCTCTTCTTACCGCATCTCTGTTCTCCAGACCCGAAGGCCTCCATTCTCGCCAGTGGTCCGGTAGTCAGGACTCCCAGATGGGCTTTCCCCGGCCTGACCCTACTTCGGATCGGGCTTCCCTCTTCGCAGCTCGCACCCGCCGCAGCAATAGCTCTGAGGCCCTGCTGGTGGACCGGGCAGCTGCGGGGGGAGCAGGATCTCCACCTGCCCCCCTGGCTCCCCCTGCTGCTGGTCCCCCAGTCTGCAAGAGCAGTGAGGTGCTGTATGAGCGCCCCCAACCAGTCCCTGCCTTCTCCTCCCGCACCGCTGGTCCCCCAGACCCTCCTCGGGCTGCCCGACCTAGCTCAGCTGCCCCTGCATCCCGTGGACCCCCCCGACTCCCACCTGTGTGTGGCGACTTCCTCTTGGACTATTCATTGGACCGGGGCTTGCCCCGTGGTGCTGGTGGGGCAGGTTGGGGAGATTTGCTGCCTGCTCCTGAAGTCCCAGGACCCCTTTCCCGCAGAGATGGGCTCCTTGCCATGCTCCCTGGTCCTCCACCCATATATGCAGCTGATGGCAGCAGCCCCCTTCTCCGCAGCAAAGACCCCAACAGCCGTGCCATTCGTTCCAAGCCCTGTGGCCTGCCCCCAGAAGCTGTGGAGGGTCTGGAAGTCCATCCAAACCCATTACTCTGGATGCCACCACCCACCCGGCTACCTCCAGCTGGTGAGCGAGGTGGCTATAAGAACCTTGCCCTGGAGGGGCTTCGGGACTGGTACATCCGGAATTCGGGACTGGCCATGGGGCCCCAGCGCAGGCCTATGCTCCCACATGTGGGCCCAACACACGCACCCTTCCTCCATGCCCGCTGCTATGAAGTGGGCCAGACACTATATGGTCCTCCCAGCCAGGCACCGCTCCCGCACTCGAGGAGTTTCACAGCACCCCCTGTCTCCGGCAGGTATGGGAGTGCTTTTGCTGATGGGTAGGGGTATTGATTCAGATGCTGAATGTATCCTGACCAGGGAGCACTTTGTCAAAATAGCTGATGAGTGGGACCACAAGGAAACTATCTGAGGTCTTGGCATGGGGTCACTTTATCAGACATGATCTGCATTAGTCCTTAGGGTCCTGGTGAGGGGGAATCTTGGATGTTGGTAGCAGGAGTTCATTCCCAAGCTTTAGAAGGATTTTTCTATTCTCCCTAGTACGTGACAGCTGGCAGTGAGCCTTGAAGTCAGGGTGCTGGGAAGAAGGGACATACGTGCTCCATGGCTTTTTCTTCTAAACTCCATACCCCATGCTTAAGAGCCTGAAGGTGCTGTCCTGTGCTTGTCTCCACCTCTTTAACAAGCCTCTTTTCCTCTCTCTGTGTGTGTCCTGTCTGTCTCTTCCTCTCTTCCCTTCCCTTCCCTGTCTTCCGGATTCCTGCTGTCCTTTCTAAAGATACTACACGGACTTCCTGTATCCCCCGGAGCTGAGCGCTCGTTTAAGTGACCTGACGCTAGAGGGGGAACAGTCTTCCAGTTCTGATCCCCAGACCCCAGGGACATTGGTCTGACCCTTCCTGATAAGCCCCTTGTTGGTCTGGACATACTCCAGTCTGAGGAACATACAGTCAACCTCGCTGAGCCCTGGGATGTGGTTGCTCTTGGTTCTGAGGGACAACTGCTTGATCTCACAGGACCCCTGGCTTCTTTGGGGCCCAGAAGGATGTCCGATACCCCTGCATCTCTTCTCATCCTGTGCTGGGGGACTGGAGGGCCCCAGCTAGCTTCAAAGAGGGGGATAATGGTTTGGGGACTCTGCCCCTTCCTCCATTTCTGTTTACAGTTGTGATTTAGTATTCACTGTCTTTGCCCAACACTAGGTGTTTTATAAAAGGGAAACTGTGAGCTCATTCCTTGTTGGGTTCATTCCTGTCGCTATTCCCAGCCTGTTCCATTCAGGAGCCACCATCCCACCTCAACAAAATGGACCATATAGAGTCTTGGGGGTTAAGAGACCTCTGTGAACAGAACTCCCTGCCTCCTCCCACTAGAGTTCTTGGACAGATGGGCTTCTGTCCACATTTGGAAGGACGGAAGTCTAGACGGGATGCCTGAAGGAGCTGTTGTCTCTGTCTCTGCCCGTGGCCTCTTTGCTGACCTTCCCCAGTCAGGAGGCTATACAAGAAGCAGAGCCATTTGAGTATGTCACATCCTGGGATGCTGCAGTGGTTAAACCTGGCAACTGGTCGATGCCAGCAAAAACCCTCAGGTGACATCTGGCCATGGGCCACAGGCCACATCATGTCCTCCTTGGCATTCCTCTATTTACCACTTTTTAAACACATCCACATAAGCTGTGTTTTCTATATTGTGTGTGACTTTCTGGAACTAGGGGTTCCCCTACCCCCTTTACCTAGTGTTAAATTTTCTTTTTGTATCAATGGATCTGGGCCCAAAACACTACTCACACTGGAAGGGGATTTCTTTTTTTGTTTTGTTTTGTTTTTCGAGACAGGGTTTCTCTGTGGCTTTGGAGCCTGCGCTGGAACTAGCTCTTGTAGACCAGGCTGGTCTCAAACTCACAGAGATCCGCCTGCCTCTGCCTCCCAAGTGCTGGGATTAAAGACGTGCGCCACCACCGCCCAGCTTGGAAGGGGATTTCTATAATAAATGTATAAACTGAACCCCTGGATTTCTTCTTTGTCTGCTTCTTCACAGGAACCTATACCTCTAGTTAAGACCAGATTTTATATATATATATACATATATATATATGAGACAGGACAGGGACCCACTGGCTGGCCTGGAACTCACTTGTAGACCACATTGGCCTTGTTCTCAGAGATCTATCTATACTGGAATAAAGGGCATGTACAACCATGGCCAGTCGGAAAACAAAATATTTTTATGGGGAGAAAAAACATTGGAAATTGCTTACAATAGTGTCATGTGTTTTGTTTTCTTGAGCTAGATTTTTTGTAGCCAGGGCTGGCCACAACTCAGTCATCTTGCCTCAGCCTCCCCACTGCTGAGATTCCTGGTGTCACTATGTCCTGCTCTCATGTGTTGACTTCACTTGCTTTGTGAGATGCGGCAGCTTCTTTGCCTCCCTGCTCTTATTTTCCTAGTCCACTTATAAGAAGAGAATATCCAAAATGATAGTACACATTTCTGTATCCCTATGTTTTAATTAATGCTAATTCAGAGGCAGCAGGTTTGAGGGCCATAGTAGTCACCTTTTCAGCACAAATACTTCAGCCCAGTCAGGAATGGTCCAGCAGAACAGGATTGTTCATTGAAAGGTACAAGAACTTCACACAGGAGGCCAAACAAGCTTGAGATTCACCGGCTTTATTGTTGCAGGAACACTAATACATGTGTTCCATTTCCAGTTGGGGCTATTGCTAGCTAGCCCCATACCTTGGTCCTCGATACTAGGAACATTGTGGGGGAAGGAGAAAACCTCTAGAGTTGGAGGGAGGCTATTGGGTCTGCTGAGGGTTAGGGTCATCTGGGTTCACTGGGGTGAGGACTGAGGACACTTGGAATTTAAGCTCAAGATTTGGCCACGTCTTAACCTGGGTTCCAAGCTAAAAGGGAAAAATCCTTAGTTTAGAGCTCAAGATTTGAGAATGTCCTTCCTCAAGCCCTAGCTTTGAAGTATGGAAGGCCAGTCTCAGATTTGAGTTAGGGAAGTATCTCTTGGTCCAGTTTTGAGATTGGCTATGGATGCTCTGGCTTAAAAAAAAATTCAAGGCTGGATGTAGGTTACTGAGTCTCAAATTCAGGACTGAAGACTTTGGTCCCTAGGTAATAGGGGCTGGAGGGTAAGATATGACTAGTCTGGGGTTGGAGTAAGCAGTCACAGGCATCTTTTATTTTTTTTGCAGCCAGAGGGCTCTAGGATCCTATTTTAATGGCTGAGAAAAGGGGCCATCTTGGGTATGGGGTGGGGGGGGCATCTAGATCCAGGATGTAGATGTCAGGGTCCTAGGACCCAGCTTCCTGCTCTTGTCCCAGTGCCTCTAGGAGCAGCCCCATTGGCGTCCGCTTTAGACCAATGCTCTCGATCTTGTTCTCAATCTTGTTTTTAAGGTTTCTCAGGCGCAGTGAAGCATGCAGCAGGATCACTGTGGGCAATACCAAGAGAGGGTCAGGGGCCTTAGCTTGCAGTCCACAATGGGGATTTATCCAGAGGCAGGCTAGCCTGCTATGGGAGATGTGGCCAGGAAGAACATCCCAGTAAATCAGGACTTGGACAGTTTAAGGCAATTAACACGGGAAAACCCAAAAAGGTAATAAAGAGAGATGCTCGGGAAGACATTTAATGGAGGCATGTATATCCTCCAGGGTTTCCAGTCCCCCCTTAGCCCAGGAACCAGTGCAGGGCAGGCCTAGTGTTCAAGCATGAGCAGTCCATTTTCCCAGCTAAGACAGGGAGAGTAGAGACTCACAAAGCACCGGGGTTGTGATGCTGAGCAGGAAGGTGAAAGCGCCGCCCACGGCCCAGAGAATGAGGAGACTTATGGCAAGCACTGCAGCCAGGCAGGCAGCAGGGTGGCTGCGACGGCAGCGGCGCACAGCTGCACGGGTTTCAGCAGCCCACACTAGCACACCGAGGGCCACCACCACTACCAGTGCACTCAGGAGGGTGTGCAGTGGACGAATGTACCTGCAGGAACAAGGGCACTCAGCTAGCCTCACCATCCACCGGATCCTGGACCCCAAGAGTTTGTTTCCTGTCTCCGGAATCAGCACCCCGGCAGATAGTCTCACCAGGCCTGTCTCCAATAAGTTCAGCCTCCAGGGGTTCCTGGGAACTCTGGATTCCTCGGTACTACAGTCCTATAGGGTCCCCACATTCTGCCAGTGGTCCTGGGTCCCCAATACTTCTCTGGTCTTTGACTTTAGACCTTCAGGGTTTCTTTCTAGCATTCCCAGGTCCGTTCCCACATTTCTCTATGACCTTAACCCTTGCAGATCCCTTGCCAAGACCTTCAGTCAATACATATTTCTCCTTGCAGGCTGGGCACCTTCCAGGTGTCATTACATTCAAAAGGTCCTCCACTACCCCATTTTGATATAGAGCCGCCCTCCCACAGTTGCTTGAACCTATCCTTGGTTTAAGTCCCAGTCTTAACCACCCTGCTCAAGTCCCTCTTCGGCTTCCAGCTTCGTAACACTGGATCGTCACTCTGGGCCCAATATGAGTAGGTTTTCTATAAACTCACCTTCCAAACCCTGTCTTTACTACACCCCCACCTCTGTATTAAACCTCCAGGGCTCCCCAATCTGCCCCATCATTCACATCACTGAACCTCTTCAGTACTCTCATTCTCCATATCAGGCCTTCTTTAAATCCGGGGCCACCTCCTAGCCCACATTCCTCTTCACTCTTCCCTCCCCCCTTTTCCTACCCAGGTCTTCCCTCACCCCCCAACCCCCAACCCTCCTTATAACAAAGACCTGCCTCCTTCAAATCCTTCCACCCATGCCCCTCAGATCTTCCTTTTCTACCGAATTCGCCCTTCCCAGCCTAGCATTTCCCCTTCCGTTCCCCTCTCCTCATTCTCAAAGACCCACAAGTCCACCCTACTTCCCGCTAGTATCTTCAGCCAATCACCACCTCCCTCCCTCACCCGGCCAGAGCGAGACTGATGCCGAAGCAGAGAAGGTAATTGGTTTGGTAGTAGAGGAGATTGTTGATGACGCGGTGACACCATCGTTGTGGATCGCCTGGATCAGGAGCCGCCAGACGCGCAGACCCCAAAACAAAGTCGTCTAGGGCGCGCAGCGGTGGCAGCCGCACCTCCGACATCCTGCGGGTTGCTGGACCAGCCCGAAGGGAGGCGAGACTACAACATCCGTTACCCCTTGCAGCACCGCGAGGCACATTGGGAAATAGAGTCTAGGGGGCGATGACTAGCAACGTAGGCTACTGCGCAGCTGCAACCATGAACGTGGCCAGAAACCACCAACAATGGTAGCAGAGACTGCTGGGAAACCAAGCTTCGCCACGCGGCGAGAAGCTCAAAACTCAAACTTCTCTTCACCTCTGGGCGGGGCACCACGCCGGACTGGGCAAGCAGTGCGTTGAGTCAACGCTGGGCGGACTAATAAATCAAGGAAGTCAAGTTCCAAACTGGATTCCACTTCCTTTCTGTCAGGAGCCTAGGTCACACAGCTCCAGGAAAAGTACGCCCACCCCCTTTGAGGTCAAGTCATATATGCCATTTAAGAGCCTTTTATTGATATACATCACAGAGACTATCTCCTGGTAACCTTTTTTTTTTTAAATCCTCAGGTTGGATTACGACAATCCCTTTGAGTCCATGTGAGTGTTTTCCAGACCAGGTGGCCCAGGCAATCTGTCCTTAGCCTATGGCACACTCACAAAAAAGTGCTCGGGGGGGGGGGGAAGTGAGCTGTTTATTTAGATACAGCTGTGCTTGAATGGAGAGTGGAAGGCCTCCTTAATGCTTGTGGGCTGCTTCANGGCTGCTTCAATACCCTCAAGACTCAGATTGGCCATCTGCTACTGTGCCAGGGCTCTTCAAAGTCATCGTCGTCACAGATGTCAAGGTACACGTCAAAGGCCTCTCTGTTGCAGTTTCCATCAGGCGTGAAGACGTATTTGTGGAAGGTCCCGTCTACACAGATGGCTAGAAGGTTGAGGTGTTTTGAAAGGTTAGGAGATGCCCCAGCCACGTAATCCAATCCCCTCAAGTCCCACCATGGCTCATGGGCTAACTCCAGGCTTTTGCCCAAGTGCCACACCCCTTGCTAATACTGAGGCTGAGCCACACATTCCAATTTCTTCCAGCTTCTGAAAACCCTTACATAAGGTCCAACCTGCCGTCCTTTGCCTATGTAGTACCCCAAACCAAGGGGGCTACTGTCACTCACCAATTACAGAGTTGACATTCTTGGAAGTGTTTCGACCAAAGGCGCAGATGCATGCTGACTCAGCAGGCACAGTAAAGCTGGCCAGGCTCCACTGGGAATCCACATACTGTCCAATCATAGGCCCGACCTTGCCCACACGAGCCAGCCTGTAGGTAGCATTTGGTAAGTCTAGGTACAGCACATGGCCAGGGGTATTGGGACAACACAGGATAGGGCAAAGATACTCACGCAGAGCGGCGGTTGAGGCGGGTGTCTTTAAGAGCAAAGATATGGACAGTGCCCTTGTCACTGGAAGCACACAGGAAGGAGGAGTCGTGGCTGAAGTTAATACTGCAAGACAGACCGGTAATGATGCCCAACATGTTGACTTGTGAGGGCTTGTGCTGTAAGGCCACCAGCCCACCACACATACACTGTTCTCACCAGTACAGGGTGGCAGGGTCCGTGCCTCTTCGAAGCTCCACCAGTTTTTCCTTGGACTGGGTGTCAAACAGACGAATAAGGGTACCCTTCTGGGAGGCCGACGCCACCACAGTGCCTGGCTGGTTCAGGGACACACAGGCCACATCACTCTGATGTGCATTAATGGTGAATGGAGCTGAGGAAGTGCCAGGCTTGGTGCTTGCCAGATCCTGGAGGAGGGGACAGTTTGGGTGACATGGAGGAAAGGAATCACAAGTTCACCAAGAGAGACAGTCCACCCACCTCTCTCTCCACCCTTGCCCACTGCTCACCACAAGTTGTAGACTTCCACACTTGTGTCCAGGAAACACAAGCAGTTGCTTCTCCAGGCTTGGGCAGAGGTCGCACAGCCCTAAGTTGTGAGGATGAAGCGGGGATGGGCAGGTGAAGAGGAGGCCATGGGAGAGCTGAGTCTCAGAATAGATAGAGCTGGACAAGTAAGGGCCAGATTTTAACCCTCTGTGATATATTGCCCATAGCAACCCCACAGGGGTAGGCTTGCATTAAGCTCCACTCTCCATGATCTGAAGAGGCTCTAAGGAGTTGCCAAGAAACGATTAGAGGCCCAAGGCTTGCTGATACACTTGCCCATGTCCTCACTGAGTGCTTTATGCTGTCATGTGGGGGCAGGACCAGGGGTAAGGATACGGTCGGACTGAAAGGACTGCATCTCCTGCATAAAGCCTCTCCACCAGCATCTGAGTATATGTCCCTTCTTTCATCTCCTCCTTTTGGCCTCTTCCACAGCCCCATATCCTTACACCTGGATATCTGGGTCCTCTCACCCTTGGGGTTGTCCCGAGTGTCAAACTCAAACAGCTTCCGAGGATTGTCTGGGAAGGAGTACACATAGATGCGGTTCCTCAGCACGATCACAATCCTGCAGACATCACACAGAACACAGCAGGCCATGAGGAAAGGGAAACTGCCAGAGTGGGGGAGGGGCCACTTACCTCCTGTCACACCCCCACCCCCACCCCTCACCAAGCTCACTTGTCATAGCGCATGCGCACAGCCAGCACTGGCTTGGTAAAG
>JAQHUG010000461.1:475041-500005 GCA_028555095.1 Dicrostonyx torquatus | reverse complement strand
GAACTAGCTCTTGTAGACCAGGCTGGTCTCAAACTCACAAAGATCCGCCTGCCTCTGCCTCCCGAGTGCTGGGATTAAAGGCGTGCGCCACCGCCCGGCCTGCATTAGACCTTCTTAAACTGGCGTTAGCAGGCAGCTGTGAGCCACCTCGTGGGTTCTGCAAATTGAATCTGGGTTCTCTGAAAGAGCAACCAGTGCTTTTAACCATTGAACCATCTTTCCAGCCCCTAGTAAAAATAATTTTTATAAAGTTAACCTAAGGGTCCCACGTTGTTTCCATGTCAAAATCTTTTGATATCCCTCCTTGTTGCTTTCATATCTCAGCTGTTAGCAGCCTGGATTCTGCAGACATAGAAGTCACAGACAGCCGTTTGCCTCACGCCACGCTTGTGGGACATCGATCCCAGGTACTACTACTACTCAATGCTATGTTCTGTGCTAACCCTTTGCTTTTGCTGGGCTTCAGACAGGGCATCCTCTGTAGTACAGGATAGTGTGGAGCTTGATAGGTAGACTAGGCTGTCCTCAAACTGAAGGTGATCCCTTCAGATTTTGTGAATTCCCCCACCCCATCTTGGCACTGGACCTCTACAGACCATCGAATCCTTTCTATGCAAAATGGAGAGTCAACACAGGGCCTAACTCATGCCCAGGTGGTGGAGCGGATATGCACTGGAGGCCCCCGACTTTGCCTGGTACTCCTCCGGCCTCAGACTCTCTAGTACTAGGATTACAGTCATTTACCTTTTACACTGTGCTGACTAGTCTTATATCAACTTGACACAAGCTAGAGTTATCTGAAAGGAGGGAACTTCATTTGAGAAAAAAGCCTCATAAGATCTGGCTGTAGCCGGGCGGTGGTGGCGCACGCCTTTAATCCCAGCACTTGGGAGGCAGAGGCAGGAGGATCTTTGTGAGTTTGAGACCAGCCTGGTCTACAAGAGCTAGCTAGTTTCAGGACAGGCTCCAAAAGCCACAGAGAAACCCTGTCTCAACCCCCCCCCCAAAAAAAAAGATCTGGCTGTAAGGCATTTTCTTAATTAGTGATTAATGGGGGAGGGTCCAGCCTATCGTGGGTGTTGCCATCCCTGGGTTGTTGGTCCTGGGTCCTATAAGAAAGCAGGTTGAGCAAGCCACAGGAAGCAAACCAGTAAGCAACATCCCCTAATGGCCTCTTCATCAGCTCTGGCCTCCAGGTTCCTTCCCTGTTTGAGTTCCTGTCCTGACTTCTTTTGATGATGAACTGTGATGTGGAAGTGTCAGCCTAATAAACCCTTTCCTCCCCAACTTGCTTTGGTCATGGTGTTTCATCACAGCAATAATAACCCTAACAAAGATATTCACCCAGCTAATTCATGTATACTCTTGCCCTTATTCCAGCATCGAAGGTCTGAGACTCTGGTGACATGTATGGAGCAACCTCCAGTAACCCAGAATAAGGCAAGCTATGCTTTGAAACTACCTCAAGCCACTGGTCGATTTTCCGTGGAGCTGATCCGAGGTCCTGCAGGCTTTGGTTTCACTTTAAAAGGGGGACGAGGTGTTTCTGGGGATGCTCCACTGGCCGTGCATGGACTGATGAAGGATGGACCAGCACAGCGATGTGGTCATTTGCAGGTTAGCTGTAAGCAGCAGTACATTCATAGATATGGTCCCTGTCCTTGTTAAGTATTCTTCGTCTGCCCTTTATATGCCACTGTGTTCTTGCAGGCTGGTGACCTCGTGCTCCATATTAATGGAGAGTCAACACAGGGCCTAACTCATGCCCAGGTGGTGGAGCGGATACGCACTGGAGGCCCCCGACTTTGCCTGGTACTCCTCCGGCCTCAAGAGATGGATGTCAGTAGGATTAAGGAGGTTGCAGGTCATCAAAAGAGAGGTGAGGAGCTGAATTTCCCAGGGAAGAGAGGGGAAGGAGAAGCTCAGAGAGTGGAAAGACTGAATCCTGCATAGAAAGGATTTAATGGTCTGTAGAGGTCCAGTGCCGAGATGGGGTGAGGGAATTCACAAAATCTGAGACAGGGAAGGGGGCATCCCAGGGTAGGAACTTCAGAGAGAATGTTTTTGAGGTCTTAGGAGAGGAGGGTCTGGAGTAAAGGCTTTTTTTAAAAAAAGAAGAAGAAAAGTCTTAGGAAGATGGAGTAAGGATATAGAGACCGAGGACTCTGATGTCTGAGATGCGGTTCAGTGGTGCAGTGTTTTCCTAGCCATCTGAGAAGCCACGTGGATTCCATCTCCCAGATACCCCCTTTTAGAGAGTAAAGGGGCTGGCAAGACAGCTCACAGATAAAGGTGCTTCCCACCAAGACTGACATAAGTTTGATCCTTGGAACCCACATAGCGGGAGGAGAGACCTGATCCACTCAAGTTGTCTTCTGACATCCATCCGTGAACTCCTCTCCCCACCGCCCAAAAATGCTTAAGCACCGATCAGTAGGTGAAAGGGTAGGGAACCAAGGGAGAAGGGGTGAGAGGGGAAGATTCAGAAGTCTCATGTAGGAAAGCTTCCTTTGAGCAATGATTTCTGTCCTGGACTGAAGAAGTATATCTGGAGGGGGTAAGGTTGGGGATTTGTGAGGGACAGGCACTTCTAGGCCTTGAAGAGAACTTTCTCTAAGGCTTTTCTGGTCACTCTTAGCCAAGGCCCCGATTTCCATTCCTTCACTGCACCACCCAGTCTAACCCTCAGGATTGCTCTCTCCAGATTGCAGCCCAGATCCTAGGGGAAGCAGGATGACGAAGTCCCGCAGCACCATTTCCCCAATTCATCACCGGTCCAAGACCCGGCCCAGTTTGGAACCTAGTCCAGAGGCAGTGGCTGTTGGCCACGTGATTCCCTCAGTGGAGCACCACACAGAAGACTTGGATGACCGTATCCCTGGGACCCCTGGGCCCTGGCTAGTGCCGAGTGAGGACCGTCTCTCACAGGCTCTAGGGGTTCGGGGCGGGGGCGTGCAGCTCGCTCAAGAGATGGCAGCTGGAAGGCGGAGGCACTGAGCACCAACAGACAGCTTTGTGTTCACTTAGTGAAGTTCTACCTGGTTTTAGCATGCCTAAAGGCCAGGCATTAGCTTTTCCCTTAAGCTTTAACCTGGTCTAGTACCCTCCCATTGCTCACTGCTCAGTGGACTGGTCCCCACTCCTTCATGATGCCAGTGATACGGCCCTCCAGTAGCCCAGAGCGCTTGCACCCCCCCACCCCCACCCCCGCGCGCCTAGGATTCTCCTAGTTCCTTCCCGGTTGGGTTGGGAGGTAATAAAATAGCTGGATCCAGTCCTGACTTGCCAGGTGCTCTAGGCGGGGTGAGGATTCCCAGTCCACCCTGGAAGGGAGGGGTGGGTTAATCTGGTTTCGATGAAGGCCCTTTAAAACCACCCGAAAGCTGGACGCTGCTTCCTTCATGCCTCCAGATGGATCCTTATTTCTGCTTGCTCCCCAGTTTGCTTTGCTTTGTTAGCCCTGCACTTCTTCCTATTCATTTATTTCACGTTTGGAGTTCGCACATTATTGCATGTGTCGTGAGGAATGCAGAAGTGGGCCAGTTGTGGGCGTGCCCCAGGAGGCTCAGGGTTCCCGCATGAAATCCTTCAGCCCCTCAGCCGTCATCAAGATAGCAAATCTAGAAAGCTGGCGCCTTCCTCCACCCAGAGACCGCGGTCTCCTACTTCCGGCTTGGAAAAAAAAAACTAGCTTTAACTGGCTTACAGACTGCTACCCTAGGGGAGCAGTCTGGGCCCCCCCCCCACCCCATTTAGGAACAGAATGGGGAAGGTGTGAGTCAGTGCCCGGGGTGGACCAGGCTAAAAAGGGCTGTTAGAAGTCTTTGGGTCACGCCTCCCCTTTTCCTTAGAAGGTGGTAAACTGCACTGGGCGGGTGATCCTGGTCTGGGGAAGAGACTAGAGTTTCCTTCACCCTGGGAGTTGAGTCCTACTGTCAAAAGGCGTATATAGACAACCTGGGTAGCCACAAAGCAGGCTCTAGCCAAAGCTACAAATGTCCAGTCACCTTTGCTGTTAACCACATCCTGAACACCCAGTCCCATCCCCCAAAGAGGGAAGTTGTGGTCCAAACAGGCAACTTTCGCTCCTATAAGAAGGATGCAGGGAGGGGAGAGAAATGACAGAACCAGAGTCTCAGGTAGCACTGGGGTTGGGACAGACTGCAAAACCCAACATGGACATCTGGAAGCTGGGGTATAAAGAAGTGAACACTTGGAAGTGGTAGTGCTGTGAACATTGTGGGGATGTGTAGGGGTGATTTCCAGCTACTTATGACTCAGAGTTCAGAGGGAGTATGGCTCCCCAGAAGTCAGGAAAAAGGTTCTAGTATACAATTCCTATACAATTAGTCACACCCAGGGGACCCCAGCCACCATTTCCCTAGTTTAGTTTCATCCCTGCTACTAGCTTTAATGGAATATTTATTTTCCTCTAGTTACACACCTACTCAACAACACTGATAGATCTTTTCACAAAGGGGGAAAATGAGGCCCAGAGAGTACAAATAGATTGAAGGAGAGAGCTCAAAGCAAGATTAGTCAAAGCTTGGTTTTGAAACCTTTCATCTTAATCTCACCCATATTTGACAAATACCGCTGAACCTCAACTGTATACCTGCTCTAGAGAGTTCTATGATGATACCAGGGAACTCCATTGTGTTGCTAGCATAGCGAAAGTAGACTGATGTCAGTCAAGAATGACAAGAATACATGAAAGAAAGATGGGTGGTGGTGGCATGCACCTTTAATCCCAGCACTCGGGAGGCAGAGGCAGGTGGGTCTCTGTGAGTTCGGGGCTAGCCTGGTCTACAAGAGCTAGTTCCAGGAAAGGCAAAAAAGCCACAGAAAGGGGCTGGAGATATGGCTCAGCGGTTAAGAGCACTGACTGTTCTTCCAGAGGACCCAGGTTTAATTCCCAGCACCCACATGGCAGTTCACAACTGTCTGTGACTTCCCGCTTCCTGTTGAAAAACACTGATGCACATAAAATTAAAATTAGAAAGCCACAGAGAAACCCTGTCTCGAAAAATGCAAAAAAGTACATAAAAAGATAGTTTCTAAGAGAAGTGCTAATAAAAAGAGGGTTATGGCTGGAGATTGTGTACACCTGTAATTCCTCCTTGTGGGCAGCTGAGTGACAAGAGGATCCCAAGCTCTAAGCCATCTTGGGCTACACAGTGAGACTGCTTCAAAGAACAAACAAAAGGAAAGATAAAGAAAAGGAGGGGTTATATTGTGGGAGATGGTGGTGGGCTGCTGGCATCTGTTGCTGAAGACATAACGTTTGAAGTGGAACCTGAAAAACCAGAAGCCAAGAGAATGAAAAGCTGGGGGAAGTGCATCTATAGTAATGGGAACGGCAAGTACAAAGGCCAGAGGCAGCTAAATTTGCCATGTTCTACAAGTTCAGGTATTTATCACCCCTTGAATGGATGCATTCAACACTGAGAAAAGTTTCAACCTTTCCATTACTCAGTCACTCCTTCAACAATGGCAATTGTAAAGGGATCCCCTTAATTTGGAAGGGAACCTATGTTTAGGGGCGCAAGCAGGGCCTTAGGTTGAATTCAGGCCTTCCAATGGTTTCTTTATACTTGAGGTGAGTATAACAGTGGCGCACGCCTTTAATCCCAGCACTCGGGAGGCAGAGGCAGGAGGATCTCTGTGAGTTCGAGGCCAACCTGGTCTACAAGAGCTAGTTCCAGCACAGGCTCCAAAGCTATAGAGAAACCCTGTCTCGAAAAACAAAACAAAACAAAACCAACAACAACAACAGCAACAACAACAACAAAAAAACCCAAAAACAAATGTCCAGAACACATTGTGTGGGGGCATGTCCTGATTTCAGGTAACCAGGTGCATGTGTTAGAATTAGATACTAAGGTGGCCAATTACTCAATGGTGAATAATTAATTGCTCAGGAACACAGTGCAAAATGTCAACTTTCTTACCCAAAATTGTACTCCAAGAACCATCCTCTTACCTTGTCCAGCTCTCAGCAAAAATGTGTGCTTTCCCTATTCTTCACCTGAAGCTGACTTGGCCTGTCTTCTCAGAACCAGAAAGCTGAGAGCCAGCACGAAGGCTGCAGACTTCCCTGGAATTGTAGGGCACAGAGTAAGTCGGTAAGGCTCCCTGGACTCTAAGCAGATTATTGATATCACTACTTTTTACCGGGTGACCGGCAGGTCCTCTTCTCGCTCAGTCTTTGCAGCACCTATGGCCTTTATTTCGTACTGCACCGTCCTTTCTAACCAGAGCCTCCCACTCTGGAAACCCGTCTCATACCCTCCACCCCATTTGACTACAGAAACTGACCTGTTTTATCAGGAACAATTTTCAATCTTTCTTCAATTCATCTCACTTATTGCGAACATTTACACCATTTCTTGAAGTAATTAAGTTTTAATACCCCACATCAAACCGAGGGTGTTAGGATATATACGATCTATCAGTGGTTCTCAACCTTCCTGATGCTGCGACTCCTTAATACAGTTCCTCATGTTGTGGTGAGCCCCCCAACCATAAAATTATTTTCGTCGCTACTTCCTAACTGTAATTTTGCTAGTCTTATAAATCGTAAAGTGAATATCTGTGTTATCCGATGGTCTTAGGCGACTCCCATGAAAGGATGGTGAGAACCCAAGGGGTCGCAACCCACAGGTTGAGAACCATATTGCTATATAAGCAAAGGGAAACCCTTCTAAAATTCAAAGCACTCCAAATTGAGGAAACGTACCTGGACTTGGGAATTTCTGGTTTAAACAGGGCCTTGGCCATTTTTTTTTCAGCTAAGGAAACTGAGTCACTCACTCTGTTGCTTCTTGGCCTTTTGACTAAGATCAAATGTAGGAAGTCAGATTCGCTCGGTTCGGAGTGGAACATACCGCTTTTTCATTTTTTTTTTTTTTTGAAAAGTTAAGGGTCTCTGCATTCTTGCACCTGGTTCCTAGAGCTGCCCGACAACTTGAAGATGCGGGTACGTGCAGGACCCATACTGTCTTTGGCCGCAGGGCAAAGGGGGCTTCCGGGGCGGCAGCCACCTGGTCCGGCCTCCTCCGGCCCCGCCCGCTTCAGCTAGGCGCGGTGATTCATTCCCTCCTTTGCCCGGGGGCTCCCTTCCCAGCCAGACGGAGGGACAAACGGCTGGGCTTGCAGCGACTTCGAACTCGTGAGCCAGAAAACAGCTTCTGTGTCCCAGCGACTCCAGCACACACCATGGCGGATTCTGAGCGCCTCTCAGCCCCTGGCTGCTGGTTAGCCTGCACCAGCTTCTCGCGTACCAAAAAGGGACTTTTCCTGTTTGCTGAGATTGTGAGTGCTCCGGGGCCGGAGGGTGGGCAGAGGCCGGGTGTGCAGGTTGGACCGCTCGGTACTGGACTGTTCGGGTTGAGGCAGGCACGTGGCCAGGCTGGTTGGCAATGGGGTGCAGGTGGGTGAGTTCGCGGATCGAAGCCAGGGTGCGGGGATCGGTGGGGCATGGGCGAAGTAGAGAGCTGGTGGTGCACTGGTGAAGCGAAGAGTCTATAACTTATGTTGGGGACTCGGTGTAGGGGGCGTAGACTCATAGAGGACACGGAGAAGGGGTCCTGGGGAGTGGGAGCCTTTCGTGGCAGGGCGTGGCCGGCCTGGGCACTAGCTGGCGGGCTGGCAACGTGCCCAAAGGCGGGGCCTGTTGGGGTGGGGTAGAACTAGTCCCCTAGGGTAGGGCGCTCCACCCTTCGCCAGTTCTCCCTTGCCAGTTTGGGACTGGATGGGAGGTCCTTAGCTCTTTGGATGGTTATAGGGAACTTTGGTTTTCCATCCATCTCCAAGTGGACACTGCCTTTGGGTCACTTATAAAATCGGTGCGGCGCCTTTAACGGAGCCCTGCCCTGCTAGTGTCAGTCTCACCCCTTCCCAAAGGGGTTGCCTGGGGAACCGCACGTCCCTCCCCTAAAGGCATGGACGCTGGCGCCACCAGCGCTCACAAAACACCTGGCAGAGCCACTCCCCTCAGGGAAAGGGGAACCAAAGCACATAATTCTGCTCTTTTCTTACTTGGTGACCCTGGGCAAGCCACTTAACCTCTCTATGACTCAAATTTCTCATGTGTAAAATAGAATAGAACCTAGCTCATTAGATGGTTGTGATGAAATAAGACATGTAAAACTCTGGACAATGCTTGGAGAACAGTGAGCACGTGTGAGAGGTGTTTAGCAGTCATTTTCTCATTCCTGGTACTTCTTTGAGAAACTGGATTTTTTTTTCTTTCCTCCCAACCCCCAACTCTCTCTGCTGAGTGTGCAGAACCTAGGGCCTCCTACACGTTAGGCAAATGCTGGGCCACAGCTACGTTGCCAGTCTTGGGAAGTGGATTTCATTTTTTTTTCTGATGGACATTTGAGTTTGAGATCCCTCTTTTGTAATTTAAACCGTTGCTTTTAACCCGTGACTGATTGAGGTCTCCTGGCCCCCTCTCAGGTACTGTGCCTGGTGATTTTGATTTGCTTCAGTGCTTCTACATCCGCATACTCCTCCCTGTCGGTGGTGGAGATGATCTTTGCTGCTGTCTTATTTGTTTTCTACATGTGTGACCTGCACTCCAAGATATCATTCATCAACTGGCCATGGACTGTGAGGAAGGGGCCAGCATTGCAGAGGGTGGCCAGGGGGTTGGGAAGTTGGAATGGTCTGAAGACCTCTGGGTGCTGAAATGACTTTTTTTTCTCCATCTACTTCACAGGACTTTTTCCGATCCCTTGTCGCAGCTATCCTCTACCTGATCACCTCCATTGTTGTCCTTGTAGATGGAAATGGAGGCTCGAGAATCGCCGCTGGGGTAAGGGCCCAAGAAGCAGATCCAAAGCACAGGAAGAAGGATTTGAGGATCTAGGGGCTTCTGCAGGAGTGTGTGAGCCACCACACCAGGCCAAAGTTGCTCTCAGGACTTGTGGCGAAGTCTGGCCCCAGCAGTGATTTTTATCTACTAAGATCATTTGCCATAAAACATTGTCCCTTGTCTGACACAGAGACCTTTGTGAGAAGCACAAAATGGCAGTCCCTTTGTCAATATGTTAGGCTACCATCTACTAGAACTTTGTCTCAGATGTAGTATGATGCATACCTTCTACATATGAAGCAATGGGGGTGGCTGTCCTGTGCTGAGGTAACTGGGGAGATGGTGGGGTAGTAAGTATTCAGACACCTGGAGGCCTTTCCCTATTGGCCCCTGGTTTCCTAGCATAGGGCTAGAGTCTTTGTACTATGTGGGTCAGTCCCTGGAGGTGGATACGGTTTGATTGAGTAGATTGAGTAGGTAAATCCTCTAATCCTGTCCCCTCACTCCTGTCTTCTTAGGTGCTGGGCATATTTGCTACGTTGCTCTTTGGCTGTGATGCCTACTTCACCTTCCCTCTCAAGCAGCAAAGACATACAGCAGCCCCTACTGGTAAGAGACAGGGAGAGGGAGAGAGAATATATGTGTGTGTATGTGCATACTTGCATGTGTGTGCATGCTGAGTGGTGGGATGGGGTGGGGGAGAGGGCTGGTGACAAACACCTTTAATCCCAGCACTCTGGAGGCAGGGGCAAGTGGATCTTTGTGAGTTCCAGGCCAGTCTGGTTTACATAGTGAGTTCCAGAACAGCCAGAGCTACATAGTGAGACTCTATCTCAAAAACTTAAAAGAGAAAAAAGAAGAAGAAAAAGGGAAAAGAAAAAAGGGAAAGGACCTTCTAGGGAAGGGTATGAATGCAAAATCTGTCCTGTATTTATACTTAGGACTTTTGTGCCTGTAAGTACTATAAGTGTGTCAGCATTGCTGTTGGTAAAAATGGGCATGTGGATCTACCAGTCCTTTCTTCATTTTGCAGACCCCACAGATGGCCCGTGACCCTCATTTATCTGTCTCTGCTACCTGCAAATAGCTCCTCCATCGAAAACTTCCTCTTGCCGGGTCCAGTGGCGCACGCCTTTAATCCAAGCACTCAGGAGGCAGAGATGCGTGGATCTCTGTGAGTTCGAGGCCAGCCAGGGCTACGCAGTGAGACCTTGTTTTAAAAAAAAAATACCTCCTCCTGTTTCCACAACACTCCCAGCCAATTCTCTGACCCCACTGACGTGCTTATGGTACAGGAGATTGAACCTAGAGCTAACTGCATACTAGGCAAGCAGTCTCTACTGAGCTATATCTCCTGGAAAAGTGCCTTTGTTGGAAGAGTGTTGTCTTCCAGCCTGCCAATCAACCCTCCTGGGTGTGGTCACCTTTTTGGGTATGCCTAGGTCCCCCTTTGCTCTGCAGTACCAGCAGCTGATTTGAGTTCTGCTTGAACCATTCCCCCACATAAGCCACAAAATGAGTGACCCACTACAAATAACCTTTTCTCTGTGTGGGGTGAGCTGCGAAGGGCTAAATAAATAATAAACAGATTGTTAAAATCTATAATGAACAAGTTAATTTTTTCATCAAATGTATGTTAGCATCAGGAACAGGGAAACTGCAGTGAAGCTATTGGAGCAAAGAAGCCAGGCCTGTTGTTTTTTAAAACAACTATTGCATTGTTTCACTAATACAAACAGAGGGTGGAAATGGGGCCATGACTTAGTTTAGGGGAATCATGGTGTACACTCACTGGATAGTAGAGTCCCTTAAGCAGCCCGCCTTCAAGCCACGATGCAGTTCTTGTCTCGGGTCTGGCGAGGCGTCACTGGGTGAGACACCTGGATGAGTGGCGGGGCTGGGGAGTTAAAGGTTTCAGTTGCAGTGTCCTGAGTGGTCCTGGACCTACACAGGTGAGGGGGCAGCGGGATACGTTCCCCTAGGAAGAAGCCATCATCTTCAGAGGACTCTGAACTGGTGCTAGAGGGTGAGTTGGAACAGGATCCTGAATCCGAACCCGATCCTATGTTACATCGATGGTGGCTATGTCTGCCAGGTTGGTGGTGGTGATGGTGGCTCCCGCGGTGTCGGCGCCTTCGTCGGCGGTGGCGGCAGCTGGGGGCCCTGGGTGGGGGACTTCGCGGCCTTCGGCGTTGGGCTGGAGGTGCGCTCAGGGTCCGTCTGGGCCCTCCCTCAGACACCAAAGGGTCGCGAAAGCTGACACGCGGGGTACTTTGGCGGCCAAAGGCATTATCATCTGGATGCAGGGCAGGATGTCCAGGGGTTTCTGTAGGTGGCTCAGGAGCACTGCGGAGTCCCAGCTCAGGCATAGAGTGGCGGTGCGGGGCCCCTCTCAGAAAGCGGGAGGGTTCATTGGGGCTTGCAACTATAAAAAGAAAGATGGAAGACTTCTGGTATCTGCCTGCTCTGTCTGGCCTTTACCTGAGGGAAGACTTGGAAATGCCTCTTTCCCTCTACCCGAAATGGGAAGTGGAACAGGGGTCAAGGATAGAATACTCCAAAGTCTGACTGTTGGTGCAGGCTTTAGGTGGAGAGAAGGGTAGGAAGTAAATTAGCATGAGTGGGTAAGGTTTGGTGTTTGGGTTGTGGTCCGCGAATGAGTTGATTGGCCAGAAGGGGACATATCAAAGGCTGGAGTAGATTTGGTTTGAGATGGAATGGTAGGGAAGTCTGGGTGCAGTGGATGGAGGGTAACCAGTTGGAGGAAGTGAGGGAAGTACTTGGGTTCAAGATGGGACCAGTTGAGGTGTCCTATGGGCTCTGCAGGTGCTGGGCGGACCCAGTCTAGTCAACAGAGTAGAGTTAGGGCTAGAGATTAGGCCTGAAATGGCATGGAGAAGGAGGATGGGCCCAGCTATTTGGGAGCAAGAATGCTTCAAGGCCAGGCTGGGCAGCCCAGGTAAGGCAGGGCAGAATCGGGGCTCACCAGGCTCGGTCTTGGTACAGGTGCCTTTGCTTGTCGGCTCTGCTGTCCCCTCCGCAGCAGGGAAAGAAGCCGCAGAAGCCGTGAGCGGTGCCGTGACTGTGCTGGCGCTCCAGCTGCGGCGGCCGGGCCCGGGCCCGGGAGCAGTGGTCTCAGCCCCGAGGCTGCAGGCTCGTGAACAGAAGATTAGGCCACGGCGTGGCAGGAAAGGGCGTCCCAGCAGGGCTCGACCGCACCAGCTACAGCAGAAGCAACGATCTGAAGCGTGCCAGTGTTGGCCCTCATAAGCCATCTGACCCTGGTCCAGGCCTGTGGGACCCAACATGAGTGAGAAAATTGAGGCAGCACCCATAGGCTACCCCTCTTAAGTGGGCTCTTAGGAAGAGGTGGGGGATTTGAGGTAGGGTACCCTGATTTTCCTTCCCACACCCGGAAGGGGCCCTTTCTCTGGAGAAGGCAGATAATGTGAGATTTGGTCCTCATCTTCCTTATCTCTTGGAGAGGGGCTGGCAATGGTGCCGTCTCCTCTTTCTTTCCTAGGGAGCTCATTTAAAGAGCACAAATGGTCACTGAGCTCTAATATACGGGCATTACAGGTGCCAGGCAGCTTCAGGTAGAAGGCAAATGGAAGGCAGGACCTGAAAAGAGGCCTGCTTGGTGGAGGCCGGACTTGGGTGAGACATGCATTTGCTGGGAAAGAAGCCAGTTTTAGAACCGGACTTAAGGTAGGATGAGGGTAGAGAGTGGAATAGAATAGAGCGGAGCTCTAAGCAGTCCACTCAGGATTATCTGCAGGTGTATTTAGGTGTATAGTGGGGGACTGATGTGTAGATGGGATTTAGAAGGTTGGGGGCGTATAGCTCAGTGGCAGAAAATCTGTTGAGTATGTTGGAGACCCTGACTCTGAGTCCCATCTCCAGCACCAAAGGAAGGGAGGAATGGCAGGAGAGTAGGAGGGTAGGAGAGAGGAGAAGGAGGAAGAGGAGGGAGATAGGGATGGTGATTGGGGCCACGGCCTAGCTGTTCATACACTTCTCTGTGCTGTCCCATCATGTTCACCCACCGATGTGTTCCCCACAGCCATCACAGTATTCCGCATGGCGGGCCTCATAGCAGGCGCAGCAGTGAGGGCGGCTCTGACGCATGACATAGCGCTGCCCTCCTAACGAAGCTTCACACTCGAAGCAGCAGAAGTGACCCATGTGCCAGTGCCGGCCCTCGGCCTCCGTACATTCAGGGGAGAAGATGATCTGCAGAGCATAGGGCACCTGGGGCTGTTAGAAGAGCGGCTTCTGCTTCCATCCACCCGCCATTCCCACCTCTGGCCTTGGAGGCACAAACCTCATCACACGCCTGGCAGCGAGGGCGCAGGCATTCAGCATGGTGGCGCCCACAGTAGACCTTGCCAGCATGATAGAAGTAGATGAGATCAACCAGCAGCTCCTGGCAGGTGGTACACACAAAGCACTGAGGGTGCCAACAGGCACCAAGGCCTGCTCGACTGGCAAATACTGCAATGTCTCCGCCTCCGATCTGCTTTCCACACTGCCAAATAACAGACACCATCACAGTCACCAAGATAGTCAGATGGATGGGGTCAGCCAAACCTGTGACAACTTGAGCCTTTGCATATTTTTTTTTGACAAGGTCTCATGAATTTAATACACGGCTGTGGTTGGCCTTGAACTCCTGATTTTCCAGTAACTAGAACCACCCATGGGATAAATTCGAGATAGTTCTTACTCACACGAAGGACAGGGACACATAAGAAACTGACTCTGCTCATGGGAAAGCCATAAGGAGAGGACCTTAACTATCATGGGTGGCCTTACAGACAAGCTGTCCTCTAGGGGCTAGGGGAAATCTTAAGCTGGGTCCAGAGGAGGTGTTATAGACATAGTCTCCTCTGGGTGGACTTCACCAAATAGTTTCAAGGACAGGTTTCCACCCACCAGGGATGGCCTTGGAGACAAATCCCGCCAACTGTAAGAGGGCTTTATCTCAGGACTCAGGCTCTATCACTACATATAAGTTTATTATTTATTGCTGTTATTAATCTGCATTGTTGGGGATGGGCTTGTAAGTCAGTTCTTTGCTTTGAGATTGGGTCTTATTACGTACCCTGGCTGCCCTTGAACTTACAACAATCTTTCTGCCACAGCCTCCCAAACATCGAGATTATAGGTGTGAGCCCTCCCATGCCCAGCTATGTGGGTCAGATCTTAATTAAGAAGGCCCGATCACAAGAAGACCAAAAAGACAGAAATATACATCAAGGCCTTCTTAGAGACAACTTGGACCCAACAGTGGTGTCTAAGGGATAAGCTCTATACATCAGAGGGCTCCAGAGACACCTCCACTGGGTGTTAAGTAGTAGGCCTCCACTTGCTGAGGTCCTCTGTAGCTCACCTCCTCGCAGACAGCCCCATTAATGGTCACTGGGAAGATTCGAACGGTGCCCCGTCCCAGATTCTCCCGCTTTCGCTGCTGGCTGAAGGCTCGCAACTCTTTCTTCTCCTCTTCTTCCAGGGCCGTACAATACTGTGCCTGGGGAGAGGAGGAGTTTTCTAGACTTTGTCCATGCTCATGGAGTTTACTTCTAGGCATGTATGTATGTATGTATGTATATGTATGCATGTATGTATGTACATATACATATCTATGGTGCCTCCTACTGGAACTACCCATTCACCTGTCTCTCAAGGCTTAGCTACATTTGGTCAAGGAATGTCCCCTTCTGACTCCTGCTTTCCTAGGCCTTTCATTTCAGCTCAGTTCACCTTTTCTTGGCTGACCCTGTCCATTTCTTTCCAGTTGCCCCAAATCTGTGCAGGCTGTACCCCACTCCTGGTATTCCATCCTGTCTTCACTCCTCACCTCGCTGTCATGTGGAGGCAGCTGGTGCAGCAGCTGCTTTATTCTGTATTTCTCCCCAGGACTGTTGACATAGGGGACCTTATCCTCTGGGAGGCAGCTGAAAAACTGGTAAACCTGGGAGGACACGGAAGGGTGAGAAAAGAAAACAATTACAGTTAGGGGTGAACCAGGAGACACTGTGGTCATGGCTTCCTGGTTCTATAGGAAAATTAAAACCACCTGAAGAGCGCGTCTCCTGATGCCATCCTCTTTCCAAAGAATGGTTGAAGTAACCCACAGAGCAAACCTGCTTCCTTCTTCCCTCTATAGCAAAACTTCTCAAGAGAGTTGTGTGCATTTCCAGGTATTCTACTTCCTCTGCTCCCATTGTATATTGAGCCCACTCCAGTTCAGCTTCTGGCCCTGACTACCTGCAAAACTGTTAAGGTCCCTGGGGATGTCTGCTTTGTAAAAATCATTGTTCAAGTCTTAGCCCTCATTGGTCAGACCATCAGTAGTTCTGGTTCTAGCTGATTACTCTCTCTTCCTGGCAACAGTTTCTTCCTTTGGCTTCCAGAATACCACATAGCCCCGGTTTCCTTCCTTCCTCATTGGCTGTTCTTCGGATCCTTTAAATTGCTCAACTAGCGGACCCCTGAATATAGAATGGTTATGGGGCTTAGTACTTGGTCCTTTGCCTGTATCTATATGCACCTTCTTAGAAACTGCATGTGTCTTCATGGCTTTGACTATCATCTGCTGGCTAAGGTGTCCACATGCAGCCCTGTGACCTCTCCCCAAGTCCTAGGTAATTTGACTAGCACCATCAACTGCTACTCAAACATGCTCTTGATTGTCTTTCTCTTGCTCTTCCTTCCCTCCCCTCCCCTTCTCTTCCTATTTGAGATAGGGGTCTCAGTATGTAGTTCTTGCTGCTTTGGATCTTGTTATTTAGATCAGGCTGTCCTCTGTTTCCTGAGTGCTGAGAATACAGGCATGTACTACCATGCCTGGTTTGCCTTGGCTTTTTTCATACTACTCAATTCATCTACTCATCTTTAAGCTCATCTTTCACTCTTCACTCAGTCTTACTCTAACCATTATTGTATATATGTATATATATATATATATACACACATATATATGTAAATAGGTAAATAATGAAACATGGTCCCACTGTTCAGCCCTAACTGGCCTGGAACTTGATCTGTAGACCAGTTTGGCCTTGAGCTCATAGAGATCTATGTGCCTCAGCATCCTGAGTGCTGGGACTGAAGGCCTGTGAAATTGTACCTGGCTTTCAATTTCCTTCCTTCCTTCCTTCCTAGACAGGGTTTCTCTGCATAGTCTGGCAGTCCTGGAACTTGCTCTGTAGACCAGACTGACCATGAACTCAAAGATCTGCCCCTCCCTTCCTTGCTCAGTTTCTTTTCTCAAAGACTGGGGCCTCGTTAAGTAGTCTAGCCTGGGCTGGGCCACATAGTGTGTGTTGCACACCAATCAAGGGCTACAAAGCCCTGTCTCAGAAAAACCTCCCCAGACAACAAAAGATAATGTATTCAGAATGAGGCTAGGAGGGATCCCACACTCAGTGGTAGTGCAGTTGCCTAGCATGTGCAAAGGCCCAGTGTGCTCTTCCTAGCACTCTGTATTTCCAAAAACAAGCCTCTCTCAGCAGTCACCCAGACTGTTGACAGCTTCCTCTCACTGTCTTGTTTCCACACTCAGCACTACAGACTGGTAGAGCATCCAGATATACTGTTACAAAATAAGACAAATCATGTCCCTCTTCTTTTCACCACCCTCCTGAGCCTTCCCCCTCATTCAGAAGGAAGTTCTCCCCATGACCTGCAGTCCCTCTGACCTTTCCTGCAGCCTGCTCTTGCCACACTGGTCTCCTCACATGTCCTCACACAGATGTGCCAAGCACATCCTGCCGCTGTGCTCCCTGCTCACTTTGCCTGGCCTGTGCCAACCTCAGACTTCTGCAAAGCTCACAGCCTCCCCTTTTTCAGAGTGGCTCAGCCAGGGCTTGCCTGGACAGTCTATTTATAGTCCTGGCCACCCTCACTCTCTGCTCCTCAATTTTCTTTTTTTATTCCATAGCCCTTCTAGCACCTGATGCAAGTCATCCCTCTCCATCTAAGAGTTCTATATTTGAGGGCTTAACTAAATGAAGATATTTTTAAAAGATCCATATGAACCGAACACCTACACACAGATTTTTTCTTGCCATTATTGCTATTTTTTTAAAGATAGGGTCTTATATATCTTATAAAGATATAGCCCTGATTGGCGTGGTATTTTATACAGCCTTAAACCTGTGGCAATCCTTCTGCTTCCACCTCCCCAGTGCTGGGATTTCAGGCATGTATCACCACATCCAGCTATTTTTTTCCTAAACACTATCCTTTTTTTTCCAGTTTTGGAGGAGTCCAAGGCTTTGCACATGCTAGGCAAGTTCTTCACACCAGAGCTACAACCCCAGGCCAGAAATAACACAACAGTGTACGAAGTGTTAGATAACCTAGGGAAGATTTAAAGTGTTTGGGAAGATGTTTGTAGGTTCTATACAAATGTATGCCATTTTGCATAAGGCATAGGTTATAATCATTAGTGCATAATTTTTTGTAAGAGAAGAGCATCTTTGGATTTTGGTATGCCCATGTAGGAAAATAAGAGTCCGCATGCATGTGCGTCTGTGTGCGTTTTAGTGCTGGGTGGAACTCAGGGCTGTATGCATGCTAGGACAAATGCTCTTGTCTTGGGCCATATACCTAGTCTTTGTTTTATGGTTTCTTTACTGCCCTCAGGGCCTAGACAGGTCTGATATACAATCAATGTGCAGTAATAACTGAATGGATGCATCCATGATGACAAGATAAGGGGCTGAGATCAAGTCTGAAGTACCAGACAGGCTAGAGATGAGGCTGGAGAGATGATTTAGTGGTTGAAAGTGCTCTCGTGTTCACCCGGAGAACTGGAACTCAGTTCCCAGCACACTCATGACAGCTAACATTCCCCCCCCCCACACTACCCGTAAGTCCACTTCCAAGGGATCTGATACCCTCTCTGGCTTCTTTAGGTACCCATACACACCTGGTGCACACACACACACACACCCCTTAAAGAAAAAAGAAAAAAAGAAATGGGATGACAAGTGAGCAGGACCTAGGGGAACTGGCCCAGCGATCACTCAGAACAGAGACACTGACAGTTGGACCACACTTCTGCATTCCTCCAGAAATAAATTTGCGCTCAAATGCATCTGTGTGCACCCACTGGAGAAGGAGAGTGGGTGGCCAGCCTTTGGTCACCTGCTCCGGCTTAAGGCCAGGGGGTACCCAGGCATACTCCTCTGAGGCACAGCCTGAGTCGTCATCAGAAATGGAGTGGCGCTGGAAGTCCGAGATGAGCTGGCACATAATGCGCTCTAGGTCCACAGGTACAGTGTGCACTGCATGCTCCTCCCGTGGGCATTTGCAGTGCTGGCAGATCTTCCTGTGAGAGCCAGGATAGGAGTCAGTTACTAAGGAGTTGCCCACCCCGCTTCCTAGGCAGCCCAGGCACGGCAGAAGGGCAAGGCATGTAGCTTAACACCAGAGGGTTCAGAGCTGGGACAGAGCTATGTGCCTGGGGCCAGGGCTGACAGGAGTTGGGGCTAAGCCAAGGTCTAACTTTGCTTGTGACCAGGCCATAAGACACTGGTTGTGCCAGGCTCTGGATGATGACAGGTCAGGAACACAGGGGCCTAGAGGACTGGGGGTTGGGCTGTGATTCTGGTGCAGGATACTAAGGGGTGGGGCTTCAGGGTCTGAAGGACATCACCCAACCAGCTCTGGTGCATGGGTCAGAGTCTCTGGGCAACAGGGGCGGGACTCCGGGGTTCAGACTGGTGTCTCAAATCAAGGAATTTCCTAGGGAAAGATTCTGCTCCTGGAGGCAGGTCTTGTGTTGAGGCCCTGAACTTGTGTACAGGGAAAGTGGGGACACAACTGTGAGTCTGTGGACTATGGGCTCCTAGACTTTGGGTGTAAGCCTCCAGGAGGAGAGAACACTGGGCCTAGGAGAAAAGTTCTGAGCCTAAGAAGGGGGCTGAGGGAGTATGTGGAAGGGGCTAGATTTCTCTAGACATAGAACCCAGACTTGGAGAAGATGCTTTTGGGGGATAGGACTGTGAAACCCTCCTGGGAACAGGTCTCTTGGGAATGAGTCAGGGGGCGGGGCTCTGGAATGGACTTTTAGGTTTCTTTCCCAACTCTGCTCTGTAGGCAGAGCTCAAACCTTGGGGCAGGACTCTGACAAAAGCTAGAGGTCACTTACCTCCAGCCGTGCAGCAGGAAGCCTGGGCACTGTTCCCTACAGGAATTGCAGGGCTGGCCATGAGCAGGGTCTTCTGCCTCGGGAGGCTGTAGTGGGTGGGGGCAGATGCAAGGCGAAATAAGGTGAGGGAGTAGGGCAACGCCTGTTCCTCCACTCCCAGGCTCGCAACCGCAGGCTGGGGCCTGTCTCACTGGGGGCAGCACTGGGCAGGCTGAGACCGCGCCTGGAGCGCGGGGGAGGAGGAAACAACCAAACCAGAGGCAGGGCAGCTGGGACCACTTTCTTGTATGTTCCTTCAGGGAATTCTCCAGTCTGGGCTGGTCTGTCTCTCTCTAGTTCTCAGACAGGTCCATCAGTGTCCTCTCCTTACCAGAGGAGGGTCCCTAATCTTGGTATTCCCTCTCAAGTCTTATTCTGATCCCTTCAACATCCAGTTCCACAGAGTAGGCGGCTGCGAACCCACCCTTCCCTGAGATTCCCATGAACTCTGGACAATGCTCTTCCCTAAGGAGTTCTGCTGTCCCTCCCCCAAACCCTGGCTTCACCTCTCCTACCTGAGGAATTGAGGAGTAACTATCTTTAGGACCACAGTACGTCCCTGTTCCGTTCTGAAAGTTACATCCCAATAAATCTCTGCCTTTACCCTTCACACTTTAGGACTATTCTCTTCTTTGGTCCAGACTCCACCTTTCTTGGTTAGAGATCTTCCAAAGAAAAGAGGGGAAATCCTCCTATCTAGGAAGTCAAAAGCGTCCAGACTCTGATGGAAGCCTGGAAATCTTATTATACAAACCTTGGTTCATTGAGTCTTGGTACTCACGAGTGAAGGACCCCCCCCCCGCCCCGTGCGCTCCTCATTTTACAGTCCCCCTAGTGTATGAGGTCCTTTACTCAAGAGCTCAGGACGTCCCTGCTCAACTTCAAATCCCAAGACCCTATTTTCAACTTTAGGATTAATTCACAGTTAAGGGGGTGTCCCCAGATTGCAGCGGTGATAAAACGTGTGAGATGTGTTAGAGAGCTGAGCCACCATTTCTACACGTTTCTGCATCCTCGAGTGTGCTTCGTTCCCAGCGCCCAAGTCTTAGGAAAGCTGGGGAAGGGAATTTCCAGGCCGTTCCTGGGGCGCCTCCCCTCTGTCCCAGTGCCTTGCCCCCTCGCCTGGGCCTCAGTTTTCCCCTGACCCCCACCACTGCCCTTGAGCCCTGCTCACCGCACGCCCCGAGCGGCGCCTCCGGGACCCACGCGCGAACATGGCGCGCCTAGAGAGAGTCAAGCCCAGCTGGGTCAGGCGAATGGAGTCCTCCGGGCCGCCAGGCCACGGCGCATCCGGCCTGGCAGCTCTGTTCCGTAAACTTGACTCCGGGGTGGGAGGAGCACGCCAAGTAGGGCCGCCCCCAGGCCTGCAGTAGCTGAGGCACTGTGCTGTCCCAAATGGAAAGGTGAGTGCCTTGCTGGAAAGCCTGCCATTGGAGTTCATCCCAGGGCTAGAGCCAGAACAGGGTGTCAAGAGGCTGACCCTCCAGTGTCCCTCGGTATCACAGTCTTTACAGTTTGAAAGCTGTTAGACGTGGCGACATAATTACAGTGGTACACTAGAGTGCTTGCTTGGACAAATAGTTTCAATTTATCTTGGAAGCTTTGGGGGACAGGGTCAAAGCCACCTCTTGGTCTCTTCCCAGAGTCCTTTTTTTCAGGATGAACGTTACAAGAATGGTCCCAACCTCATCTTCAGTCCTAAGTGGTGCTCTGTGGCACTCATGGTCCTGCTAGACTTACTCCATTTTCAGAGACAGACCTGAGATTTATGTGGAAGAGAGTGAAATCACTGGCCAGGTTTTGAGGCCTGTTCCACATTCTTCCAAGTTATCCACTCCAGCCACTGTGCCTCCCGATCCCAGCCCAAACAAGTAGGTCTTAGAGCTTTCCTTCTCTCTCCCTTATTTTTCTGTAGCCAGGGAGATCTTGCCTTTCCTGAGCTCACTTCCAGAGCTGGGTGTCTCTTCCCTGCTCTTGGCATCTCTGGGCCTTGGGGCTAGGAAGGGGTCAAGTATTGGCAGCCACAACTCAGAACTCAGGCGCCCAAGTGGAGTCTTTAATTAGGCATGAGGAGGCAACGGGTCAGACAGGCCTTTCATCTTGGGCGCCCAGGAACTCTCCCTTCCACTCCCCCCCAAACCCCATTACACACAACCCTGTCACTTCCTGACCCTTGTCATGGAGAAACTGGGGTTGGGAGGGGAGGATCTTCATCAGTTAATCAGCCTCCCCCCCTGGTAGGTTTCTGGTTCCCCTCCTTAGACTGAGGCAAGAGAAAGAAGATAGCTACCACAGGACCTGAAGGGTTCACAAACAAGAGCGTGGGTAGGATGAAGTCTTGTGGAGTCTCCCTAGATATGGAGGCCTTGAGAATCTGAGGACAAGACTTCACTGGGACCAGGAAGGGTGGTGGCTAAGGGATCAGCATGAGGACCACACCCTAGAAAGATCCGATGGCCAGCAATGGTACAGCAAGCAGTGCTAACTCAGAGACTCGGAATACTTTGTAGGCAAGGCTTCAGCAGGATGCTACTGGGGGCTGAGCTTCCTCTGATTTCCTCTCCTCTTGCCTCCTCTCCCTTCATCTGCATCCAAAGGAAAAGATGCACCAAGAAATCAGAGCCAGATGAACTGGGTGGTTGAGGAGTTTATTTGGGAGAAGGGAATTTCTCATATTTGTTCTTCCTCGGGGAGGGAGTCTTCAAACAATACCGAAGGGCACAGGAAAGTAGGGGGTCTGGAGGGAAGAGGGAGGGGCCACAGTCAGACAAAATGGCAACACACGATCACAGGCACTACCAACATCACAGACACAGCAGAGGGTACAGGATGGGGGCTCCAGACCCAGCCTCCAAGTATTCCGGGACGGAGGAGAGTGTGAAGGGAGAGGGTAGAGAAAGGGGAAGACGGTGGGTCAGCCCCACAGACCTGTAGACTCTGTCCGCTGATTATCTAGTTGTCTCTTGAGAGGGTGAGCAAGGGACATTTCTCTCTGGACCCCACCCTTCACCCTCCAAACCACAATACTTGGCTCTTCCCAGGTTACCTCAATTCCCAGGGTGCCAGGCGCATTCTCTTTCCTACGTTTAACAAAACTTGTCTCACAGCTCCTAGCTACGGCCTCCCACACCCACTGCTTGGACCCTACTCATTTGAAACATATTTTCTTTGCTGCCCCATTACAGGAAGGGCTTCCCTTCAGGGACCATCACACACTCCTCATATCCTTCATATGCCCATCTGGAACCCTGACAGGACCTCTTCTCAAGCCTACATCACTCCCGAACCCCAGTTCTAGCCTTGCTCAAGCTCTTTGGAATCAAACACAGACTCCTGCATGTTTCAATATACACTCCTAGAGATGCTGGTTCCAACCCAAGCTGGCTCATTCTGGAGCCCACTGGATGTTAAAGCCACGCCCCTCCTAAAACCACTCCCTTGGGTCCCTTCCAACCCCATTCCAGAATGCTGTAGGACACCATTTCCCTAGAAGGCTCCATGTCTAGTGTCTAGTATGTCTGGAACAGCTCTCTGCTGACTCTCCAGAACTCCTCCCATCTCTCCACCTGGTTCACCCTTATCCTGTATCTCCACCCAATCTGTTGTCCTACTCTTGGGGTTGGATTTCCATTCAAGCATCTGTTCAGGCAATGCTGGAGGAACCAAGGCTAGAGAGTTAGGAGGAGCAGAGGGAGACAAGTAAAGGAAAAGTCACATTGACCCTCCCCATGCAGCCAAGGTCTGGTCCCCTTTCTAGAGTCCCCTTACCTCAAGGGACAGGGCTAGGGAACAGAGAGGGGCTGAGGAATGCAAGGTCAGGATAAGGGAGGAGCCCATTCAGGACTGGGCCCCTAGTGCATGGAGAAGTGGGTGAGGGTAGGGCTCAGACAGATAAATAGATATTTATATATAATATAATATATATATAAACAGCAAAGACAGTTAGGGTCTCCTGGTTTGAGGGGTGGAGACCTAGGGTATGGGGATAGGAAGGGGGGCAGGTCTTCTCTTGAGCTCTTGCCCACCCATGGTGTCTTCGTGGGCTTCACTGACCTGTAGAGACAAAAGCCACAGAAAGGAGAAGTCCAGATGAGGGTGGTGCCCTACATGTGAGGGTGATATTCCCAGGGAGGGATTGGGCCACAACACTTTTTCTTTTGCCTGGCATGTTTTCTACTCTAACAGCTCTGGAATCAGCCTCATCCTAGCTGCTCTCATGACGAAGATATTACCAACCTTGCTCAAATTGGGTACCAAAGGAACAGTTGAGGTCCTCTCTCTTAATCAAAAGAGCCCATTAATCAGTACCGTTCTAGTCACTGTTGAAAATCAAAATAAGTAACCCTATCTTGGTGAGCCTTACATAATTATTAGGGGAGACAAAGCTTCACAGGATGAACAGAACATATTAGTGAATCACCTAATATAAAATGATAAGAAGCCAGGCATGGTGGCGCACACCTTTAGTCTCAGCACTCAGGAGACAGAGGCAGGTGGATCACTGTGAGCTCAAGGCTAGCATGGTCTACAGAGTGAGTCCCAAGATAGCCAATGCTATGTACTGAGACCTGTCACCCAAAATCAAAAAATTCTCTAAGTGAGGCTGTAGAGATGGCTCAGAAGTTAAGAGAGCTTGTCACTCTTTCAGAGAACCCACATTTGACTCCCAGCACTCACATTGGGTGGGTCATAGCCATTTGTAACTTCAGCTCCAAGGAATCTGACCTTTCTCCTGGGCTCCATGGTCACTTGAAATCACACGCACATACTCACACACATGTACATAATCAAATAAAAATAAAATCATTTTTTAAAAGTGCTCTAAGTGATGTGTGTATAGCATGAATGAGCCTTGATTATACCTTCCATCTAGTGGAATACAGTCATGAACCATAAGTTAGCAATTAAAATTGTGATACGGAAAAACACAGGGTGTGATGAAAGAGATAACAGGAGGATTTGTTTTAGACAAATAATCACTGATTATGGAGTTGGAGGTATATGCCTGTGACCCCAGAATTTAGGAGGCAGAGGCATGAGGAAACCAAGTTTGAGGCCAGCCTGGGCTACATTAGTGGGACCTTAGCTCAAACAAAAAGCAAAACAGGGAAGTGGAGGCACAATTCGGAATTCAAGGTCATCCTTAACTAACACAATGAGCTCCAGGCCAGCATGAGCTACAGGAGACCTGGTCTCAAAAATAACATCAACCATACAGCAAAGACAAAGCCATCTGTGCAGCATATGTGGGACTTGTGACGGACCACTCTGGAAAATTTTTGCCTTTTAGTGAGATGTTACAACTGACTTTTGAATACAGGACAGCGATTTCTGAATTTAGGAGGACAGTGGCCTAGCCGAATCCTCGTGCATGCTGGGGGTGGAACAGGTTGTAAATGGGATAGACTAGGCTCTTGCGAAGAGGGAAGATGAATGTGAAAAATGGAAACTCTGGGTCTGAGTGATCTGGAAGTTGCCTTGTAAACTTGAATTTACAGAGCCCCGCCTGTCTCTGCCTCTCCAGTACTGGGATTAAAGGCACTGGGACCACCACACCTGGCCAGGGACTTTTTGATTAATTAAATGTGAGATGCTTTAGAAGACTCTCTAACCTGGCTCACCCACTAGCAAATCTATTCCCATCTAGGTGATGCCACCTTTCTCTCTGAGACAGGATTTGGCTATATAGACCAAGCAGGACTCAAGAACTTGCAATCCCTGCGCCTCAGCCTCTCAAGTGCGGGGATTATATATGTGCTCCATCACGCCAAGCATTCATTTCTTTCTTTCTTTCTTTCTCTCTCTCTCTTTCTTTCTTTTTTTTCGAGACAGGGTTTCTCTGTAGCTTTGGAGCCTGTCCTGGAACTAGCACTTGTAGACCAGGCTGGTCTCGAACTCACAGAGATCCGCCTGCCTCTGCCTCCCGAGTGCTGGGATTAAAG
>JAQHUG010000461.1:362780-461652 GCA_028555095.1 Dicrostonyx torquatus | reverse complement strand
CTTATTTTACTTTTTTGAAACAGTGTCTCTCTGTGTAGACCCGGCTGTCCTGGAACTCACTGTGTAGACCAGTGTGGCCTTGAACTCACAGAGATCTGCCTGCCTCTGCCTCCTGAATGCTAGGAATAAGGCTTGCACCACCATGCCTAGCCTCTATATTTATTTTTAAAAGCACAAGTATGTAATAGATAATTCCCAGTTGTTTGAGTTTTGGCTCTCAGTTGTTTGAATCTCATTTCTAATATTTACTCCTGTTTGACCTTAGACATGTAAAATGTTTTAAAATATTATATGTAGGGTTTTCATACTTATTAAAAAAGACAATCAACTATAATGCACTTAGTCCAGGGATCAAGACATGGTTCATTTTACTTCCTTTACAGTCCTGGAATTCACTGACTTCTCTCCAAGTCCCTTGTTAGCTTCCCTGTCTAAGGGAAGCATCATTTCTGCCAATTTTAGCATCTCTACTCTTTTCCCTCCAGCCTGTTCATAGCATATCACCAGAGCATCTATTTCAAACGCATAGTTAACTATGTCAGTACCTTACTCAACTCTTTCTCATAGTTCCCATGCTTTTAGATATAAAAACCAGACATCTTAGAACCTGGCATTCAAGACTGCTTGATCTGACTTCCACCCTTAGTTCTCAGTAGTCTATGGTCATTCTCTGTGCCTTCCCCCTGACTTGCTCTTTTTTCCTCCCCGAAACATGGTTTCTCTGCGTTGCTTTGGAGCCTGTCCTGGAACTAGCTCTGTAGCCCAGGCTGGCCTAGAGCTCACAGAGATCCACCTGCCTCTGCTTCCCAGTGCTGGGATTAAGGGCGTGCACCACCACTGCCCGGCCTAACTTGCTCTTTTATCATACACCAACCCAATTACTTCAAACCTTTGTTTCAAGGCCAGTATAATTGTGTGTTTAGAGACCCAGTCTTTGATTGTGGCTCCCCTCACATTTCCTGGCTTGGTTGATCCAAAAGATGCAAATAAGAACCCCCCCCCCCGCTTCAAGAGTGGGGAGGGATCCATTTTAGGGCGGTCGCATCTGACCTCATTCACGATATTACCTGCAATTCCTTTGGAGTGTAGCCGACTCCCACTTTAGATAAACCTTGTCATATGTCTAAGCCACCTTAGTTTGCCCCGAGGGAAACCAGTAAGGCACCTGGCACACACCAAATGCCTGATAAGCTTTCCCTGAATGAATGAGACCCCAAAGGCAGAGCCAGAAGCAGAAAGAGGAGCTAAGGCATCTGTGTGGGAGGAGAGTTACTATCAGCTGTTTCAGGAAGATCAAGGGGGCTTGGAATCGGTTCCCTGGAGCTAGAAGCACCACTGTTTGCTGTCACCTACAATTTCTACCAATGGATTTAGGCTTTTGTTCTTTTTCTCAGGCAGAAGATGGGAAATGGGAGACACTTATGACACCAATTTAATATTCCTAAAAATTCTTGATGAGGGCATTTCTGCTTAAGTTACCAGGTGAACTGTAACCTCTAGGCCTTCTCCCTGTCAAGACTCTTGTACAGTCTGTCCTTCTTCAGGCTGACCTGACTGATGACCCCCTTGGAATACCTCTGTTCTTTCTTACTATCCGGATACCCAGTGTCTCCTCTCTTCCCTCCCCCTATCTGCCCGGTGCCCTCCTTCTCCCCCACCTCCACTCTGTCTCCAGCTTTTTTTGGCTGCTGTCTCTTTCTCCTCCTCCTCCCTCCTTCCCTGACGCTGAATAATCAGGCCTAGCTGTCCTGGTTTCTGGAAATACTCATGTGTGGGCAGTGGCTCAGGGATGCAATAAGGGATGGTTGGAAACTGCTGGGCTGCCCCAGACTGCCAGCGCAAAGACACTAACATCCAGCAATGTGTGCTCAATGTTTGCCTCCTTCTGGGCGAAGGAAGGATAGGGGGTTTATTGAGCAGTAGATGGGGGTAAGACTTTAGAGGGCATGAACGCAGGCCATCTCATCTCCCAGGTCCTCTTCATCAAAGCGGGAAAGAATAGATTCTTCATCACTATAAAGGGAGGTGGTTCTCTGTGCCAGCAGATCACTGGCAGCACTGTCCATCTCATCCAGTGTCAGGTGACATGCATCTGCAATCTCCTGCTTGGCCAGGGCCACAAATCGTGGGTCTTGGGCAAAGAGACCTAGGCCTTCAGAGATGAGCACCTGGGGCGGGGATTAAGTGGAATAGTGTTGACCCATGGCACAATGAACAGAGTGGTCTCTGTGAAGTGATGTGCTAATGGTAGCATTCAGGGGAGCAGGGTCAAGTACAGTGTACTGAGAAGAGGGGTTTCAACATGCTTGACATAGAATCTGGCCACTCCTTGTTGTCTTTCCCCAGCTCTCACCTCTGCCCCTTCTACTCCAGTCCCTTCCCCCATAACCATCAGGACTCACAGCCTCCACCAAACTGTCAGCACTGCCTCTCTTGCGGTGGCTGGGATCTGAATGTGCTCCAGGCACTTGCAGACAGGTGAAGGTACGCAGTGGCCCACTGAGTTTGTTAAGGTACCCCTCACCCACTGTGGCGTCCTCCACCAGCAACAGGGGGGCATATAGCAGTCGTCCCTTCTGAGGAGGGGCTGCCCAGGAACCCTGGATCAGAATAAACACCAAAGGGGGCAAGGATTGGTGAGTATGAGAGTCTAGTTCCGTCCCTTTTCTCTAATATACACAACTGCAGTTACACTGAATGGATGTAATTCAGAGGAGAAATAAATGACTTCTTTATTTGTGGGGATCAAAACCAGAGTCATAAACATGCTAAGTAAATGCTTCACTACTGAGCTCCATCCCCAGCTCCAGACTTGAGTTTATGTCCTAGTACAGAAAGCCTTTGTTTGTGTGCATTATATGTTATCTATCTATCTATCTATCTATCTATCTATCTATCTATCTATCTATCTATCTATCTATCTATCTGAGACTCTATTATCAAGGTGGTGTAGGAGGTCCTTCTGTCTACATGTTGATTTTATTTTTTTTTAATTATTATTATTATTTTTTTTGGTTTTTCGAGACAGGGTTTCTCTGTAGCTTTGGAGCCTGCGCTGGAACTAGCTCTTGTAGACCAGGCTGGTCTCGAACTCACAGTGATCCACCTGCCTCTGCCTCCCGAGTGCTGGGATTAAAGGCGTGCACCACCACTGCCCAGCTTACATGTTGATTTTATTGATTAATGAATAAAGAAAACTGGCTTTTCCTATAGCATGGAAGGAGGAAGGCAGAGTCAGAGAGAAGGGATGGGGCCACCGGAGACAGATGCTGGGAACTTTAGCTGCTAAGCCACAGCCACGTGGAGATACACAGATTACTAGAAATGGGATCAATTAAGATGTAAGAGTTAGCCAATAAGAAGCTAGAGCTAATGGGCCAAGCAGTGATTTAAATAATATAGTTTCTGTGTGGTTATTTCGGTTCTGGGCAGCTGGAATGAACAAGTGGCCTCCCTTCAACATCAAGGCCTGTAATTTACTATGTAGTCCAAGTTGATCTCAAATTTGCAGCAATTCTCCTGTACCAGCCTCCCAAGAGCTGGGATTATAGGCATGAACCACCCCATCTAGCTGTTTTGGTTCTTTTGAAACACAGTCTCATGTGACACAGGCTAGTCTTAATTCTATATGATCCTCCTGTGCCTACCTTCGAAGTGATAGAATTATAGGTATGTGTCATCATAGCCAACTCAAAAACCTGGATTTAAATGTCAGTTGTGTATGTGTGTGTGTGTTGGGGGGTGTTAACCCTAACTCCAAGCGGAGCAGAGACAGGAGGATCACTGGAGATTGTTGGCTTCCAGCCTAGCCAAGAAAATGTGAGCCCTCAGTTCAGTGAAAGAGCCTACTTCAAAGTAATAGGTGGAATCAAATAGAGGAGGACACTGACAACCTCTTGTGAACTCTGCACACCCCCATGGGTGACTGTATCCACATGCTCACATGCACACAGACACAAGAAGACATGTATACACATACAAAAATTAGTAAATGAATAATTAAGTACTAAGTCTTTTTAAAATGTCAGTTTTGCTGCTTACTAGCTATGTGATCACAGGAGGATAAACTTTGAGCCTCAGTTTCCTCACCTGTAAACTGGGGATCGTAAACCCATTTCCTAAGTACAGTGGGATTATGTGTAGTCTTTAAGTGTCCTATTCTTCAGAAGTCCCTGAAATGTTCAGCCTAAGAAGTTATCTCCCTGAAGGCCACAGTGACCCTTTTCCTCACCTGAGCCCTGCCTGGTCCTGAGGTCCGTCCACGATGGTAGGTACCTGGGATGGGTAAATCTTCACAACTGCCCTGCTGTTGCAGACACTGGATGGTGAAGGAGGGTTTCCGACCTGGTGGGCAAAGAAACATTGCAATTTCTCCCTTGCTCTGTTCTGTTAGCCCTTTGGGTTCCATAGGGTCCATTTGTCTGCTTACCTGCAGGTGTTGGGGGCAGCAGACGTCGACGTGGTGTGTGGTGCCCATTTACATGTCTCTGGGGCTGGTGAGGTGGCAAACCGACTGGGTTCGGGGGAGTCTCTCCCTGCTCATCCAGGTAGGGGGTCCTGTGGGGAAGGCAGAGCTAGCAGTGAACTCGTCTGGGACTCAGAGTTGGGGTATCAACACTCCCGCCCTCCCCTGCACGACCCGTGTGGTGTGGCCAGGGTACCAGTCAGGGACTTCCTGTTCCTCATTCTGATTGTCCTGCTCTTGAACTCCTTTGAGCTGAGTACTTCCTTCCTCTGGGATAGGGAACATGAAAACCCCAGAGCGTCTCCTGGAGAAGTGATGTATATTAATTAGACCAGGTCCCAACCCCCCCATATGTGACCCAAGGCTCCCTGTTCCTCTTATCCCATGCGTGTCCCCTTCTTTGTGCAAACACTAGGATTTAGAGTTACTTTAAAACAGGGTCTTACTATGTAATCCTGACTGATCTGGAATTCACTCTGTAGACCAGGCTGGCCTTGAATTCAAAGAGAGCTGTTTCTCTCTGCCTACTGAGTGCTGGGATTAAAGATGTGCGCATGACACTTGATTTGCATTAATCTTTTGCACTGCATTTCTCACATTTTCTTGCTAGTCTCTTTCCCACCCTCTATTGCCATTTGAGCCCTTCATTTATCTTTGTCTTTTTTTAAACAGCGACTCAAACTCACTATATAGCCAAGGATGGCCTTGAACTCTGGCTCCCCCTGCCTTTACCTCCCAAGTGTTCAGATTACTGCTGTGGCCCATCGCATTTGACTCTCACTTGAGCCCTGGAAACACATCTGTCCTTTCTGAATTTCTTCTTGAAGGCCTCTAGCCCTTGTCCCATCTCATTCAACACCATGTCTAGTCTTTCTTCATTCTCACAACTTTCCCCAGAAGCTTGACCATACCTGTGGGGCTGGGATCCAGCCTGGAGCACATTGGGCTTCTTGGAGTTGGCAACCACTCCATCATCATCACTAGGCCCAGGTGAGAGAAAATCTGGGAGTTTCTCCCTCACAGGTAGAGACCCCAAAATCCTGGAGCTCCATCGAGATTGGGCCTGGGAGTCTGTGGAGTCCTGAGGGGGAATTACTTGACTGAGTGCTTTATCAGTGCAATGCCTAATTTACTTGATCAGTGTTGCCCTCACTGGGCCATAGGGACCATCACTCCCTAGGGGCTGAATCTGGCTCTTGTTTTCCAACAGTTAGTGATCAGTATTGAATAGTTTTCCATTGTAGAAGAGACTTCTCCCCAGACACAGTATTGAACTCACTTAGGAGTCTAAGGGAGCATTTTATAATCAAGAGTTTTGAGGGAAGTAGAAACTTGTCCTCACTTTGTATGTTTCTGGGTTGCTCTCAGCTTCATCCTTCTCAGCCTCCTGACCCACTGTCTCTTCTTCTTCCTCCTCAGTGTCATAGGTTAGGGCCTGTCGCATCTCAGGACCCAAGTCCTGAAGGGTTTTTAGACCAGCCTGTAGGGATGGATGGAAAAAGAAGGAACTTGGGTAACTCATGGTCTAAATTGCCCTTCTGTGAACTTTCTTCTCATGCAGAAGTGTGTGTGTCAGGGCTCTGAGGTTCCCTTGACCCTCTATGCAGCCTAGGTCTGTTTCTTCCTCTGTGACATGGGTTTCACCCCAGGCCCTGTCTTTAAAACCTGAAGGACGGAAGATGTGCTTGCTGGGGCCTCTGTTCCTAGGAGCCCCTTTTCTTTCCTTCTCCGGAATTTTCGGAAATAATCTTGGATCAGAAATGTGGCGTAAAATTTGCCCACGGTGACTTCCTCCTCTGGGACAAGAAAACAGGGCAGTTACACAGGGTTCCTCTGCTACTGTCTCCCCAGTTCCTACCTACCAGCAATAGTCTGGGCAAGCCATTAAGGAATTGGGGGTGGGCGGCTCACCATCTGGAGGGGGGATGACCTCATCCAACAATTTCTGCTTTATCCGCTTCCAGATCTTTTTAATGACCATCCGAAGCTCCTGGTTGGCTTGATCCAGGTTCCCTACGGTGTAGGAGAGTGTGAAGTAGGGGAAGTGGAAGTGCTGGAGTTGCTCCTTATTGCTGGTGAAGGGGGGCTTTGCTTTGAAGCTTCACATTACTGCTCTCAGATAGGGTGTGGAAGCAGGCTGGCGAAGCCAAAGTCACCCGTTTTGAGATTCCAAGTTAGGAGACACATATCTGTCATTCTTTACAAATTTGCTCCCTGAACCCTCCCCAGGGTCCCTTTCACTCCTGTTCCTCCTCTCCCCCACACCTTCTGTCTTGATCTTCAGGGATGTCCGCACCAGGGCAAATAGTGTAGCGTTGAATGTCACTGTTCCATCTGAGTTGAGGGGCACATTCATTGCCACAAGTCTCTGTAAACACCAGAGACATAAAACCCACTCTGAGAATATGCTAGGCATACTCTAAGTGCCCAGGGTAGAAACCTTTGTGGATGCAGCCATATACCCATCCCTACCAAGGGCAAGTCCTTTTCCCTTTCCATAAAACATAGTGCCTTCTTGGAGGTCAGCAGGTGAGTGTGTGTGTGGGGGGGCAAGTGCACAGACCTTGCAGGCCACTCGGTGTGGGCACAATTTTCCAAATCCCAGTGGGGGCTGGATGCGTCTCAGCAGGGCTACGACATCCAGGTGCTTGATGCGGCCCCTGGGGCAGTCAAGGAGGTGCCACTGGATCACCAGTATTCCATTAGGCTTTTCTTAAGCCCTGCCCCAAGCAAATCATTACCTCCCAAACCAACACCTCAAGGCTTTCCAAGGGAAGAACACAGATGGAGAGGACAGAGGATGGGGCAGTGGAAACTTCTTAATTGCTGGGTAATGGAATGTGTGGATCTGAAGTTCTAGGATTAGGGGGCTATGGAGGGCAACACATTATCTCTAGGATTCTAGGCACTAAGTTAGAGGCTATACTTGGCTCCAGGGTCATATTCGGACCAGATCCTCTTGAATTCATCAAGGTGATGGGGGCCCAAGATAGACCAATCTCTGGTTAGATAGTCAAAGTTGTCCATAATCACAGCCACAAAGAGATTTATAATCTGTAAGACAAGGAGCAAGCAGAGTTAAATCAAGGATCAGAGTTGGGTTTTGGGAGGTGGGTAGGAGCTGGGATGATTTTTTATGGTCATTGGGTCATAAGTTGCTTGCTTGATCTTATTGTTGGGGCAGCCCTCTCAAGATCTGGATGTCTCTGAACCACTCAAGGCCAGCCCCCATGGCAATGATGGTGTCAGTGGGGAAATGTTTCCTTACCAGGAAGGCACAGAGCATGAAGAAGCTGATAAAATAGACAATGGCAAAATTGCTACCACAGGTAAATTCCTCGCCTGGGCCAAAGTCAGACTCAGGGTCGCATCGATTTCCAGGAAGGCTGGCAAGCATTATCTCTTGCCATGCCTCACCAGTGGCACACCTGGGGATGGTCAAACGGGGTGGCATTCTGGAGAGGCTCTGAAGTCATGCTAAGTACAGTTGAGGGGGTCTAGGGGAGTGAGGGGATGGCTTCTTCTCACCAGGGGCTATACTTTACATTTATTTACTGTGTGTGTGTGTGTGTGTGTGTGTGTGTGTGTATGAAAACAATCTGTGGGAGTCTTTTTTTTCATTTCATCATGTGGATTCTGGGGATGGAATTCAGGTTGTCAGGCTTGGCAGCGAATGTCTTTACTTGCTGAACTGTCTCACCAGCTTCCACTTGAACACTTTAACAACTAGAATGACCATGGTAATGGCAGTTATAGAATGTCTTTTACAGATGAGGGTACCATGGACTAAAAAGGAGGCACATCTTACAGCCTGAAAAAGAATGGCCCAAGATGGAATATTTTAAAAGACTCCTCAGATCGCAGTCAGAAATGGCCTAGGCTTACGTGGAACTCAGGCCGCTCTGATATTTCCATAGTTTAGGCATCTTGGGGCCAGAGAGGATGTGTAGATACACTAGGTATTCTGGGGAGCAAGGTAGCAGGGACATGGGAGTGTATCACCTGAACAGAAGAAGCACAGCCTGTGGAAAGGTCTGGAAATTGTTGTTTCGATTTATCTGTGTGCCATCCTGAAGCGCCACCTTGCCAAACATCTATAGACATACAAAGGCTGTGTGCCGGGAGTGAACCCATGATACCACGTGTTCCCATCCACTTCACATCTCCTAATACCTAAGGGATCTTCATAATCTTAAAAGCTGTTACTAATGAGCTCATTCCACATATGCAGACTCACCTAGGGTCATCTAGTTTATCTTTCTGCTTCTCCATCCCCACACTAGGGCTATTTCTACCAAGTATCTCAGACAGAAGGGTTCCAGAGGGATCTTCTCGAGGGTCTCCACTTACCTGCATGCCAATGACTGCATAGATGAAGAATATCATTGCTATGAGAAGAGCCACATAGGGCAAGGCCTGGAAGAATGGGAAGGGGACAGGTATTTCAGGTGCCATCAGAGAACCATAAATCCCAGAATGCACTCCTCTCTACCAGCCTGGGTCTGCTGGGGATGCAGTATAGCCTCACACTTTCCTGGATTTCATGTGCTTCCCAAATGTAGGCACACTATTACACAGAGTAGGGTAAAGTCAGCGAACTAGAGGCATGTTAAGGATTGAAAGCCTAGAGAAAGAAAGTTGGAAATGCCATGGCAGACTGGGAACTGTAGCTCTGAGTAGGGACTTACCTGGAAAGACTTGATGAACGTCCAGAGCAGTGTGCGGATCCCTTCACCCTTACTGAGAAGCTTTACCAGCCTCATGACCCGGAAGAGGCGGAAGAATGTGATGGATATGCGAGAGCTGTCCTCTGAACTCTGGAGTTAGGGGTGCAGTGGTGGTGATCAGTTTGTGTCAGGTCTAGCAACTTCTTTCCCTCATGCCTTGGCCCTCCCAGCTCCCAAATCACTCAGAACCCAGGCCCAAGAGTGGTCAGGAAGCATTTTTTGTTTGTTTGTTTGTTTTCAAGACAGTGTTTCTCGGTGTAACTCTGTCCTGGAACAGGCTGGCCTCAAACTCAGAGATCTGCCTGCCTCTGCCTCCTGAGAGCTGGGATTGAAGGTATGCACCACCATGCTCAGCTGTCAGGAAGCGTGTCTAAGGACTCTTGGGCTGGGAGGGAAGGTTGAAAAAAAATATTCCTGTTAGGGGTGAGAAGCTACCTCGCCAAGATGGCCTCCATTCTGATGGGACATGTGGCCAAAACACAGGTGATAAAGGAGATGATGTAATTATATGCCCAAATGGATAAGGGCATAACATGGTGCACACACAGGGAATGGTGGGAAAGGTTATATGACAGTAGATCAAGGTGGTTGTAGACAGAGTTTTAATGGGGTGGAAGTAAAAGAACCAGGTAAAGGAGATGGTGCAGCAAAGACATTGAAAGAAACAAAGGGGCCAAAGTTTCATGGAAATAAGAATAAATGGATGGACATTGGAGAAGGCAGTGATGCAGAAATGCAATTGGCAGCATTGTCAGTCAAGGTTATTATCACGTGGTACCAATTGGATGAAATGATGGAGCCAATGATGCAATCAGTTGTGGTAACAGAGCCAGGAAAGAGCCAGTGTAGGAGATGACGGAGTTGGTGGAGCAGATGGAGTCAGCGAAGTAGTCAGAGAGATGATGGAGCCATTGGAATGGGATAGAGACAATGAAAGAGATAACAGAAATAATAAGGGAGGCATTTTAGGAGGCAACAAAGCCACTGGGTAGACCGCAAAATAGAATAAGGGGCTGGTTAGAGGGAGGAGTACTTTGCTAGAGCCCAGAAAGGACTCAAAAAAGAAAGAACTAGCATGAGGAATGCTCAGTCTCCAGGACTGGGGAGGATCTGAATGGGAGCTGTCTACCCAAGTGAAGGAAGGCTCTAGGGAGAGGGTAGAAGGGTTAGCACAAAGCCCAGTTCTCACATTGACTTCTGTGACGGCAATGTCCACTACGCTGCCCACTACAATAAGAGCATCGAATGTATTCCAGGCATCGGCAAAATAATGCTGTAGATGGGAGGAAAGCATTGTACTGTGTTCTCTTAACCAGCAGACCAGGATAGGGGACCAGTAGAGGATAAGCAATATTGAGGAGGCAGGGCCTAGTTTGGACCACAAATGGGCTGTACCTGGGTTCCTCTCATTCCTTAATCTTATGACTACTTGGTTGTTACCTGCTCCCAGGACTGTGGAATATGCTTCCTCCCAAAGGAGTTTATTCATAGGGTGTGGGTCTAGGGTGTACCTTGGGTTTGAAGGCGATGATTTTGAGCACCATCTCAATGGTGAAGAGGCCAGTGAAGACCATGTTGAGGATGTCCATGGCATAGTTAAAGGGAGCAGTCTGCTCATAGTGCTATGGGGAAATCAGATGGTGATAGAGCCTAAGACAGAGACATCCTACACGCAAACACATAGTCCCTGACCTGAGCTCAGACATCTGGGGACATGGAAACACTGTGCCTAACACTGTGTTTGCATTGCTTGTCTGCCCTTATGGACACTACAAAGCCCGGTTCTTGATTCCCAGAGTGCCATGGTTGACAGCTTCTGTGAAAAAAATTGTTATTTCATTAAAATATGCAAGAATTACTGCTTGGTTCAACTTGGTCTCTTTTTTCCTACTTTGAGGCTGGAATAGTTGCTTTGTGACCATAAAGCAACAACCAACTTACAGCAGAATGAATGGCACAGCAGGAAGTTGGACAGAACCAGGGTCACTGATCAGCAACGAGAAGACAGCCTAACTTAATGTTCCTCAGTGTTTGCGGTAAATAAGCGGACTGCACTGACTCTAGGGTGCACTACCGGTTTCATCTTAGAATCTGAGTCTGGAATGTATTTTATAATCTGTGACATCTTGCAATGGTCACGGACCATTGAGTTCACATTCCAGCGTCTTTAAAAGCAGAATGTGGTTTTTGGCCTTAGATTTGAAGAAAGGTTACAAATGTAACTTTGTTTGTTTGTTTTTTGTTTTTGTTTTTTGAAACAGGGTTTTTCTGTAGCTTTGGAGCCTGTCCTGGAACTAGCTCTTGTAGATCAGGATGGCCTCGAACTCACGGAAATCTGCCTGCCTCTGCCTCCTGAGTGCTGGGTTTAAAGGCGTGCACCACCACCACCCGGCTTACAAATGTAGCTTAATTTAAGGCTCAGTCAGTGAGGTGGGAGTATGGGAGGGTGTTGTTACTTGAGGTCTAATGCATTCCTAATAGTTCTCAAGGGATTATGTGAAAAGAACAAATAACTGGCAACGATCAAGATAGGGGTGGGGGCTCAGACAGACCTGCATGGCTAGGGCAACTGTGTTGAGTAGGATGAGAAGAAACATGAGGTACTCAAAGGCAGCAGAGTTCACAGCGGCCCACACACGGTACTGATGTGGATTCTTGGGAATGTATCGGCGGAGTGGCTGGGCTTTGAGGGCATATTCCACACACTGGCGCTGCATAATGGTATAAGGGGCATGAGTGAGCAGAGGAGGTTCACAAGACAAGGAGAGACAGGTTGGTGGCCATTGATCAGGAGAGAGAGATCACCTGGTTCTTGTCCAGCTCACAGTTTTGGTATTCCTGCTCTCCCTGGGCACGAAACGTGATGATAACAAAGCCAACGAAGATGTTCATCATGAAGAAGGCAATGATGATGATGTAGACGATGAAGAATACTGAGATCTCCACATGGTAATTGTAGATAGGGCCCTCATCTTCTGCGTGCGCATCTATGGCTTTGTATAGCAGCCTGTGGGAGATGGTGGGAGGTAGAGATGAGGGGATGTATAGGAGAATCCTAGCCCTTCTCAGACTTCTTCCCAGGCTACTTATACTTGCCTCCCAAACCTCCTAGTATACTGACCCCACTAAATTTATAACCTAATCATTTGGGACTTCTATACATCCACAAAGTAACCCCCTCAAGGCTTTTAAAGGGTCCCAAATATTTGTATTTTTTTTCCTTCTTTGGAGACAGGGTCTCACTATGTAGACTCGGCTGTGCTGGAACTCAACTATGTAGGCTAGGATCTCAAATCTTTTGTCCCAGACACTTCAAAGTTTCAGAGACTCCTATACTGTTCCCAAAGAATACTATACAGACCTTCAATGACATTTCAGAATCCCTATGTTTCTACAAACCTCTCATACCCATAATGGCCTCTGGCGCACCTCCTCCACGTGGTTCTCCAGAACTCCTCCACAGGCTTCTAAAGATCTTGGAACCCCATCCCACAGTCTTGAATGCTCAATTCCCCCCGGAAATTTCTGGCCAATATACCCAAGACTTTTGCAGCTTTCTGTAAATTTCTGAATCCTGTTTTCTTAGTGAACCCCTTTTGAATCATTCCACATCTTACTTACCCCTAGTAACACTCGCCCAGTTTTTTCTTTTCACCTATTACCCCTAGAGACCTTTTCCCAATTTCTAGAGACCTTTTTTCTGAAGTCCCAATAGTCCCCAGTGGGGTTCTGGGTAATCCCCACCCAGTCTTTCAACACACCAGTCTCTAGAAAGCTGCTCCCAACTGGATGTGGTAGCACAAACCTGAATCCCAGAACTCAAGAGGATGAGGAAGGAGGAGCACCAGTTTGAGGTCAAAGTGGGCTAAATGGTAAGACCCAGACTCAAGAAAATAAGGGGTAGAGATGCAGCTTAATGTTGTACTATTTTTCTAGTATATACAAAACCTGGGTTCCATTCTCAAGCACTGAAAAGAAGAAAAAGGAAAGAAAGGAAACCCTATCCAGGCTTAAGAGACTCTCTGTACATCCTTAAGATCCACTCCCACCCATTCCCAGTTGATCCCAGGCAACTATCTAGAATTATCTGTCCAGTCCCCCTGTGGTCCCCAAGGCCCTGCCCCTCACGCAGGCCAGCCTTCGAAAGTAGAGACAGTGAACAGGGCCATCATGGCTGAAAGGACGTTGTCAAAGTTGAAATCGCTGTTGACCCAGAGCCGCCCTCGGACCAAGGGCCGTGACACATCTCCATCAGGGTAGATGAGGAAGGAGCCCCTGTGGGTGTTATAGACAAGCTAGGTGAGTGAAGAGGAGTGAGGAGCCGTGGCAATGGCTCTAGGGTCTTTTTTAAATTTTTTTTCTTTATTGATATTTATTGAGCTCTACATTTTTTCTGCTCCCCTCCCTGCCTCTCCCCTCCCCCTTCAACCCTCCCCCAATGTCCCTATGATCCCAATTTACTCAGGAGATCTTGTCTTTTTATACTTTCCCATGTATATTAGGTCTATGTAAGTCTCAGTGTTCTAGGGTCTTTATTATGGATGGAACAGGGCACGATGGTGTACATAAATAGTTTGGGTTCATATCCTGACCTTTGATTTCCTGGCTGGGTTATTGTAGACATTCAATCTCTGTCTATGCACTTTCTTTTTTGGTTTTTCAAGACAGGGTTTCTTTGTGTAACAGTCTTAGCTGTCCTGAAACAAGCTGCTGTAGACCAGGCTGGTCTCGAACTCACAGCGATCCACCTGCCTCTACTTCTCAAGTGCTGGGATCAAAGGTATATGCCACCACCACCTGACTCATCTATGCACTTTTTGTTTTCACAAGCTATCTGAAAAATGAGGGTGCTAACAGAATCCATTTCCCGTATCTTACCAAGATTAACAAATGAAATAAATGACAGTTAATCACAGTGGTACACATTTATAATCCCATTACTTGTGAGGCAGAGGCAGGAAGATTTTTAGCAATCTTGAGGCCTGCCTGATCTACATGATTTCCAGGTCTGCCAGGGCTACATACTGAGACTATGTCTCACAATAAACAAACAAACAATTAAATAAAGTCAGGCATAGTGGCATATGCTTATAATCCCCGCAATCAGGTGACAGAAGACAGGAAACTTGTGCATTTAAGGCTAGTTTGAGAACTTAAGGTTAGCTTGAGATATATTGAGACCAAGGTTTAAAAAAAGCCACCAAAACCATAAAAAAAAAATCAAAACCACCACCACCAACAAAAACAGGCAAGGGCCAGCAATATGGCGCAGTGGGTAAAAGTACTTGCTGCCAACTTGATGATCTGAGTCTGATCCTCAGAGTCCACATGATGGAAGGAAAGACCAACTCCCTCAAGTTGGACTCTGATCCCCACATGCACAGTGGCAGGCGTACTCACCATATGAATAAATACAAGAATGTAATAAAAACTACCAACAAGCAAGACTAATTTCTGGAACACAGTTGGTTTATCATCACTACTGTCGTGAGCATTTTTGCCATCCAGGGGAAAGTAGTTCTTCAAACGGCCAAAGTTTCTTAGCACTGACTCTGTGCCAGGGACGGTGCTGGCTTGCCATGCAGGTATTTACCGTGTAAGTCTACTCTGTGCCCCACCTCTCTACTCCTCATAAGCCCTGTGAAACAGGAACTCTTTTTGTCCCCTTTTGTAGGTTGAGCTAACTGGGACTCAGCAAAGTGAATAGATGCCTTCAAGCCTCGTGAAGTGGGTTTGAGCCAGGGATTCCTGGCTTCATGGCTTTTTTCTTGAAACCACCTCCCTCTACAAACATCTCTAGAGGGAAGCTGGAATTCAGAGAAGGGGCAGGAATTGCAAAGGCTTCTGGCGTGGAATTTAAGGAATGCTGAAGAGTGTGGAAAAGGGTTATGGGGGGCTTTGAGCACTTACTGTAATATGAAGGCCGCTATAATTATTGGGAGAGTTTTGGGGGTATGTCTTAGGGCCTTTAGGGAATTTCGAGGGTCTTAGGGATTTTTAGGAAACCAGACATGTCCAGAGTCCTTGGTAAGAAGCTGTGAGTGGCTTCAGGGACCTTAGAGACAGAGCGGTCTGTATTTCTCTATGTGATTTGGAAGGGGTTCTGGATTCCATAGAGAGTGCCATCTCACTTACTTGCATTCTTTCGGGGTGTGTTTGGCCTCATCAGTGCAGCTGTAGAATTTCCCCTGTATGGAGGACATCTGTCAAACAGGTTCACCTTTCACCCCCACCTTGACATGGGCCTCTCTCTGGATTTGCCCCACCTTGAAGAGCTGCACACCAATGCAGGCGAACATGAACTGCAGGAGGGTGGTGACGATCATGATGTTTCCGATGGTCCGGATGGCCACGAATACGCACTGCACCACGTGCTGCAGACACCCATACACATGACTAGTGGGTGCCGCAGGCCATAGCATGCAGTGGGAGCTTGGGTGATGAATATAGCTTAAAGACTTGGGCCAGGGATAGGTGGTTGCAAGTGAGAAACTAATATTGTGGGCTAGCATGTATGGCTATTAACAAAGGATAAGTATTTTCTAGTTAAGGACATGTAGTCACATGTCAAGAACATGAGTCAGAAAAACGTGGCCACTGGTATAGTCACTTGTAAGGAACACAGATCAGACCACATGGCCAGTAGTGAAGAATCCATGGTCACGTGTTGGATTCAGGCTGCACAGTAATTTCTCTGTGCAAATGGCCGGTTGGATCTGTGATCCTGACCCAGGGCTTGGGTCCTGTGGCTTTGGGTGAGTTGGGCTTACCTTGAGTCCCTTGGCCCTGTTGATGGCTCTGAGGGGCCGCAGGACTCGGAGTACTCGGAGAATCTTCACAACTGAGATGGCACTGGAGCTGGGGGTGGGAAGTTTTCAGGTTCTAATTAAGGCTTGGTCCCGGTTCTGGGAGGAGTGGGGTGGGCAGGGGAAGGTGCTACTCACTGGATGCCAAATGAGATGAGGGATACGCTGACCACAAGCAGATCCAACATATTGAACCAACTACGACAGAAAGAGCCACGGTGCAGGAAGGCCCCAAACACTGTCATCTGGGGATCAGATGACACTGGATTAGACCTCAGACCTGAGGAGAGCATGGGAGAGGGTGGCAGAGAATGTATTGGGGGTTCAGTAATCACCTTTAGTAGAATCTCCACAGTGAAAATGGAGGTAAAGGCATAATCGAAGTATCCCAGAATCTGAGGAAATGAGAAAGATGAGGAACAGTATTATTACTAAAGGAGATTGATAGGTATGTGTGTGCCTCTTTTTCTTCCTTCTATATCTATCTATCTATCTATCTATCTATCTATCTATCTATCTATCTATCTATCTATCTATCTATCTATCATCCATCTATCTATCCACCCATCTGTCTGTCCATCTCTATCTCTCTATCTAGCATCTGTTTGTCTGTCTGTCTGTCTATCTATCTAATTATCATCTGTCTATCTATCTATCTATCTATCTATCTATCTATCTATCTATCTATCTATGTATCATCTGTCTTTCTGTCTGTCTATCATCTATCTATCTATCTATCTATCTATCTATCTATCTATCTATCTATCTATCTATCTATCTGAGACAAACCTTACTCTGCAGCCCAGGGTGGCCTCTGAGTTGCAATAATTGTCCTGATTCAGTCTCCTAAGTGCTAGAAATCCAGGCAGGTACTAGCTTGTGTGTGCACCACTTTGTATAAGCCTTGCTCTCCCTCATCCTTCCCTCTTAGCATTAGGAAAGACTTTTATACATGCCAAGGTTTGTCCATCTGAGATGAGGACTCAGATTTAGATTCCTTTGTCTCTACCCAGCTACACTGAGTGCCCTCTGAGTAGCTCTCTGACTGCAGGCTCCCCTATCCCCAGTCAAATCCTGATACCCTGCCCACACTTCTTGAAGTATGGATTTGACTGCTGGCACAGTATTCTCCATCATTACTGGTTCTCTCTTCTAGCCCAGTGAGGAGTCGTCTCCTGGTTTCTACTCTGGCTTGAATTTGTGCCAAGGAGAATGCCCCTGTGAGTTCCTCCTAGCCTTTAGCCATGAGCTCACATGGTTGCGGAAGGAGTGGGCTCGGATGGGGTCCTCAGCGGCCAAGGACACACTGCTGAGGATGATGAACACCAGGATGAGACTGGTGAAGACGTGGTGATGTATGAGACTGTGGCAGGCCTTCCGAAGTCTGGGGAGTGAGGAAAAGTCAGTGATTAGAAACCAGGATCAGTGTTTACTGGGAGACCCCAAGGGATACATGTGTGTCCATTGCCTCCTGGGTAGTTCTGGGGCTCTCCTCCTGGCCAGTCCCTGTTGCCCTACCCTACTGCCCCTTCTAGCACTCACGGGTTGGTTTGGCTGAGGCAGAAGAAGGCACTGCCTTCAGGAATGGGTACCACCTTCTCCTTGGGTACGACTTCCTGCAAGAGTTCCACATGCCCTTCACCACCTTCTTCCTCCTCCTCCTCTTCCTCCTCTTCCTCTATGCATGGTGCTTAAAAAGAGCAAAAAGGGAAATTGGTTGAGAGAATCAATGGAAAGTTCCTGGAATTGTGCTTGACACAGGCTGAATTCTTCTCATTTCCTGCCCAGAAGGTCAGCTTCTCAGGGAAGAGGTCTTAAATATATGCCTAGCTATACGAACAGTTTCTGGGACACAGTGAGAGCCTGGTGAGTGTGTTTCGTGAGTGTAATATATACACACAATTTGATAACAAAAGCTCTGAGAAGGTCCATAGTAAAATTAAATTTCTCTTGTTTAACCTTGTTTTCCCAAATGTTGCTGGCTAGGGACCAAGCTTATTCATTCATCACAGAGTAATTACTTTTACAGTCATCAAGATTGTATTTAGATAGGGCCTGGCACATACTATGCCAGCACTCTACCACTGAGGTATATCCCTGGTCCTTATTTGCGTGTTTATTATTTTTCTGAGATAGTGTCTCTAATATAGTCCAGGCTGGCCTGAAACTTACTGTTTAGCACAAGGTGTTCTTTAATTTGTCACCTTTTGCAAGATTTGGGACTGCAGATATGTGCTACTATGCCTACTGCCTTCAGGATGATCTTGGAAGAGTTCTCTGCCTGAGTCCTCTTTCCAAGACTCCACACCTCTTTCATCGGAAGAGGACCTGCCCACTTGCCTGCTCCTGCACTCTTTGCACCCTCTGCTTCCTCATTCTCTCCACCAGGCACCTGGAGACAGGAAGACCGGAGTCATCGATTATGGGAAAGACACCAGGAAATAGACACAAAGGAGGCATGGAAGAGACAGGATAATATGGAAATGGATTGGCAAAGGATGGGGTTAAAACCATGTACACGTCGATAGGTATGGGTGGTAGGAGGAGGTATATATAACTCCCAGGCTTCTTTTCTTTAAGATTTATTTGTTTATTTTGCTGTTTTTGAGACAGGGTTCCTCTGTGTAGCCCTGGTTGTCCTGGAACTCACTTTGTAGATCAGGCTGGCCTCGAAATCACAGAGATTCGCCTGCCTTTGCCTCCTAAGGGCTGGGATTAAAGGTGTGTGTTAACACCGCCCAGCTTTAAGATTTTTATTATTATTGTTTTTTAATGATGTGTATCTGTGTGTGGGTGTGTGCATGTGAATTCAGGTGACCTTGGAGGCCAGAGGCCTTAGAACTCCTGGACCTGGAGTTACAGGGAGTTGTGATCTGCTTGGCATGGATCTGGGAACCAAACTCAGGTCTTTTAGAGGAGCGGCAAGCACTCTTAACTGTGGAACCATGTCTGCAGCTCCCCTACCCTTTTTTAAGAAAGTGTCTCACTATGTAGCCCTGCCACCTGGAACTCGCTATGTTGACCAGACTAATTGAAAACTCATAGAGATCCCGTGCTTCTGCTTCCCTAGTGCTGGGATAAAAGGCATGCATCACCACAGCCAGGCTTCTTACTCACCAACACTCTGCTCTCCTGTGGGCTGTGTCCTTCACTGCTCTTCTCTCTGTTCAAGGAAAATAAGAGGTGACGGCAGCAGGTGGTAAGAGATGACTAAGTCTGGGGTGGACACTGCTGTCAGGATATCGATTCTTGAGACTTCCTGCTTCTGTTCCCAATGCTTAGAGTCTATCCTCACAGTGCGCAGAAGGAACCTGTGAAATCCTAACGCTCCCATGCCTAGCTCTACCAAGAGCAAGCAAAAGCCAAAACTCTCATCTTGCCCTGGGATATCCCCAGGCTGGTCTTGTTATTTCTCCTGACATCTAGCCACATTTCCTATTGCTGTCCCCACTCCCTCCCCTGCTGCATTCCCACCTCACTGGTGGCTTATGTTTGCTTGTGGATGGCGCTGGGATGGAAACCAGAACTTGAAGCAGGTACATTTTCTTCCTCTGAGCTAGGTCCCAAGCCCTGGTGTTCTGTTGTCAATGTGCTAACAACACCACAACTTCAAAGCAATCTTTTTTTTTTTTGAGTGAGGGTTTCTCTGTGTAACAGTTCTGGCTGTCCTGGAACTCACTCTGTAGACCAGGTTGGCCTCAAACTCATGGAGATTCACCTGTCTCTGCCTCCTGAATGGTAGATTAAAGGTGTGCATCACCACCACCAGGCAAAGGAGCAATCTTATTGAACCTTATATCCTCTGCAGTCTCAGTGTGGAGCCCAGGTTGGCCTTGAACTCCTTATCCTCCTGACTCAGCTGTCCAAGTGCAGGGAATATAGGTATGGCTTTCTAGGCTTGGTTTAATTTTTCACTATTGCTTTGTTCTATTTTCTGTTCCTTCACTACTACTTATTATTATCATCATCTTTTTTTAGACAATTCATAACTGGACTGGAACTCACTATGTAGACCAGGATGGTCTCTGACTTGTAGAGATAACTTCTGCCTCTGAGAGCTGGAATTAAAGGCATGTGCTACCACACCTGGCTTACTAACATATTCCTAAAATCATATGCCTACATTCTTGTAGTTTGCTTGTCTTCCTCAACTACAAACAGCAAGGACTCTGTGTGCCTCAACCCATGTTGTCTCCCCAGCATTTGTATCAGGGCCCAACACAAAATTATTGTGTGTATGCTCAATAAATTCATGTTGAAGGAATGAATGAATGAGGCCTGTATCTGGAGCTGGGTGCTGCCAGTACAACTCAAGTCCTGTGGAGTGTGTGTGTGTGTGTGTGTGTGTGTGAGAGAGAGAGAGAGAGAGAGATCTAAGATAGGGAAAGGATGTCTTGGAGATGGAGCCAATAGCTTACCTGCCCTTGTCTTTGGCAGTGCCTGCATCTCCACTGGCTAGGTTATCCACAGCAATGGCAAGAAATACATTCAACAGAATGTCTGGGGTGAGTTCAGGCTGCAAAGATGAAGAAGCAGCCTGCCTATGGACCGCCCATCACCCCTTCCACCCCTCACCCTGCTCTATCCTGTCTCCCAAAGTTCTGAGGATACAGTTGCCACAGATGAAGAGGATGATGAAATAAACACACACCAGCATCCCTGGGAAGAAGGGGCCACCGTAGGCCATGATACCATCATACATGACGACATTCCAATCTTCACCTGTCAGAATCTGGGGAAGGAAGTCATCAAAAAGGTCTTGGGAGCCACCTATAACTTCAGGCCCTATCAACACACACACACTCAGAGAAAGAGAGAGATCTCAGGGTCTCCAAACCATACCTGAAAGACAGTGAGGAGGGCTTGGGGGAAGGTGTCAAAGGTGCTTCTCTTGGTGTGGGTTTGGTCGAAGTTGAACTTGCCCCCAAACAGCTGCATGCCAAGCAGGGAGAAGATGATGATAAACAGAAAGAGGAGAAGCAACAAGGATGCGATGGACTTCATGGAATTGAGCAGGGATGCCACCAGATTGCTCAGAGATGCCCAGTGTCTGCAGCAGAGACCAAAAAGGGCAAGGTTGACGTTTCATCCCCTGCAGAGTTCAGGCAGGCCTCCAACTTTGGATACACTGGAGCACATGGGGTTAAAATAGGTTGTGGTGCCGAGGTTGGAGGTGACTTTTGGAATCAAAGTGTGATAAGAGTAAGAAAGGAGGGAATCTTTAAATTTGGAGTTAGAGTTGGCATTCAGGGTGTGGTGGGAGGTAAAACTAGGGACGAGGTATAGATACAGTTGGGTTTCTTGTCGGGACTTGGATGAATTGGGCATGGGGTTATGGTGATTTGGGGTTGGAGGAGTTGGAATAAGGTTATGGTTGAAGGTTGGTATAAGGGAGGGAATAAAGAGGAGCTTGAGGCTGGGGAGAGCAAAAAATGGGATTACAATTGGAGAAAGGCTGCTGGCCAGGGGTAGGGATGCATCAGAGAATTGAGAATGGCATTGTGGTTGGTGCTCAGTGACAGGACTGGAGCTGGGAATTAGGGATTAGGTGAGAGGTTGGGTTGGGCTTGGGATTAGATAGTGGACCTGTGCATGACATGTAGCTGGGGTTGGACTTAGGACAGTATGGCTGGGACTGGTGATGAACATGGAGATGGGCTTGGGGGTAAAATCATGTTGGCAAATGGGATGGAGATGGAGGAGGCACTATTCCTAGGTGACTCTCCTCTCCATGAGGATAGGAACTTGTGCATACTTTGCTTTCTGGTGTTTCCCTAGGACCTAGAAGGTCAGCACGCAACAGTAGGTACTCAATGAATGTTTGCTAAATGAATGACGAGACTGACGAAATTATCTTCGGAGCTGGGATGTGGAATTGGGTCTGCATTTTGAAGCCCATACATACACACCTGGTGACCTTGAAAATCCTGAGGAGGCGCACACATCGGAGCACTGAGATCCCAAGAGGCTGCATGGCTCCCATCTCCACCAACGTGGTTTCTAAGATGCCTCCACAGACCACGAAGCAGTCAAAGCGGTTGAAAAAGGAGGCAACATAGACAGAGGGGCCCAGCCCATACAGTTTGAGAAGCATCTCCACCGTGAAGAGACAGAGCAGCACTTTGTTGGCATACTCTGTAGGGAAAGCGGGAAGGGTGACTGAGCTGGCTATGGCAACATGTAGGAAGCCAGGAGCTTTGGCGTGATCTTGGGGTAGCAAGGAGCAGGCCAAGTATGGGCTGGGGACTGAGGTGAATTTGTAAGGACTGAGGTTTGAAGCTGGGGTAGAGGACAGAGTTGAGATGGGTACCAGAGTCAGCCTTTGTGAGTCTAAGACAACTCCAAATTCAATGGTACAGTCAGTATCTAGGAGTTATTATTTTTAAATTATTTTTTCTCATTATGTCTTATATTTTTGGTTCTGGGTACAGTGCCCAGGGGCTCACACAGGTACTCTGCCAGCTCCAAGCCTGGGGTTTCTTTAGGACTGAATGGGTTTAGTTGGGGTTAGGAGCCAATCAGTGGTAAAATTGGGGTTGGGATTGTACAGAATAATAACAGGTGGCACAATGGGGGCCAAGCAATATCTAAGTTGAGTTCATTTAATCGCCACAACTCCAGGCCATAGATAGTTAGAACTAGCTCCATCTTGTGCATGGGAAAGCTGAGATACAGAGGAGTTGTCCAGATAGCCTGGTGTTAAGAGGCCAGGTTAGAATCCTACTCTGTCCCTTGGGGGCTGAGTCCTGGGGTTAGCTGCTTAACTTCAGTGTCATGGTGATCAGGACCCTTGGCCATCCTCAGTACATAGGTACTAAGTAAGGTTCTAGCAGAATACAGTTTGAGTTTGGACATGTGAAACACTGAGATTAGAGCTTTACGCACACAGCAAGTACCACATAAGTGTGGTTTGCAGGGTGAGATAGGACAGGTTAAGATTTCTGTACTCATCTGGATTGGAAGATAGAATCTGGGGGTCTAAGATTCCCTAGAAAGCCTGCATTTGAATGCCTGGAATGGAGGGAGCAAGGGATGAAGAAGAGAGCTGGCAGGCTGAGGCGCACCCTGGGTCTGGGTGAGCCATACAGGCTGCCCATGGTGTTCCGAGGCGATAGTCAATGTGTTGAGGAAGACCAGCAGCAGTACAGCCCAGTAGCAGGCATTCGACTTGACAGCCCGGCGGCAGTGTGCTCGGAGGCTCCGATTGGCTCGGCGGAAGTGGCGACTGGGCAGAGGAGAGCCCATCATCACATCACTGAGATGGCTTAGGTCAACCCGAGGTTCAGGTCGGGGAGCTCAGAAGTCAAATGATCCTTGGAGATGGACTGGTCTTAAAGTCATGGGGTCAAAAGGTTGCACACTTTCACAACTTACCAGACTTTGGTTTTCATGATCTTGTTTCTAGAAAGGATGGGAAAGAGATGGGATGTCATAAGGGGCTGAGAGAGAATCAGCATCTGTGAGTAGAGGTCAAGGCTGAGGTCATGATTTGAAGCTAAGGTAAGGATGGAGGGGTCTGGGCTACTTAGGGTTCAAGAGCTGGGATCCCTTACAGGCAGCGTGTACAGCTGGCCAGAGACCCCTCTTCTTCATCTTCATCTCCTGGGGTGTCTGCCATGGAGCCAGTATCACTGGCTGGGAGGCTGGCTGTGGGCAAAGTGAGGATAGTGGTCAGGACCCAAAGACCTACGTCCCACGTTCGGATTTTTCCTCTGTCTACTCATCCCAGCTCTACCCTGCCCCTTGCCTGCTTGGTTCTCACCATGGCTGCTGGTGGAGTGTGTGGAGCGGGTAGAGTGGCTGAACCACCGAAGTCGTCCACGCCTCCTATTGGTCAGTTCTGATAGCTGTGGCCCTGTGGGGATAGATACGACTGGGAAGGATGACCCTGAGGCAGAATTAGAGTCCAGTCTAGGGGGACAAATGGCTAGTTGGGGTCTGGGTTTGAGTCTGGGATGAGATTCTGTGTCCTGAGTCAGATCTGGGACAAAGCCTAGGGTGGCTGCAGGCTTGGTCTGGGTCTCAGGAAGACAAATCACATCTGGGATAGGAATGAAGCTGGGTCAGAATTGAGTTGCTTACGATGGCCGGCTCGTCCCTCTTCAGCAAGAGAAGCCAAGTTGCCATCTATTGAGGAGTCATGGAGGTCTAACTCTTCAGCCTGTGTGATCCAGTCCAGGTAGCCCCGAAGGTCCTCCTCCATCTGCTGTTTCTCCCGAAGCTTCTGGAAGTCTCCTCGTGCTTTTGCCTTTTCTCTTTCTTTAGAGAACTCCCTGGAGGAGGTGGGGAGAAGATTAATATATGGGTCAGACACACCGGTAATCTTGTCTGTACCAGCTCACCCACAGTAGCTTTCTAATTGTTCTTTGGATATGCCAAAGGCATTCTAGCAGCCAAGCATTTGCGTTGGCTGTTCCTATGGCTTAAAATATCATCAACTCCTTCTCAAGAGGTCTTTCCTGATTTTTAAAAGAAGTACATTTATTATTTATTGTGTGTGTGTGGGGGGGTGGCAAGTAGGTGTCATGACCTGTGGACCAGAGAACAATCCAAGAGAGATGGTTCTCTCCTATCATGTGGGTCTTGGGTATTGGACTTAGGTCAACAGACTTGGCAACAAACATCTTTACCCACATAGCCATGTTGGACTCAGATTATATATACACACACATGTATATATGAAATGTGTGTGTGTGTGACAAGATCTCAAGTAGTCTAGGTGACCTTGAACTTGCCAAGCAGCCCAGGCTGATCTTGAACTTGCTATGTAGTCAAAGTGATTCTCCTGCTTCTGCCTCCTAAGTTTGGGAATGACAGATGCATATCCCATGCCTGGTTTGATTATATTTTTGAGATAGTGTCTCATTACTAGCTCAGGGACTCCCCAAACTTGCAATATTTCCTGCCTCTGGGTGTTAGGTACAGGGGTGCACTGATATGCTTAGCTCTGAGGTTCCCATTTATTTCCTTTCTAAAAGTATTTAGTGTTTTTGTGTATGTGTGCAAGCCTGCCCGAGTATATTTGCCCCATTTGCATTCAGGAGCCCTCAGAGGCCAAAAGAGGGAATCAGCTATCCCAGGACTACAACTTACAGGAGGTTGTAACCTGTCGTGTGGGTGCTGGGAACTGAACCTAGATCTTCTGCCAGCAATCCCCCTTTTATGAGACAAGATCTCTTTACATAGCCATGGCTGTCCTGAAACTCACTACATAAGATCAGGCTGGCCTCGAACTCACAGAGATCCACCTGCTTCTGCCTTCCGAGTGCTGGGATTAAAGGCGTGTGCCACCACACCCAGATCCGGCAAGGATTCTTTATCGAGCCATCTTTCCAGCCCCCGATGTTGCTATTTCTAATTGCAACAACTCCCTGTTCCTCTTTATCTTTTGTTTCTTTCCAAGTACACATTGTGTGTAATGTACAGACATTTACTTATTATGCGTTTCTATTATCTGTATCTTCCTACAAAAATGCAATATCCAAGAAAACAGGGGGTTTCACATTTCTTGTTCCATTTCTCTAGCAGTACCTGGCACACAAGGTGCTTAAGATTAAAAGGCTGAAGGAACACATCAGATTCTCTTTGGTAGTACTAGGGACTGAGTCCTGAGCCATGGACATACCGGACAAATGCTCAGACTTAAATTTTTTTTAACTTTAAAAATTTGAGGCAGGGTCTCACTAAGTTGTCCAGGCTTGTCTGAAATTTGAGATACTTCTGTCTTAGCCTTCCAGATAGCAGCGATTACAGGCGTGTGCTACCAAGCTCAGTTTAGATGTGGGTTTTTGAAAGATGCTTAGGAATTTGACAGCACAAAAGGGCAGGGGCTTCGTAGGGGAGAACATCCACGCTTCTCACCCACTTAGGACGCCAAGGACAAGGTTGAGGACAAAGAAGGACCCGAAGATGACGAGGCTCACAAAGTACATCCAGGGTAGCTCATACCCCATGGCATCCTGCATCTGGAGAGAGAGCATATTCCCCTCTTAGCATGCAGACACAACAACCTGAGCTGGGAAAGAAGGGCAGGTGCAGCCTCTAAGCTGTGTTGAGGGCTTGTTCACCTCACCCAGTAGAGGACGTCTGTCCATCCTTCCATGGTAATACACTGGAATACAGTTAGCATGGCAAAGAAAAAATTGTCAAAGTTTGTGATGCCACCATTGGGCCCTGGCCAGCGCCCGCGACACTCAGTCTGGTTCAGTGTGCATGAACGCCCAGAGCCAGAAGATACACAAGGTGATGGGTCCTCCTCTGCCTCCATATCTGTAGGAAAATTGAAGCCCGGGGCTATGAAACAAAGTCACACACTAGTTCCTGCCACTCTGTGGCCCCATCCTCACAGGAAGTTTGTTTGGCTGCTGGAGGTGTTTTTAAGGCAAAAGTAATTCTTGGCTCCTGTGCTAGGGTCAAAGCCCTGGAGGTATTGATTTGAACCACTGGGAAGCTGAGTCCTTCCAACATGGATCTGGGAACTGTGAAGTGTGAATCCTGTATAGAATCTTAAATAACAGTGAGGCATGAATCTGGGGGCAGAGTCTTGTGAGTATTAGCGTCTCAAAAAGAAGGCAGAGAAAATGCTTGGACAGGGGTCTCTACAAATGCCTAAAGGCAGGTTGTGGAGTTTGAAGTCTTAAATGCCGCTAGGCAGACTGGTCCTGTGGGTGGGGTCTTGTGATACCTGCACAGCCATTATGGAGGGAGGGGCTATATTCCGGGGTTTACGGCAGAGTTTTCAATACAAGGGTGGGGTTTGGCTCTATCTGAGCTTGGAGTTTTCAATACAAGGGTGGGGTTTGGCTCTATCTGAGCTTAGAGACTGAGCCTTGTGAAACTGAGTGGGCTTTCTAAAAGCCAGAGAGGGCAGGGGGAATGTCCTGTCCTGTGAAAGGTGGGTGGCTGACCAGATCCTAGGAAGTAGCACGTCTTGTGCATGCGTCCGAGGAACAGCTCGAGTCCGATGATGGCGTAAATAATAATGACGAATAGCACCAGCAGGGCAATGTGCAGCAGCGGCACAAGCGCCTTCATGATGGAATTGAGCACTATGTGCAGGCCTGTGATGGGGAGGGGCGGGCTTAGCGCATTCGCCTTCAGCTGGGAGCCCCACCTCCAACTCAGGGGGCGTATACACTTACTCGGTACCCCAGACACCAGCCTCAGTGGCCGTAGCACCCTAAATGCCCGCAGTGCCTTCACATCGAAGCCTCCTGGCTTTCCTCCAGTATGTGGGGCATCACCTGGCCGTCCGGGTCCTTGCTCCAGCAGCACGCTGAACAGCCTGATGGCGGAGCATGGAACCGGGAGGGGGAGAGTCAGGCCTTTGGCTCCTGCCCCTTCCCTCCTTTCTGTTCAGAAAAGTACAAGTCCCTGTAACTGGAAACGCAAATGGTTTTACATATGTTAATATGCCTGATTTTAGCTGCAGAATAGGGACTGTCCGAAGCAGTCGCTTCCCTAAGCCCCAGAATTCAGTGGATTGCGAACTAGGATGGAGTGCTCCTCCCCCTGCAGACGCGCACCCGACCACGACGATGATGAAGTCTAGTAGGTTCCAACCATTGCGAATGTAGGCGCTGGGATGGAGCACCAGCCCATAGGCCACGATCTTGAGCACTGTCTCCACGGTGAAAATCACCAGGAACACGTATTCTACCTGTTCCTGGGGGCGGAGCCGGGGACGGGACATGAAGATCGGGACTTATTTGGGGCCAGAGTCAGATCCGGTGGGTGTGGACACAGGTTAAGGTTAAGAAGATTGCTTTTGCCAGAACCAAGAGTGGAGTGAGGTGGGTCCAGGAAGGGTGGGGCCTGGCTGGGTGGCTTAAGCTGTGGTTCTAAAGGAAACATCAGTCTGGTTGGGGATGGGGTAGGTCTCACCAAGTTGTGGTTAGCAGTGTTGGAGTCGTCCTCAGGGAAGGGGATGTATACACCCAGGGCCACGCAGTTGGCAAAGATGGTCAGGAGGATGAGAATGTCAAAAGGTCTCAGGTGAACACAGTTAAGGACCCAGGAAGTGTGACGTTGAAACCCCCATATTCTTCTGCTGCCTTCTCCACCCAGTGCTGACTCTAGGCAGGATCATGCTATGTAGCCTAGGCTGTCTTTGAATTTTTAGCTCTGCCTCAGCTTCCTTGATCCCGGTGACTGTCATTTCTCTGGACACCCTTTCTATTCCAGTTCTTGATCCCCCCCTCTTTTTTTTTTTTTTTTGGTTTTTCGAGACAGGGTTTCTCTGTGGCTTTGGAGCCTGTCCTGGAACTAGCTCTTGTAGACCAGGCTGGCCTCGAACTCACAGAGATCCACCTGCATCTGCCTCCCGAGTGCTGGGATTAAAGGCATGAGCCACCACCGGCCCGGCTGACCCCTCTCTCTTTTTCTCTGTGTTGGGGTTGACCTCAGGGCATCTAATACACTAAATACATGCTCTACCACTGAGCTATGTGCCCACCCCAGGAATCTGTCTACCCTGCCCCAACATTTGATCCGTGGTCTCTGGTAATTGCAGTCCTCCTTCATTCTAGGCCTGATCTAATCCTTGACTCTTCATACCCTGGTCATTCTTACTGCTGAGTCTCCTAGGATACTTCCACTCCACAATGCTGATGCAGGACCGACGAAGGGGATTAGTTAAGGTGAGGCAGAAGAGTGCTCGAGGTGACCGCTGGGCACTGGCAACTGCTACAGTCTTGTGTTTGTTGTGCTGGGTCCTTCGTTTTGGGGTCCCCGGTCCTGATGCCCCACTGGTATCAGCCCCCACAGCTGGAGGCCCAGGACACAGCCCCCATTCAGGACCAGGGCCTGTCCCATTGGCTGGACTGGGCTCTGTAGTGGTGTCTGTGTGGAGAAACAGAGTCAGGGAAGGGGTGGCATACCACAATCATAGCAACTTCTTGTCCAATTCTATCCCTCTGTTTGAAGGAAGAAGAACATGCAAAACTATGGACGAGTGGAGGATGCTTGGGTTATGGGTTGAGGGTTAAGAATCAGTGTTGGAGTTAAGTTTAGGGTGGAGCGAGTTTTGTTGAGGAATGAAGCTAAGAGTGTTTTCAAGCGCCGGCAGGACTTGGCTGGATGGTCACTGTGCTGTGTACTTCAACTTAAGGTCAAACTGGAGTGGTGGATTTTGGATTCAAGTGGTCTTAACCTTACTGACAAAGGCAAGGATGGAGTTTGGCTGAGATTTTATTTAGGGCTGAAGCTGGGTATTTGAATGAGTTGGGCTTGGATTCCGGATCAAAGTGAGGAATAAATTTTGAGTAGGATTTGCGTTTTTCATTAGGGTTTTCATCACTCAGTTTCAAATTCTGTGGCTTTGTTTCAGTTTCTGAAAGGGGTAGGAGGTTGGCCTGGTTAAGATCCCCAGCTTTCAAGGAAATAAGCTGTCTGTTTTCAAATTCTGACTACAATTTAGAAGTTGTGTATTGCCTTGAGTAAATTATGGAATTACCCTTGAACCTCAATTTTCTTATCTGTATAATGAGGAAGATAATAACGGTTGACTACATTGTAAGGGTGCTGTGAGGAGTAAGCTGAGCTCACTGTTCATGAGATTGCCTAGTATGTAGCATTATCACTATTTTGAAAATGAGGAAGCTGAAATGCAAGCATTAGTAATTTGCTGAAGTGGTCAAATCGAGCATTCTGACAATCTGACCTTCCCAGTTTACAACAGCGGCAGCTGCATGCTTTCGCTCTGTATTGATTTTTTGTCTGTTTAATCTGAAGAGGTGGCTCTGTGTTTAGGAGCACAATACCACTCTTCCAGAGGATGGGAGTTTGGTTCCCAGCACCCACATGGCAGCTCACAGTCCCCTGTAACTCCAGTTCCGGGGGATCTGCTGCCCTTTTTACATCTATTGGCACTGCACACACATGGCATTCATACATAAACTCAGGGACATACATATACTTATAAAATTAAATTAATAGCAATTTGAAAAAGGGTCTGTGCTGTTTCTGGGCAGCCAAGGAAAATAGGTCAGTAGCAGTACCGGTATCTAGAGGTTAGATGACCTTCAAGTTCATGATAAAGTCTGTAGCCATTGTGAGGTTTGAAGTCTAACGTCCCCTGTGCTGGAGGTAGGGCATTGTCTTCTGGTTGGGATGGTTTAGATTAAAGTTTAGAGTGCTACTGGATTTGGAGTTAGAAGTGGACTGAGGGCTAGTGTCAGGATTGAGTCAGGCTTTCATTTGGGAACTGAGGCTATGAATGAGGTTGGGGAGGGTATTGGGGACATGGGCTAGGTTGTGGTGCCTATATGGCAAGTGACAAAGAAGCTCTAAGGGGTAGCTAGGACAGGAAGAGAGTGATGATACTCTATTTCTCCAGAGACTCTCCAGGAGTAGGATCCAGGTGGGTAGTGGGTAGGTGAGAGGGTGAGGGTGGACCAGAGCCCAGGGTAACTCCAAGGGTGTTGAGGGGTGGATGGCTGCTCTCACCTTTCCCGCCTTCAGATTCCGACATCCTTCTCTGGAGATGTAAGGGCCATCTGGACACCGTCCCCCCTATTCTCCTCCAGCCTTAGAGAGATTAAGGTCACAGGGCGGGGAATGATAGTATCAGTTGGGAGGGTGAACAGGGGAGCAAATGGGATATTTGTAAGCCAGAGATTGGCAAGTGAAAAGACTCCGGTTAACTGTTGACCAAATAGATATCTGCACTAAGCAGACAGAAGCTGAAATAAGAAAAAAAATGATGCAATTTTCCAATAATAAAAATTTAAGTACATTGGACAAAATTAACATGTGCATTGTCTCTACAAAAAAGAGTCAAATAGTAAATATTAAAGGGATGTAAAATGGAGAAATATATAACATTTAGTGGTGATGTAAAATTTCCCCAAAGTTTGGCATTTTGCATTGGCTATACCAAACATAATCTCAGCATAATTTTCTTTGGAATTGACATTTTTGAGATACAAAGAACCAAGAAAAGCCAACACCTTTTTTTTAAATAAAAAGAACAAGATGGGAAGACTTGCCATACCTGTTATCAAGATTCATTATAAATCTACAGTAATTAAAAATAGAATATAGTCATGTGTGGTGGTACAAGCTTTTAATGCAGAAACTTGGGAGAAAGAGGAGTACTACCATTACAACTTTGAGGTCAGTCTGGGCTACATTGCAAGACTTTGCTTTCTCAAAACCAACCAAACCAAGACAAAACAGCACAACAATAAAAAACAAAGTATAGTTCAGAAACTGAGCCATGTACGTGATGTGTATGTATATGTGTGTGATTTATAATAAAAGTTAGGACTATTGAGCAGGGGAGACAAAATAGGCTGTTCAATAAGTTATGGTTACATAGATATTGCTGTGTTAATACTCTTTGGATTGCACATGTATGTATTAGTATATTAAAACGATCCATTTTTTGATTGCATGACCGACAGCTCTTTCTCTCCCTCCCCCACTCTCTTCCTTTTTTGAGGGAGTCTCGCTGCGTAGCCCAACCTTTGCTCCAACCATGTCCTGGGATTACAGGTGTTTTCCACTGCACCTGGTTTAGTAACTTTGTTTCTTTTTTCATCTATTGTGCTTGCCTGACAGTGGTACCGCTGCACATGTGTGGATGTCAGAGGACAATTTGTAGGCGTCCATTCTCTTTCTCTGTCATGTGGGTCCTAGGTATCTCACTCAGTTTGTCAGGGTTAGTGGCAAGAGGCTTTTCGTGACGAACCGTCTTACTGGTCCAGTAATTAGCTTTGTTTTATTTAAAATGTATTTATTACTTGTGTGTGTGTGTGTATGTGTGTGCAGGCATACATGTGTCCCAGTGCACATGTGGAGTTCAGACTCTATCGAGTCATTTCTCGCCTTCTACCATATGGATCTCGGGGACAGAATTCAGGCTGTTAGATTTGGTAACAGGAGCCCTTATCTTGAGCTGCTTCCCCAGGAGTAGTAATTATGTCTTGACCATAGAACATAGGTATTATCAAAATTCTCATTTTACAGATGAGGAAAGCAACACAGAGAGGAACAGTCATTTTATACACTTGTAGGCTTTTATAACTTGGAAGATGAAGTTTCCTTAAATGAAGCATTTCTCTGTCCTGCCCCTCAGCTGCTAGCACAATTCCTTTTCCCTTAGCCGAGGCTGCAGGACTTCAGGTGGAAGAACTACAGCTTCCAGCAGGCACTGCGTACTCAGCTCTGAGTGTGTGCAATATACCACGCCTCCAGGCATCCTGCTTGCACAGCGCTCACTCGCAGAACTACACTTCCCAATGTTCCTTGCGCGGCACGTGATGCTCTGTCCTCCGTGGGCGCGGAGAGCAGTTGCTACAGCGTTGCTCCACTTTCTCTGATCGGGTCCTGGACCCAGCCCCAGCAGAGTTAGAACTGACTCCAGCATGGAAGAGGCCGATCGAATCCTCATCCATTCTTTGCGCCAGGCGGGCACGTAAGTACACAGCCCCCACTCGCCTCCAATTGCTCACATCCGGGACTCCAAAACCTAGTACCCTATTACCCGGGAACCTTAAAATCGAGACCTTGGCAACCAAGGGCCCCACTTACAGGATCCTAAGCCCACCTACACCTTAACATCACGGATCTCCCAAACGTTTGACCTGGACATTTAATTGGTAAGCCCAGAGGACTCAGACACCTTATAAGTCTCGAACCGTGGGAACTGAGACCTGAAATGTGTGGTTTGGACACTAATATGCTGGGACCCTGATATGTAGAGGGTGTAAGACACCTGCACTCTGAGATCCAGGAAACTTACAATCCAGGACTGGCATTCAGCGTCTCCAAAGTCCCTGAGACTGGACCAAGTAGAAGTCATAGTCACTGACACCCAGGGTCTGTTGAAACCTAGGTTCTTTCCTGCCCCTGGGTAGTAGAGCTTCCTTCTCTAGAAGGCTGTTTTTCCCCTAACTCCTCCTTAAGCCTGCTGCTTTCCTCTTTAGGGCAGTTCCTCCAGAAGTGCAGACTCTGCGAGCTTTCACCACTGAGCTGGTAGTAGAGGCTGTGGTCCGATGCCTTCGAGTGATCAGTCCTGACGTGGGCTCTGGCCTTAGTCACTTGCTGCCACCAGCCATGTCTGCTCGGTTCCGCCTGGCCATGAGCCTGGCTCAGGCCTGCATGGTGAGTGCCCTCCTCCCAGTATGTACACCACCTTCATTCCCTTTTCACAGTCACTAAGTTGTTTGACACTCTTGCCTTCCTCTCTGTCCCTCTTTGTGGCTTGCCATTCATTAATGGTTAAAGCTGCCACTTGTGTAGCCAAACCGTGTGACTAGTTCTGATTCTAGGTAGCTCTACTCATACTGGCTGTGTGACTCTAACCCTGCTATGCTTATTTCCTTGTCTATGAAATGGAGGTGATAAAAGGTTGTGTGGAGTAAATGAGCTGATCCAGTTTACACTTGGACTACCTGTAGCACCCACCTTTTAAGCTTGCTGTTATTTTTTTTCTGTAGCTTTTGGAGCCTGTCCTGGAACTAGCTCTTGTAGACCAGGTTGGCCTTGAACGCACAGAGATCCGCCTGCTTCTGCCTCCCAAGTGCTGGTATTAAAGGCGTGTGCCACCACCTCCACCTGGCTAAAATGTACTTATGTGTATGGATGTATGGATGTTTTGCCTGCATGTGTCTTGCCATGGAGGACATAAAGGGCCTCAGAACTTCTTGAACTGGGGTTAAGGACAGTTATGAGCTGCCATGTGGGTGCTTGGAATCAAACCCAGGGCCTCTGGAAGAGCAGCCAGTGCTCTGAACCACTGAGCCATTTCTCCAGCCTCCCCCTGGAACTGGAGTTACAGAGGGTCATGAATCACACCATGTGGATGCTGGGAGTAGAACCCAGGTCCTTCAGAAGAGCAGCTAGTGCTCCTAACCACTGAGCCATCTCTTTAGCCCTTGATATAATTTTTTTCTTACATAACAAAAGTGAAGTACAGAGAAGTATTGACCCAAGGTCACACAGTTGGTAAGAGGCAGAACTTGGGTTTCAGTCCAGGAAATTTGCTTTGTCTTTGAACCTTTCTGGAACTCTTTTTTTTCTTTTTGGTTTTTCGAGACAGGGTTTCTCTGTAGCTTTGGAGCTTGTCTTGGAACTTGCTCTGTAGACCAGGCTGGCCTTGATCCGCCTGCTTCTGCCTCCTGAGTGCTGGGATTAAAGGTGTGCACCACCAACACCCAGCCTCTCTGGAACTCTTGAGAGTCCTTTCTTTCTGAGTTGTGTGTTTGCTATTCTTTTTGCCTGTTGTCATTGATGATGGTGGTGGTGATAATTATTTCGTTGGTACTGGGGATGGAACCTAGGGCCTTGCTCATATAGGCAAGCACTCTGAGCCACATCCCCAGTTCTGTTTATTTTTAGGCACTACTTATATAATAGATAGGTTCATGACTTTCTTTTCAAACTCTATGGGTATTGTTTTCCTGAGCTGTCATTGGTCTTTTGACTTTGTTAGTTATTTTTTTTTTAAGTCATTTCTTTCTTTGCACATGGGCAGAAATCCTGTGTTCTTTTATGGCCTTTGGATTTTGAGTCATAGTTAACAAGGATGAACTTTGTTTTTGTTTTTGGAGACAGGGTTTCTCTGTGTAGCCCTGGCTGTCCTGGAACTTGCTCTATAGACCACACTAGCCTCCAGCTCACAGATCCTGTTGCCTCTGCCTTCTAAGTGCTGGGATTAAAGGCATGTACCGCTACTGTCAGCAAGCCTGCTGAGCTTTAATCTCTTTTATTGATCTTATAATACTGACCATGATGACTTTGTTGCCAGAATGCCTTCCTTGGTGATGCAGGTGGTGGGGGGAGTGGGAGGGTGATGGCAAGTGAAAGAGTCAGGTGTGGTAGTCCCAGGAGGCTCCTCCCTGCTTGGCAAATGAGGGCCTGGCTTTTTACCCTCAGTATCATTATCTGGCTATATTTGCTAACCCCCAGGACCTGGGCTATCCCTTGGAGCTTGGCTATCAGAACTTCCTCTATCCCAGCGAGCCTGACCTTCGAGACCTGCTTCTCTTTTTGGCTGAGCGGCTACCCACCGACTCCTCTGAGGATGCAGACCAGCCTGCAGGTATGGGGTCCTGCAGGACTAGGGAAATGGACTGTGTTCCCAGGGTGATAGGGGCTAAGAGAAGTGATAGGAAGGGTAGGGGCCTGGATGTATGTTCAGGAGAATTGGGTAGATCCAAGGTCAGAAGCGGATGGATACAAGGCAGGTAGCATGAGGTAGGAAATGAACTCCCCAGCTTCCCTCCTGTGCCTCTGCTCCTCACTCCACTCTTACCATATGGATGTTCTTAGTATTCCCAAATGTGCCAGGCCCGGTCTAGCCTCAGGGTGTTTGGTTCCCTGGATTAGTCTTCTCTCAGATCTCTTCATAGTCAACTCCCTACTAGGTGAGTCTCACCCACGGGGTGTGTGCTGCTAAAAATAGCTGTGAACGTCAGCTAACACAAAACTAAACCTGCTTCAAACGTTAGGAGATTTTTTGGTGTGACTGAACTGCTCTGTTCTTGAGCGTGCACTTTGTAGATGATAATATCATGTCAGAATGTCAAAAGGTTAAATACGTCCTCAACTCTTGTGCCTTCTGCTCTGTTACCTCAGCAAGGCCTTTCTCTGGCTGCTCTTTGGAACATTCCAGCCCCCTTTAGCAATCCTTCTCTCTCCTGCTTAGAATAAATGGTCCTAATGGTCCTATTCATGAAGTTTCTTTTCTGTTATCCTGCTGACGCCATGAAGATGGGGACCTTATCCCTTTTGTCTCCTGAAGCTGTGTTTGACCTGGTAACGGGTACCTATCTACTTTAAGCTCAGTAACTGTTGGATGAGTGAGAATGTTACTTGACTCCACCTGCACTAGGAGGTGAGGGATCAGGTGCTATGGCTAGCTTCCCAGTACTTTCAGATTTGTGGCATGTCACTCCTTCCCTATCCCCCACCCCTACCCCTCACCCCATAGGTGACTCGGCTATTTTCCTTCGGGCCATTGGGAGCCAAATCCGGGACCAGCTGGCCCTGCCCTGGGTCCCACCTCTCCTTCGAACTCCCAAGCTGCAGCGCCTCCAGGTGGGATCCCCACCTCCTGTCCATCTGGACTTGTGCCCTCCTTACCTTCTTTGCCCTCATGCGCTTGCTCAGGTTGTTGGCCCCCCTTCCACTAGTACCTCATCCTAGAGGCCGACTCTGCTCTCTCCACAGGGCTCAGCCCTCCGGCAGTCATTCCACTCCAGCACGTTGGTTCTGCCTGAGCTGAGTTCCAGAGGAGGTGAGGCTGCAGCTGTGTGGATCTAAGTGAGGAAGGGAGAGGAGTGTGTGAGCATTGGTGTATGGCGGTGAAGGGGGAAGCTGACTGGCACTGTTTCTGCCTTCAGAGCCACGGGAGTTCCAGGCGAGTCCCCTGCTGCTACCAGCCCCCACACAGGTGCCCCAGCTTGTGGGGAGGGCAGCCTCCCTCCTAGAACATCATGCCGTCCAGCTCTGCCAGCATGTGAGCAGGGATTGCCCAGGGGATGAAGACCGAGTGTGCAGGACACACCGCCTCCCATCCCAGGTACCACCATTGTTCAGCTCTCCTTCCAAGGCTTTTGCTTCCTGTGGCTCCTCTTAGTTCTCCACATCTCATTGTCCCCACTCTGTCCCTCTCTTTTTTGGTTCTCCTCTGTGTCCACGTGCCTGGCTCCCTGCCTGAAAGAATGGCTAAGAAGGACGGAACCTGCAGCAAGGCCTTCTCCTTTGCTTGCTTTCCTGTTCTGAAAAAAAAATGGGCTATGGGGTAGCGAGCATGCATGAGTTTTACCTGGGACTGTTGGAAGTATTCCCTGTGGATACTGGGGCGTGTCCCTGAGCTCTGTCTCTGTCTCTGCCTCTGCATTTGTCACTGATCCTCATAGTTTCTGGCTCTAGGTATCTGCACCATCTCCTCCTGTTACTGTCTTTCTTGTTCTGTGGTTTTCTTGTCCCTCTTTTATCCTTTCTGTCTCCCCATTTGTATGCTGCATCTTTCTCTCTGTTCACTTTTGCCTGTCCCCTCTTGCCCTCTCCTACCAATTCATCTTCTCTTGCCACCTCTGTCTACTTCTTCATCTGTCCCCTCTTCCCCCATATCTGCTTCTCCACCTGCCTCCTCTCCCCAGCCTCCCCGTCCATTTTTGGTTTTGTCTCTTTCCATCTATCCATCCCTGCCACCTTGGTTACTGTTTGCTTGTACTCTCTCTCTCCCTGCCCCATCTCTGTTTTTTTAGGAGAGATTTGAGACAGGGTGTCATGATATAACCTAAGCTGGCATCACAATTTACAGTCCCCTTGCCTCTGTCTCCTGAGTGTTAGGACTACAAGCATGTACCACCATACCCAGATACTGTATCTTCTTTAAATCCACAGGAATTTTGAAGCATAAATATAGAGAGATTGTTCTAATGATTCTTGTCTTCTAGTCTTTCTTCTATTTGCTTGTAACTTTGCCCCTGTATTTTAAAGCAAATCTCAGAGCTTGGAATGTAGCTCCATGGTAGAACACTTTCCTGGCATTCACAGGGCCCTGGGTTCCATGTTCAGGATCAAATCCTAGTCAACCCAAACTGCCACATAATTCCCACTCCTAAGTAGTCAAGATGATGAGTCATTACTCACAAGAACATTTTTTATGTAATCATTGTGCCATTTTTATACTGAATGAAATTAATGATTTCTTTGTACCCTTCAGCTTTGAAATGGTCTCTGTTCTCCTCTCCTTTGCTTATCTCCCTCTGTCTTGAACTCTGACCCTTTTTGACCTGGTACTCTACATTCTGTGTCTTTGCTGCCCACCATCCTTTCTGTCTCCTGATTTGAAAGCCCCAGGGTCACTTTTCTCTCTTCTTATATTCTGCAGGTTGAGGAGTGAGTGGGTAGAGAAATGCTACCCACTGTAGAAAAAGGCACCTCTCTGTCCTTGGCGAGCTCTTAGACCAGTAGGGCAGGGAGGTGCCTTGGTGGGAAGGCAGGGTCCTAGGGAGCAGCAGGCCCTTATGCCTTCCTCTTCCCCTGTCTGTTCTTTCCAGGAGGATTCCCGGGCTGCACAGCAACGACTGCACAAGCAACTGGCTGAACATCTGCGTCAGAGCTGGGGCCCACTTGGAGCCTCGACACAAGTCCGAGACCTAGGAGAGATGCTACAGGCCTGGGATGCTAGGACTAGGACTAGCACCCCCAAAGGCTCCCGCTTCACCCATTCAGAGAAGTTTACCTTTCATCTGGTAGGTAGGCCAGAGTGGACAGGGAGTGTGCTGATGGCTGCCTTGAGAGTTACTTTTTGTATTAACACCACTGTATTCCATACAGCTTCCCCATGCCCACTGAGTAGGCCTTCCAACTGGGAGACAGTGCCCAGAGGGCTCCCCTAGCTTCTTGGGACTTGAGTGGAAAAAGGGCAGATTGGTGGTGGGTCTTGTGTAAGGGGGGTATGCAGTGCTCCCAGCACACATCTCATATTTCCTTTGGGAACATCTTTTTTCCTTGGACACCCACTCAGAAGAATGCCTGCTTTTCTCATGGACATTTTGGTCAGGGTGGTTACAGGGTCGGGTGGTTACAGAGTTGGGGGTAGTTATAGGGTTGGGGTGGTTACAGGGTCAGGTGGTTACAGGTTGGGCTGGTTACAGGGTCAAGTAGTTATAGGGTTGGGGTGGTCAGGGTTAGCCTCAGGAAGGTTTCCTTGTGGTCAGCCACTCTAATCTGCAATTACAAATGGTGTTTTATTCTCCTGTAGTCACAATCTGAAAACTCACTGGTTGAGCAGACATGGATACTGTGTTTGGGGGTGCTTTGGGGTTTGAGGCGGGGCTATGAAGGCTAGGACCTTGTGTGACTAACAACCAGGCTGCTGCTTCTATCCATAGGAGCCTCAGGTCCAGGCCCCCCAGGTACCAGATGTACCAGCTACCTCCCAGAGGCCTGAACAGGTAAGGGGAGAGAGAGAGAGAGAGAGAGAAAGAGAGAGAGAGAGAGAGAGAGAGAGAGAGAGAGAGAGAGAGAAGTCAGCCAAGCTATTGCCTGTTTTCTGGACTTGGTGGCTCCACCTAGACTAGCCTATGCTTCCCAGGACACACGGGCAGTTCAAGAGCAGGAGTTAGAGTCCCTTCGGGAGCAACTGGCGAGTGTGAACCACAACATTGAGGAGGTCGAAGCTGACATGAAGACCCTGGGAATCAACCTTATGCAGGTAAGGGGCTGGGAGAGCGCTCTGGGCTGGATCAGGTCAGAACTAGGGCCTTGAGAGCTGATCTGAAAAGGTCTGTAGATGCCAGGCTTATTAATGGAGGATATTAGGGACCTCTAATATTCTTGAAGGTCTAGGAGAACTTGTGAGACCAAGAAAGATGTTTAATTAATGGCTTGGTGGACCTATAGGGGTTAGAGGAACATTTGGGCACCAATCAGGCTTTTTAGGGGGGCATAGCAGCTATGGGCATCAGTGGAATAAGATGGGTCTGTATGAGCAGGGGCTTGCAGGGGTTCTCAGGGCTTCTGGCTGTCAGTATGGAGCTGAAAATCCTGAGGCCTGTAGTAGGTAGAGGCTATGGAGTGATCTTTGAGACCTTGAGCTGGGCCAGGGCCATAATGGGCTCACTAGGATTATGAGCTGTATATATGACTGGGAGCTTGGCTGTGAGTGTACCAGGTGGAGACTGAGTGTCGACAAAGCGAACTCAGCGTGGCTGAGCAGGAGCAGGTCCTACGCTTGAAGAGTCGGGCAGTGGAATTGCTGCCTGATGGGGCTGCCAACCTCGCCAAGCTGCAGGTGGGCTGGGATTGGGGTTGGGCCGAGAGCGGTGGGGTGGATGGATCTAGCCTCTTTTGACATATTTCCCTGACTCCTGCCAGCTCGTGGTGGAGAGTAGTGCCCAGCGGGTCATTCATCTAGCAAGTCAGTGGGAGAAACATCGGGTCCCACTTCTTGCTGAGTACCGCCACCTCCGAAAACTCCAGGATTGTAGAGAGGTAGGTAGTGGAGTCCTGGGCTGTGAATGGACATGTACTGCCTCCACTGGGGGCTGTTTCTGAACTCTGCTCACTGCCTTCTGTCTATGGGTTCCTGGTAGCTGGAATCATCTCGACGGCTGGCAGAAATTCAGGAGCTACACCAGAGTGTTCGAGCAGCTGCAGAAGAGGCTCGCAGGAAGGAGGAGGTCTATAAGCAGTTGGTAAGGCTGATTTTAGGGCCCTGGGCTGTAACCGGGGGTGGAGTGTGGGGCTTGGGCTCATGCCTGCCATGTTCCTGTCTAGGTGTCAGAGCTGGAGACTTTACCAAAAGATGTGTCCCGGCTGGCCTATACCCAGCGCATCCTGGAGATTGTGGGCAACATCCGGAAACAGAAAGAAGAGATCACTAAGGTGTGCGACTATGGCTCTGATGGATGGATCACAGATCACGTGGGCAGACAGGCGTAGGGTAGTTACACAGGGACTTTATGATCTCTGGTAGGCAGAGCTGCTCAGGCACACTCCAGCATATAAGAGTCACATACAGTATACCCCAGACACCCCAACACAGTGACGTAGGCCCTGACTGGATGTAAGTGCAGGCACATGAGTACCATCACTAGCCAGCTACTGTGCCCCAGACATGGACTGATGATGGCTGCCCTGATTTCTGCCAGATCTTGTCGGACACAAAGGAACTTCAGAAGGAAATCAACTCTCTTTCTGGGAAGCTGGACCGGACATTTGCAGTGACTGATGAGCTTGTGTTCAAGGTATGGAGTGGGTTGGCCTGGGGGAGGGGGAGGGCGCGACTGGGCTGTCACCTATTGCTTGGGCCTAGCTTTTTCTCTGGAGGGTGAAGGCAAAGTGGTAGTAAAGATTGGGTCTAGAGGGGACTGGAGTCATGGACAAGTAGGAATGGCTTGCTGATATGTTTGCGGTCCCTTCTGTCTTTTCAGGATGCTAAGAAGGATGATGCTGTCCGGAAGGCTTACAAATATCTAGCCGCCCTGCATGAGGTGAGGGGAGCCATGTGCCTGGTGGACTGGCTGTGGAGGGCTAGCACAGGCACAAGCAAGCCTTGTATTCTTGTTGTCTCCAGAATTGCAGCCAGCTCATCCAGACCATTGAGGACACAGGCACCATTATGAGGGAAGTTCGAGACCTTGAGGAGCAGGTGAGACCTGGGAATGGGAAGGGGAATGGAGGCAGACCAGGCGATAGTTCCTTGCTTTACACGGAGAGTCTGCGAAACCCGACAACTGAGAACTAGAGGCTCAGTCATAGGGCCTGTTGTGTCTGGGACCTGGAGCTAGCCGGTCGTCTACTCTGAGCCCTGGCTTCTAGCTTGAGGTTCCTCATGCCCACCTCTCAGAACCCATGGTAGAAACTGTGACTTTAGGTGATGGGAAGGACATCCACAGAGGTCTGATGATGGGAAGGGATGGACCACTGTTACAGGGATGGGAGGAGCAGAGAGTAACGCAGTAGAGGGGCAGCCAGCAGGGGCTGGGAAATGGGCCTTGCATACTGAAGATGTGTGCATTGTGCTGTTTTAGATCGAGACAGAGATGGGCAAGAAGACTCTGAGCAACCTGGAGAAGATCTGTGAGGACTACCGAGCCCTTCGCCAGGAGAATGCTGGCCTCTTGGCCCGGGTCCGGGAGGCCTAGAGGCCTGATGGAGGTCTCCTCGCCACAGGCAGGGATTTGGGGGTGCTGGAGGCAGTGCCCAAGCACTGGTTCTAGCACTTCCTTCCGTTCGGCCTCTGCTTTCTCCTGCTGGGATCTTAAACCCAGATGCCTGCTCATCTGGTCCCATCTTTGATCAGGGGTGATTGTCTAGCTTGGCCACAGTTTATTAGATGGGCACTGGGGGCCAGGGGCCTTGGATCCCAAATAAAAGAGAAGTTCTTCTGTGGTCCACGCTGAGGCATGGATTGGGGCTTGGGGTAGAGGACTGGGGTCAGTGGCAAGTGAGACATGGGGTAGATTTTGGTGAGTCAGTATCTATTCATGGAACAAAGGTGATACAGTGGAGGGGGCTGCATGTGTGTACATGTGTGAGGTCTACAAGCTGTGACTGTTGATATTTTGGGGCATGGCATGAGACTGTGTATTACCAGTTACGCCTGTGTGGTTTTCTGGGATGCAATCCTGAAAGTTCCAGTGATGCTGTTGTGCAAGGGTCTGCATATGTACCTATGTGTGACGGTTAGTGCCCACGGTTCCCAGTGTAGGTGTATGAGTCAGTAGGACTGCAGTCACGTGAGGCTGCAGGATATGCAACTTTGAGGGCAGGCAAATGTAGCAAGGCAGGCTCTTTGTGTTTTAGGTTTTGGGTTGAGTCCAGGAGACAGGCTTATGACTGTGTGTCTGTGTCCTTTTCCCACTTGGGAGTAGCCAAGGCAGGCTGTATGTATAGCTGGGTCCAGGGCTATTTGGCTGGAAAGCCTGTCCTGGGGATAGGTTGGGGATAGGGGCTGGGCTGGGATTGGTGTCCCTCAGTCTTAAGGCGGAAGATATAATTCAAGAGGGTAGCTAGATAGGGAGCAGAGGCCCTGATAGGCAAGACGGCGGAAACATCATTGCCTGGTCTCTCTAGATATGTCCAGGATTTGCCTCCTTGCCTCCACAGCCTCTTGTTTTATGTTTTGGCCCCTGTCCATCTTTCTTTTCTTGGTTTGGAGGTCAAGCACAAGGATTGGAGCACTTGCTGGGGCGTTGGCTCTTCTTCTTGCGAAACTCAAACTCATCTACGGTCCACACTGCTCCCTTCTCACTTTCCACTCGCACAAAGCACTTGTGCAAGCTCAGGTTGTGGCGGATGGCGTTCTGTGGAAGGAGGGTCAGGACCCCAGGCAGGGATGGGGTGGATAGTCAGGCAGTGAGTTCAGCAGACCTCAGCACTGACCTGCCCCTTTCCTGTGTGTGTCGCCCAAGATCACCCACCCTCGGAGCCATCCTGGCCCCCACTGTACAGAGGTGCTCACCTTCCAGGTGGCCGGGTGGTTTCGGAAGTAGGCAAACATGCGTGTGAACCAGTGGTAGATTTCATTGAGTGTTCTCTGCTTCTCTGGAGCTTCCAGGATGGCCTGGAAGTTGGAGTCAGGTGGAATGAGCAGGTATCCTCAGAATTGTGCCTGAGGGCGGGGGGAGCCTACTCTAAGCTCTCTGCCTGGGGTGGGTGTGGACTTGTGGGTCAAGGGAAGGGAAGGGGAGAGAATGGGATGAGGCATGGGGGCAAGGGTGAAGTTAGTAGTGGGGTGGACAAAGGAAAGGATAGTTTTTAGTGTCCCAATTTGGCTTGCACTGGCCTAGCTTGTAGTAGTTTTTGGTTCAGGGACAGATCTGGGGTAAAGCTATCAAGAAGGATCACATCTTTGGGCTTCTCAGAGCTGAGGTTTGTTAATGCAGGATTCCACTCTTGGTGCAGAGAGATGTAGCAGCATAGGAGACAAGTACCCCCACCCCCAGCTGCGAGGTCTAGGCTGCCCTGCTTACCCATCGGATGAGGGTGGCGTAGGTGAAAGGAGGCCTCATGTTATGGAACTTGAAATAGTCCATGTTGTGGAAGAACTCTGCGGAGGGTTGGAATAGATCAGGCCCCATGAGCTCCTCACACCTTGCCCCACCTTTGTCTCCACACTGAGTCCAAGGCCTGAAACCCTTAGCACCAAGGGTGGAGGGGGTGTCTGTGATCACACATAGGTACTGTTTGCAGAGTGCCTGCCCGGAGCTGACTCTTGGCACCACTCTTGCCAAAACAGCTCTCCCCATATTAAAAAGAAGTCAGGTAACTTGCACATCAGTTCAAGTGGCACAGCCAGCATGACACCAAAGAGTTATTGTTCCTGGTAAGTCCACAGCCTGGGTCTGGCAGGTGGGAATGGATTGGTTGGATGAATCCACTTGATTCCCCTTAAGGCGAGGAAGAAGGGAGGGTTCTTTGGAATTACTTAACTAGGTACCTCCCTCATGATGACCAAAACACATGCCAAGGTGAGGCATGGCTCCAGTCCCCAAAAGACACAGGGCTGGAGCTATGCATTTGTAATCATTGGAGGATTCTCGGCCTAATAAAGTCAGGTGCATTCCTCCCAGATGCTGGTGGGAGTATAAGGGGAATGGGGAATTTCTTTGTACCCCCCTGACACCAATGGGGTCATCAGATGGGGTGCAGAGTACACTGACCTGGAAAGGTGCCGTTTCCATGGCTTCCCCAGAGGTGCCTCCGCACTGCGAACAGGCTGTCGGAAGCCTCCCGGGGACCGGACCAGGCTGGGAGAACACTGCCCTGCGTGCTGGTGGCCACAATGCAGCAAGAGCTCTTGTCCATTGAGGCCTGGGTGGATTTGGGAGAGAAAAGTGATTGAGAGGCTTAAGCTTTAAATTTCATTTTATCCTTTTCAAAATTATTTTGTATTTTTATTATTAAACTTATTTTTGGACAATTTTGCACATGTACACAATACATACAGAGCACTTTCACCCTACTTCCTCCCCTGTTGCTTACCCGTTTCTTCCCCACAAATCTCACTCATATTCATGTCTATTTATTTTGTTCAAAATTATTATTATTATTAGAGATGGGGTACATCTCTCATAATGTACATCTCTCATAAGGTAAATGTAGCCCTGGTTGTCCAGGAACTTACAGAAACTTACCTGCCTCTGCCTCCTGAGTGTACCACCATGCCTTGTCTATTCATTTTATTTGTGTCTTACTTAATTACTTTTTCTGAGATAGTCTCACTATATATTTCTGGCTGGCCTTGTACCTTCCATCCTCTTAGCTCTACCTCTGGTGTTCTGGGATTATAAGTGTGTGTCACCACAAAATGGCTTCTATTTTATTTTATATTTTGGTTTTTTGAAACAGGGTCTCTCTGTGTGGTCCTGGCTGTCCTAGAGCTCACTATGTAGCCCAGGCTGTCCTCAAATTCACAGAAATCCACTTGCCTTTGCTTCCCAAGTTCTGGGCTTGAAGACATGTGCTACCACACTGGCTTTCCATTTTACTTTTAAAAATGTTTGCTTGCTTGTGTTTGTTCGTCCACCCATCTGTTTGCCTGCCCGCTCACCAGCCCGTCCGTCCATCCATCCATCCGTCGTTGTATCTATTTTTCTGCCTACTTATCTATGTACCTACCTACCTACATATCTATTATCTATCTATCTATCTATCTATCTATCTATCTATCTATCTATCTATCTATCTATCTATCTATCTATGCAGGGTCTCAGGTTGTGTAGTATAGGCTAGTCTGCAATTTACTATGTTGCACAGGATGACCTCAAACTTGGGACACAATTGCCATATCAACCTCCCGAGTGCTGAGATTTACTACCTAAGTCACCACTTAGTTTCCATTTTATTTTTATCTTAAAAAAATTTGTGAGGCAGGGTTTCATATCTCCCATGCTGGCCTCTAGCTTATTCTGTATCATAGGATGACCTTGAACTCCTGATCCTTTGCCTCCACCTCTGGAGTGCTGGGACTATAGGTGTGAGTCATTATATCCTACTTCCATTCTACTTTTATTTTAAATGAACAAAAAATATTTTATGTGTATGGGCATTTTGCCTGCATGCATGTCTGCACCACGTGCGTGCCTCGTGCCTGTGGGAGCCAGAAATGTGCACTGGATCCGACTGGAACTGGAGTTAGAGAGAGTTGTCAGTTGCCCCTGGAAGAGCAGCAAGTTCTCTTAATCCCTGATCCATCTCTCCAGTCTTCCAACCCCACTTTATTTTAAAATTTGCATTTACTCATTTGGTTCTATTTATATCTCACTTGTCTATATGTATGATGTATGTACATATACATGTTTGGATGTGTGTAAATGCTGGTGCATGTGTAGAGATCACAGAAGAAGCTTGGGTGTTAGTCCTAATCTTTCACCTTGTTTGAGATAGGATCTCTTATAAATTCTACTTATGCCAGGCTAGCCGGCCTGTGGGCTTTGAGTTTGCAGGATTCTCTTGTTTTTTAGATAGGGTTTCACTATGTAGACTAGTCTGACCTGAATTTATAGAGCTCTGACTGCCTTTGTGTCCTGGGTGCTGAACTTAAAGGCCTGTGCTACCATGCACAGCATTTTAGGTAATTTTGTTTCCACCTATGTGCAAGGAGATCACTGACTTGAACTACTCTGCATCTGGTGTGGGTGCTAGGATCCAAACTCAGAGCCTTTACTTATACTTTTTACAAGTACTTTTCCCATTGAACATTCTCCCCAACTCTGTTTATTTGGGTTTTTTTTGTTGTTGTTTTGTTTTTCAAGACAAGGTTTCTTTGTGTAGCCCTGGCTGTCCTGGAACTCACTCTGTACACCAGGCTGACCTTGAACTCACAGAGATTACACCCCTCCCCCGCGCTCCCCCCGCCTCTCTAGTGCTGGGATTAAAGGTGTGCGTCACCACCATCTGGCTATTTTTCTAAACTTTTATTCTCTCATACATCATGCCTGCAGTTTCCCTTCCCCCCACTCCTCCCAGTCCTCTCCCCCAGATCAACCCCTCCTCTGTTTCGGATACAGTAAGACTGGGCACAAGCCCTCATACCATAAACATGGCAACCCCAGTATCTTTTCGAGATGAGGTCTCTATGTTATTCAGGCTGGCTTTGAGTTCAAGGATTCAAGTGATCCTCCTTCAAGTAGCTAGAACTACAGATGTATACGGTATGTCTAGTGAGGTCAGTGTTTTCGAGAAGGCCACCACCTTCTTGTCACTTGCAGACTGTGGTGGACATCCATAAAGGGGCAGTGGGCATCTTGGTTACAGTATAGTAGTGCACATGCTATGAAGTCATAGGGGCTGGGGATGACCAGGGGCTGAATTGGGATCCCCTAGCATCCAACTGTGAATTTGGAAGAGTCAACTATGTCTTCTTGACCTCAGTGTCTTCATTTGTTCGTTAGGATGACAGTGGTGGCTCCCTCCATTGTAGTATGGGAATGGAGTAAGTTCACATTGGCAAAGTGCCTGGGACTGGGCATGTAAAGTGTGTGCTCACACAGGACCTACGGTATTCAGTGTTCTAAGGTTATTATCTTGAAATTTGAGTGTAGGACTCCATTTTCTTTTCGCAGTGCCCTCTCTGAGTTTTGCCACTGGTGCATTGGAGTTACTGTCTGCCTTCTGTATGTGGCTATTTACTATTGCTGTGAAAAGGCAGAACATGATGTTTTGGAGTCACAAGGTTAGAGGATTTGTAAGCATACTGAGGAGGTGGCAATGGCCTGTACAGGCCAGGGCTTGCATTTGAGAAGAGGTTACTTGGTCCTTAAGGGCCCCCAACGGTTGAAGTCTTCTGCCTCTGGACTTGGGGTACTCACCATAGCTGGAGCCTTTGACAGTGCCATCTTCCCAGCCAGGTGGGCCTGCATAGCACCCAGCTTCTCCTTTTCCAGCTCGAGCTGTGGGGATGTACACCAAAGTGAGGCCTCCACCTGGTCTTTCTTAGTCACCCCTTTGACTGCACTAGGGCCTACCCTTGGAGGGCCCTCCCTCCCTCAAGCCCTCCTTCCCCTTAGCCACACCCTGCAGGCACTACCTGCTGCTCCAGGGACTGCACCACTTCCCTCTGGAGGAGGCACTGTGCCTTGCCCTTCTCATCCAGGAGGTGATCTGCTTGGCAGTGCCTGAGCAAGGAGAAGGTTCCATGACCATGGTGGGTCAGGCCTCCTGGCTTGATGAACCAACTAGACCCTTTGGGAGATTTCTCCTTAGAGTCTCAGTTTCCCTGAACTCAACAACACCCCGTCCATCTCTTTCTCCCACACGGACTACTTTAAACATCCACTCTTCAGTAACTACTGGCTTTTCAGCCTGAGCTATTAGAAAGGCACCGAGAGGGAGAATAGCATTTCAAGTAGAGGGCACAGCCTACGCAAAGGCCTGACCATACAGGACATGCATCATTGCCAAGAGCTAGGTATGATTAGCGAAGTACAGAGGGGAAGGGGGCAGATATAAAGCCGAGGGGAAACAGCTACAGTTGTTGGGAGGAGTAGAAATTTGAGGCTCAGTAATGTGTGTTGCATGAGGGGAAACAACACAAAGCAGGTGTGTGGGTTCATATCCAACATTCATCACACAGGACCTTTGCTAGCTTGACACTTAATTCTGGTTGGCCTTAGTTCCTTTGCATATAAAATGGAGATAACTGTCAGCATACACCTTTAGTATTATGTCTCCTTCAAGTCAAGCAATCTGGGCCTAGAGAAGCCCAGTGACTTGCCCAAGATCACAGAACTGGGGGGATGAAATCTCAACCTTTACTACTTAGCATCCATCAGGAGGATTCTGAGTTGAGACATGCACCCCAGTCCTCTGTTCAGATACCAGAAGCCCATGGTTAGTCAGCCTACTCACTTGAGAAACTCTTCTGGCTCCTCAAAGACCTTCTCACAACCAGGCCACTTGCAGACTCCATTGGCCAGCAGTGGATAGGATCCTTGTGGTGCAGCCAAGAGGTTGCTGGGGGTGGGGAATACAGGATATCAGCAGAGGGGTGAGCAGAGACAGCCGGGTTCTCCCCAGCACTGGCAACTTACTTATCTTTCCTGGGTGTACCCGAGCGTGGGAAGGTGCAGAGTAGAGCAGGTTCCCTGGACACCCATTCCAGACTGGCTACATTGATCCCTGTGGGTAGAGACAGGGTACTTCTGGGGCTGCAGGCTAGGTTCTGTAGCTGGTCCCAGAAGGCCTCTACCTTCCTGGACCATTGAAGACTGACTCACAGGTCTCTGCTGTTCCCACAGAGCAGGACTTCTGACAGAGCAGCCTAAACAAGGCCATTGGTAAGTAATGACATATTTACTAATGGCAGCGATTTGTGGTTGTTGGCTTCTAAGGTTCTAAGCCTGACAGTTTTTGGAGGTTAAAGTTTTCATGACTCTTAAGACCCCTCTAGGCTGGAGAGATGGCTCAGTGCTTAAGAGCACTGACTACTTTTCCGGGGGAACTAGGTTCAATTCCCAGCACCCACATGACAGTTCACAGCTGTCTGTAAGTCCAGGATCCAACACACTCACACAGACATAGAGACAGGTAAAACACCAATAGAATTTAAAAAAATGGCCAGGCAATGTTGGTGCACGCCTTTAATTCTAGCACTTGGGAGGCAGAGGCAGGTGGATCTTAGTGAGTTTGAGGCCAGCCTGGTCTACAAAGCGAGTTCCAGGAGAGCCAGGGCTGTTATATAAAGATACCCTGTCTCGAGAACCCCCCCCCACCTCCATAGGACTGTAATTCAGAAAAGTTTACATTGTGTATGTTCAAAGATTCTTTGAAGCCATGGGGAGAAAGCTGAGATGTTTACCAGGTGGTAGGCCAGGCCGGGCCTTGAGGGAGAAGACCCCAGTGGCAGCAGAAGGTGGTGGGAGGCTGATCATGGCTGGGTTGTCCAGTGGGCGCACTTGAAGTACAGGGGTCTGGGCATGCGCATCCACAGTGGAGAGCTGAGGAACACATATGGACCATGGCTCAGCCTGGCTTGGGCTCCGTTTCACAGTTTTCCTGTTTATTCCCTCTTCCCAGCCTGCTCAGGTTCCATACCTGATGCATGAAGTGTGGTCTGTCCTGGAGAAGTGCCTGCAAGTGGGGTGAGGGGCCCAGTCGGGCCCCAGAGGGTGCCACCATGACGAGGGGTACTGTAGGCAGCTGGAAGGAGAAGACAGATGCCGTAAGATGCTAGCCCCATCTTCACAGTTCTGTGTCTTATTCATCAGCTTTTCACTGAAGTTCCACATGGTAGGAACTGTTAACATATCCAGTTCATAAATGTGGAATCGGAGGCTCATGGAGACATTATTCACCAATGTCAAACTGTTCAAAGTGGTAAAGTTGGCCCTAACACTGTCACCTTATCTTACATTACCTTACCTTTCTGGGCTTCAGCCATCTCTCTTGTCACAGCAAAATGAGGACACAGGGCTATGCCCATGGGATCATAACAAAGTCTTCTTTTGGGACAAGGATTGGGAGGGTGGGGGAAGCCTAGAATCTCTGAGGCCTGAGGAATGGGGATTTTCTTGGCCCTGCAACATCTGCATAAGTCATAGACTTGCCTGGGACCCATAAACCACTTCCTGTGCCCCAGCCAGCGCCCCTCCTGCCACATGCCACAGTAAAGGTCTGCACCTATAGGCCCAGGTACCCCACCCTGCTTGCCCCATTCTGGGCCCCGGGCCTCACCTGCAACTGTGATGGTGGCAGAGGGTTCAAGGAAGAAGCATGGGCCCCACCTCTCAGGTCCCGGCCTTGGAAGGTTCCCCCAGGACTTCTGGTCCCTAGGAGTTCTGAGCCCTTGGGTGCAGTCTTCCAGCTTGGCAAGACTCCTGGGGATGGACCAAGGGCCAAGGAAGGGGCCACGGGCTTGGCTGGCCTGGGATTGGGCATTGGGTTCTTTTCAGAGGCAGGCTGCAGGGACAACAGTGGAATGGAGTCATGTGCATTCCAGGGATGGTGTAAGATATTCATCCATTTGAACCATACAGGTTGCCTCTGATCTGAGTAGGTGTTGCCCCAAAGGGCCCCATAACTATACTTGAAGCCATTACACACATACACTCTACCCTGATATATGTGTGTATATGTATAAAACACAGATATATGTATATATCCCCCACATGTACATGTCCAGCACCTGACTTGCCTGCATACACCACACAACCCTGTTGTGAATGTGGGGCAATGGGGAGTTGGTTTGTGGGGCCTCAGCTTTCTAGTAGCCCATGCATTCTGCACAGGCCACAGTCTGCCGATTCTGCTGGGGCTTGTCTTAGATTCTCTTCTCATTATTTTATTCCAGTGACTTGGGCATGAGCTCAAAAGATTCAGCTGGATTCCATGAGAGGGAAGGTTTCAGGGAGCTAGCGGTACTAGTGAGAAGTCTACTGCAATAGTTTCGGCAAGTTGATGCTGCTGCTGCCAACCTGGATAGTGGCAGAGGAGCTGGTAGGAAGTGGCTGGATACTGAGTCTCTTTTGAAGACAGCCAGGGAAAGTTGCTGGAAGCTTGGATGTTGGAGATGAGAGAAACCATCAAGATGACGTCTAGGGTTTGGCATTAGCAGCTATCACACAGTGGGCATTACGAGAGAGATGGAGGATGGAGGAGCAGGGTTTGCAGTGATGTTAGTCAGATGTGGCTAGACGCAAAGGTAAGCATTTAAAGCATGGACAAACATGCAGGTAGGTAACTGAATTCAAGACTGCAGAGCTCAGGGCTACAACGGGGGTTAGTCTTCTCTGGGCTTTTGTCTTGCATGAAGTTAGCATGGCAGGTGCCAGAAAAAAGAAGGGACAGGATTTCTTGATCCAGGGCCCTTGGGAGCTCCCCAAATTAGCCACATCCCTACTTGCCCCAATCTCTGCTCCTCAAGCTTGGAATTCCTACACCATCGCTTCTTTCCTTAGCCATACCTCAGTCTTCTGTGTTCTCCTCAAACCCTGGATGGTGACCCAGGCCCCGCTGGTGAACCCCATTACCTTACAGCCCCTGAGGGGCATGGCTTTTGTTTTTCAGGATCTTACAGTTCTAGTCAGGGAGGCAACCAAATCTTCAAATGACTATATAGTTCTAACCCCTTTTAATTAAAGGAATACCCAGGTTCATAATTCTTAGTCTTTCCATAGCCTGGGACTGCTTTTTCTTTCTAGACAGGGTCTCATGTAGACTGGATTGGCCTGGAACTCACTTTATAGCCAGATTGTCCTTGAACTGTTTGCCTTTGTTTTCTAATTACTGGACTTACAAGTCACCATCCAGGCTGGTGTCTCCACATCTTTCTCTAGGAAGTATGTATCCATGTCTACAGTTCACAAACTCCCTGCTCTACATATCTGTGCATGTGTATATGCCATTCTTTTGTCTACTGTACTACATGGGTTAAGTATACAGCTTCTGAAAACAGCCAGGGGAGCACAGAAGTGTTCTGGAAGGCAATTGCTTCTTTGCTATCATGTTATGGGGATCATCAGAACTGTGGTCCTGGAAGAGATCGGTTTGAGTTTAATATGGAGGTATTAAAATTGTAGTGACTCATGGATTAAAATATTAGTATGAGAACCAGGAGTTTGTGGAGGCTGAGAACACAGGCTTCATAGAACAGCGAGGAGAAGAGGAGGTGAAAGACCAAAGGAAGGCAGGCAGCCATGAGGTTATGCTTCTCCAAGAAAAAGCAGCAAAGAAAACAACCAGAAACTGGGAGAAGGCCAGGAAAAGATGACAGAAGGAGTCAACCCTGCTGACATCTTGACCTTGGCCTTCTAGCCTCAGAACTGTGCCACAATAAACTATGCTGTATAAGTCACCCAGTTTGTGATATTTCTTCACAGCAGTCCGAGCAAATGTGTATTAAGTTCCATGAGTAGAATTTTCCACCCTAGTGGCTTATCCCTCATGGGTGGACCATGGTCACTTTTGAAGTAGTATGGATATTTGGCCAGAACTTATAAGAAATCTCCTCCCTAAACATGTCTGGAACTGGTATGACTCTGGGAAGCATCAGCACATTCTCAGAAAGGGCACTTAAATTGGATATGGTCTGTCTAGTGGTAGTAGGGACCTGGAGGGCTGGGCTGGCCAGCCAGCTTCCTGCACTGTCTGTTGGGGCGTCCCTTTTTGACTGTTTCTCAGAAGCTGCATGGAGGTTGTTTCTGGGACATAGAATATGTTTTCCTATCGGGGTCTACATCTGGGCCCTGTTGTCACAACCCCGACTTGGCCAGACTTTTCTGCCATTGACGTCATGGCGGCCGGATGCACCCGGCTTCATCGGCAACAAAGAGGAAGAGAAGGGGGCAGACAACCCACCCCACAGGTTTCGTTCCGAGAACTGGCTGATCCATCCTGTAGCCGGATAGGCCCAAGGTGGGTGCTAGCGGATGTGGTAGGTGACGTCCATCTGGCCACCATGTAAACCCCAAGTTCTGTGGACCCTGTATTTCTTGGATGTCAGAGAGGCTCAAGGTTGAACACTTGGTGAGTGTTAGGCAGGCCTCATGGCTACTGGGACCCATTGGGTCTTCAAATGGTATAGTAACCGAAACTTAGAACCATAGGATCTCATTTCTTAGAGCCAATGGATTTCAGGATGTCAGGAACACAGGCTTTTATAGGGTGCCTGGATTCACCTCCTCACCATGTGGACCACTCTGAGTCCAAAGAAATGGAAACCATGTAGAGGCCAGGAAGGCCTCTTGCTGGGCCTGGGATGTCAACAAGTTCTCCTCCGCTTCCTTCCCAATAAAGGAAGAAGATTAAGAAGGACCCTCTTCTGTCCTGATCTGTAGGCCAGGCTTTGCCATCCTTTCTAATTTGGGACAGTAACAGGAGCCATCTCCCAAAGTTAGTACATGTAAAAATGCTGAACAAAATGTCTGACTGGTAAATGGACACTTACATATGACTCTAGTCCCCCTATCCCGGGGCAATGTTCCCCAAATCATAACATTCTACCACAGGTGGGAACAAGAGGAAGAATTTGGCCTGGATTTGGGATTCATGGAAAGAGCACACCACCAGGCTCTTTGGCAAAACCTCAGAATAGTTGTCCCCAGGAAGTGCTACTGATACGCCTCCATCATTACTGTCTCTGGTCAGCTAGGGCTTCTGACTGACTCACGGGCCCAGGGTCTCACACCGGCCAGAGTTTGTGAGGCTTGGCCCATGCCATGATTATGGACCATCTTGCTCAAATCTGGCTCCAACTTGTGAGAAGGCAGAAGAGGGACTGGCACTTCAGGTTTCCTGATAACTGCTTCCTGGGTACTGAGAGATAAACTGAGGCCACAATGGGGGATGGCCAGAGGCAAGGTCCCACTGAGAATTCTGAGATCTGGGCTTGAGTTTAACTGATACAACATCTCTGTGAGGCCTGGGAAGAATATGGGATGGAGGAAGGCCAGGGTCTTTCTGGCCTGTGTCTAGGGTAAATCATACATACATAATACACACATCCATCCATCCTGTGTGTGCATGTGCCCATGTATGTATGAATAAAGACATGGGGAAACAGGCATGAAGGAAGAGCTACAGGTATAGAGAGAGATAGAGACAGAGACATGAGATGGAACAGAAATAGATCACAGAGAGAGACAATGAGAGCTATTTAGAGAAACAGTGACAGAGAAATAACGAGAAAAAGGGTGAAAGAGACAGAGATAGAGAGAGGATTGACCCAAATAATCACTGGCCTCTGGCTGGAGGACTAATGCCTCTAGGTGCCAGAGACATCCATGGCTGGTATTGAATTGTTTTGCAAAGCAACACCAGAAAAATAGTATTACCCTTGTACAACAGATAGTAAGGATCAGAGCAGAGTTAAAAGCTTTGGCATAGATCTGCGTAGAGACGATGGGATTTGCGATGCATGTAACATTTCAACATGAGGAATAGTGCAGGCTAGATTACCAAATGCTTCTGAGGCAGTCAGGAGAAAATCAAGTGACTGGGTTGAATGGTCAGACTACTTTCCCACCAGTAACTCTCTTCCCACTTGAAATGTCACCATCATCACCTGCTCTAGAATAATTTCCAGACCCACTGTAGACAACCGTTTTAATGTCTATCATTGTGTATTCCACCTTGTGCTAAGCACCTACCATGATTAATATCCACAATCCTCAGAAAGCTCCTCTGAGGTATATATTATTATACCCCCCACAGTGCATACAAGGAAATGGAGGGACAGAGAGGTTAAGTGCTGGTTCACATTCACACAGATGACTTGAGGTGAGGCTACATTGTTCCAGACAGTCTGGCTCCAGTACCCACACTTGTGAAAATGGAAAAAATGAAGCCATAAAGGAGACTGGAAGCCAGTATGGGGTGAACAGTTATCTCATTTTCAAGTGACAAAAGACTTTAAAACACAAAACCATAGACAGAAGCCACATGAGAAAAGAGTAATCTGAATACATAAAACACACGTGCATTACAAAGCACAATAAATAGAAAAAAGCAAATGATAGTCAGGTATGGTGGCCCATGCCTTTAATCCCAGCACTTGGGAGGCAGAGGCAGATGGATGGATCTCTGTGAGTGTGAGGCCAGCCTGGTCTACACAGTGAGTTCTAGGCCAGCCAGGACTATAGAGTGAGACCCTCTTTCAAAACAAAAACAACACAAAAGCACACAAATGGAGCTGGAGAGATGGCTCAGTGGTTAAGAGCACTGAATGCTCTTCCAGAGGTGGCTTCAATTCCCAGCATCCACATGGCAACTCACAACTGTCTGTAACTCTAGTCCCATGGGATCCCACACCCTATTCTGGCCTCTATGGGCACCAGGCATGCATATGATGCACATGCAGGCAATACAGGCATACCCATAAAATAAGTAAATAAAATTAAAATACACATCCACAAATGATGAATTTGAGCAAATGTGTGCTATAACGTATAGCCAATAGAAAGTTATTGTCCTTTCCAAATTAAGAGCTGTAGAAAAAAAAATCTTGTTACTCTATTAGGAGTGGGAACATGCTCATACAACTCTTCTCCGCAAAGCACAAACGGCCAATAGTCATTAAAAGTCACCAAAGAATGCAAAATTTGACAATATAGTAATTTTTACTTATGATGGTAAAGGATTAAAAATGGTAACAGCCACCTAAGATTAGCTCACATAGAAACAATAGAAAACAAGGCAACACTTTGGAAAAGCAATTCTCAGAGAAAGCAACAACAAAAAGCCTTAAAATACACAACCTTCTTCCCCAGTTACTCCATCTTCGAGGTCCAAGGGGTCTGTTGTGCATCTTCATAATTAGAAGAAACCTGAATGTCCAACCATCAGCACTTAATTCAGGCAATTCACAGTGTGATGTGAGGACAGTCAGGGCAGACATAAAAGATCACGTGCTCATTTTTTAAAGTATGCTACAAAAATGGTATTGATTGAATAGAGCAGGAACAAACCCCAAATACAGCATGATTCTAATCATTAAGTATGCTACAAAAATGGTATTGATTGAATAGAGCAGGAACAAACCCCAAATACAGCATGATTCTAATTTGTTTAAAAATGCTAACAGCTCACAGTGAGAACTTACCATATACCAGTCACAGGGCCACACGACTAAGACTGGAGACACGAGATCACCCTAGTCCTGAACTCTCTGTCCTCCACGGACATGGATTCTGGTCACAGTCACACAATCCTTTGCTACACCATGGTTGACCATGCTGTGAGGTGCCTTTCCCGAGGGTGTCCTCTTATGTGACACAAGCAAAAGATGAATCACATGCTAAGACCGACCTGCCTGCTCACAATCCTCCTCCTCCTAGGACAAACAGAACTGACACCCACTTTTGGAAAATGGAGCCCTCGAGCCGTTATTAGTAAGTGCCAGTGGTGTACAAATCTCTGTGCTGGATGTTTGGTGGAAAAGCAGGTGAAGAAAGGTGAGCCAAGAGAGAGAGAGGTGGGGGAAAGAAATGGCATACAGCTGCTCAGGATGGAAGGGACAGAGGAATATAGGCAGAGCCTTGGGAATACATGGACAGAGAGTGGGCATTCAAGGGAGAAAGACAGGGAGGGACAGACAAGGAAATAAAGTGAGACAGGAAAAGAAGTGGGGACATCAAGAGGAAAGAAACAAGAGATGCAGTTCAAGTTTCCAGTTCCAGCTGGACAACATTTTGAGTTGCCCAAAGCTTTGGCATTCATAGAGACCAGCAGTTGATTAACATCTTTAAAAAATTCTGTCCATCTATGTATCAAGCAATCAGTTTTCTTCTTTTTGCCCCCATCTAAGGACTGACTGCTCCACCTCTCTGGCACTTCGGATAAATAACATTAGTTTCAAAAGTCCTTACCTGGAGTTCACAGTGGCTAGGTGTTCCCAGCTGGACTAGAGGACTCCTGACCCCCACCTGCTATCTCCCTGCTACTCTCTCCAGCAGAGCTACCTGTGCCTGGTGGGGGAGACCAGGGACACTCACCTTGGTACAATGGACTGACAGAGAAGGATCAGCCTGGCTTGTGGGAAACTGCCACATTATCAAAAACAACTTTGCTTTTATACCGAGAAGAAAAACCACGGCGTGGAAGCCGCAGACCTCTCTCTTCTAATAATCCAATTTTTTTTTGATGAGTGTGTGTGCTGATAATCACACGGTGGGGGGGGTTCTCATACTTTTTTTCTCTCTCTCTCGCTTTGTTTATTCTTTTCTTATGAGACTTAAACGGAAATTTTGAAATTTTGGGTTTTTTCTTTGCCCTTTACAAGTCATCTGAAAAAATGATTTCTTCCCCTCACGACAGAGGTAAAAGGTATCAATGAGATAACAGGGCTCATGAGAAACCACAATTTCTTAGACAAAAGTGTGTAGAGTCAGAAAAAAATAAAGGAAAATAACTCAAAACACAAAGGCATCCCGAGATAGGTAGAGACACCATTCTGTGCACGGGAGGATGCTTGAGGACCACAGGGTTGAAAAGAAGACGGGATCTGAAGCCCAGGGTTTGGATGGGAAACACCAAAGAAAGAGATGGACTAGTGCTTGGTTTCCACAGGTTTTGTCCTGCCTCAGGCTTCAGTTTTTCCTCAGGTAGAATGAATATGAATAGTCCCCATCATTCATGTCACCAAAGGTTGGGAGATCTGGACACCTATGTAGCCTTTTTTCCCATAGAAGACAGGAGGCATGCAATGCAGTTCATGGAGAAAGAAAGTGGGGTGTACTCTTACCACAAATTCACAGAATCAACAAGTCTCAGAATCACTGGCTCCTAGAATCTGCTGAGAGTCTCCCCGTGAGGAGGAAAGGATCTCCACATGATGTTTATGCTTGAGTGCTCTGACCCACTAGCCACCCACCTGCGAACAGCCCCAACAGCCCCATACTAATGCATCAAACTTCACAACAAAGGGCTAGGGGAAGAAAGTCAGTGGCAAAGGGCTTGCTTAACTTGAACAAGGCATCTGGTTCCATCCTCAGTACCACAAAAACAAGATTAAGAAAAAAAGTCATACACAAGGCAGCCCAGGGTTCCCGTCTTGTCAGGAACAATATAAGCATAGCCTGATGATTCTGAACCGCCACCCCACCAAGCCTTGGTGACATTTTACTTTGAAAAGCTCCAGTTTCACCCAGCATTGTTACACAGGCCAGTAATCCCAGCACCCAGGAGGCTGAGGCAGAAGGATCAAGAGTTTAAGGCTGCCTGGGGCTATAAAGCCAGATTATGTCTAAAAAACCTAAACAACTAAAGGAAAGAAAAGCTACAGTTTGCAAAGGTTTAGGATTCTAAGTAACTGTCACAATTTTGGTAGCCAACATTTATGTAGAATTTTCTGCATTCCAGCCATAGAGCCGAACATTTCACTAATCCTCTCCCTTTAGGGTCCATTTCATCATTACTGTATTGCTATTATACCGAGAAGGAAAATGGAGGTGCAACTTGCCCGGGATCACAAAGATGGAAAATAGGGGTCCTTAGCACTGGGTTCTGAAGTGCCCAGTTTTCCTGAAGCCAAAAGTGTCGGGTTTAATTTCTAGGATTCGGTGGCAGGGAAGTTCTAGGATTTGGAGACTTCTGGAGCTTGATGCTTGTGAGCATTTAAGGTTTTTATACAAGGTTTTGGCAGCTGCATTTCCTCTCGTTGGCACAGACTTGCTCCTTCCAACCACTGCTTAACACAGATCAGCCTCTATAGATTTCTCCTGACAAGGCATGGTCAAGGTCAAGGCTTCCAGCTTTTGATGTCCCGGCACCCTGCAGAGCTTAGAGTTCCAGCTATCCAGCTGCATGCCCACCGCGACCTCTTTGCAAGACTGGCTTCAGGTCTGAGGAAGAGAAAGTAGAAATACGTTTTTATTCACATACTAATCTAGTGGCCAATAACCACCCCCTTTACCGGTTCCTTTCTTTGCCCCCCTTTTCCTTATCCCCTATCTTCTAAGGTCCACCCCCCACCCGCCACACACAAAGAGAGTGACTTTTCTCAACCTACCTCACCTTTCTAGAAAAGACAAGTGTGGAACTGATGGCCTGGCTTTGTAAAGACAAGAGGGGGAAAAAGCGAATAGAAAAAAAAAAAGACCTAAAAATATCAGCCAACAACAACAACTATTGAAAAAAAAAAACCCCTCAACCCTCCCTACCATTATCTCAAAGCAAAACTTTCACTGGTTGGGGCTTCTAGGTTGGTGGGACATATCTAGGACCAAACATGGCCTGTGTGGTGGTTGGAAGCCGAGGGAGGTACCGAGGTGAGAGGGAGGTATGGAGGTGGGATGAGGTCCTCTTTCTTACTTTGGAGGTCTGTAGAGATCCTAGGAGCTTAACAGATGTGGCTGTGGGTGGAAGGGGGTAGGGGAGGGGTGAAGAACATACCTAACAGGGAGTCCTGGGCATGACTGTAGGTGTATCCCAAGGTTAATGATCCCTGCTCCTTGTGTACTTGGATCCAAATAGTCCCTGTATCTTCTATGTGACTGAGACAGTTCCAGTTCCCCGCCTTAGCACCTGTCTCTTTCTGGAATAGGTGCTTGCTTTCTCAGGGTTCATGGTATGGTCTGCATCCTCCTTTAGATCCCTGTGACCATCTTCCCCTTACTGCCACTCTGTGAGAAAGACTGGACAGAGAGGTTGCAGGAAAAGTGAATGAGGGTTAGTGACACAGATTCCTGGGAGGCTACTTGAGTGGGCCTCGGCTGCGGGAGGGTTGAGGTTATTGAAGCTGAAAGCCAGGATCTTTGCAGAATAAGGGCTGGGGGTCAGGTTATCAGAGGGCAGTACCTCCTCTCCACCTTAACTGTATCTGCCCATGTAGGATGTTGGGGAAGAGGATCTGGAGGGCTGGGGGTTGAAGACAAATGGGTAGAATTGAACAGGTCAGGGAAAGTCCCCAGGGAAAGGGATCTTTGACACAGACCTGGCATAGGTGAGGCAGAGAGCCATGAAGAGATCCCCAGAACTAGGGGGAAGGGCCAATGTGGATTGCACCACCTGAGGTGAGTGTACTGGATTTGGGCAGCGTCAGCAAGGAGTCTTGTGTGGTTGAAGCGAGCAAAAGCAAGTGGAGCAGGAGGTAAGGTCAAAGGTTATGCTTTTTACAACATGGTGAAGGTTTGGCTTTTCCTCTAAGTCGTCGGGAGGAAGCCATGGGACTATTGGGAGCAGAGGAGGGACATCATTGTCAGGATTTAAGAGGATACCTTAGATTTCCAAGTGTGGAATAGGGTGTAGGTACATGGGGCATAGACCAAGCAGGAGGAGGCTACTACAGTAGCCCAGGTGACTGGCACTGGTGTTGGTTCTGTTGGTAGACTGGTAGTGAAAAGATAGATTTGGCATTTTAAAAAATGGTGCTAGAGATGGGGGCCCATACATATGCCAGGAAGTAATTTACCACTGAGCTCCACCTAACCATTCTTTAAAAGACAAGGTCACACTTGTAGCCTAGGCTTGAATTCAGTGATCCTCCTGCCTCAGCCTCCTGAGTGCTGCAATTACAAGTATGCATCGCCGTATACTGCTTGGGAAATGCTTTGGATAGATAACCTACAGAATTTACTAAATAATGAGACTCAAAAGCAAGACCAGGGCACAGTTGATGCCTAAAAATGGGCAGCTAGGATGGAATCCTGAGATTACTTGTCACCTTGAACTTTCAGGTGGGAGAAAAAAGCTCTACCTTGTCTAAACCTTCATCACTTCATTATCCTTCTGCTACTTGTAGCTGAACATATTCCTTTCATGACTTTGGACACAGACTGGAGGAGCAGAGATACCACAAGGGGCCAAGGGATGGCCTTCCTGTTATGGGTATTGTGACGGCTACAGAAAAGCATTCCCTGAAGCTGGCACAAGGCAGACAGTAAGTCCTAATAAGTAAGATGGAAAGGGTGATGTGTGAATGAACATGCTAGTGTAATCTATTCCATCTCCATAGGAGTGAGATCTCAAAGGGAGAATGAAAGGAATTCACTAGATGAAAGAAATAGATGGGACAGTGGTCTGGGCAGAGGAGATGGTCTCAACAGAGATGGGGAAAGAAAGTGGGGAGAGGAAACCACTGTGGTGTAAAGAGTCAAAATGAGCAAGAAGGGCAGCATTAGCCTGACTCTATCAAAGCGCTCAATCCACTAGTTGCATACTGTCAGGGCCAATGTCTGCTGAGTCCAAGCTAGAAAACGCTAATCCTTCAGAGTTCTATTTCCTATGTTGTGATTGATTTTTTTTTCCAATGGTGCCAAGTCCTGAAGAACACCAATGCTCAGTTGGGAACTTTAAGGAACAATCAAGAGCGTGTTTGGCTAGTTGCGCTGCTCACAAAAAGGCTGGGAGGTATTTGTGTGTTGGGGGGGGCAGGGCATATCCAGTAACTGATGGCAGAGCTATTTTGCTTTGGTCTCACATAACGGTACAATCTAGGTTTTTAGGGGCTCTGGAAATTCGCAGGGCCATAGGGAGTCATGGAATGATACGGAGAAAGTAAATCCATTCCCAGAGGCCTAGTCATTTTATTGGCTGCCTGAATTCTGATGCTCAACCCCTCAATAGCTCAGGCTGTTCATGCACCTTCTTCCACTCTAACCTACGTATTGGCCACTTAGCATTCCTTCACACCACCAACACTCTGCTTTCCCATTTTGCCTCTAGAGTCTCCATCCGGCTACATTCTCCCATCCGGCATTGGTTAATCCCACACTGGCACTGCCCGGAGACTCACAGCCTTCACCCTGGCTCCCCATCTCTTTCTTTGCTCCAACCTTCACTCTTTACACACTCAAGGGCTCTTCTCCCTTACAGTCCCGCCTCCGTGTTTGCTCACACAACATCTTCCAGCCTCCTTTCGGTCTCTGTATTGGCTAGATTCACCCTGTTACCGCCCCTTGAAGCCACAGTGCACTCTCACAAGACTCTCCATTGGCTCACTGCTATCATTATCGTCATCCTGCCTCTACATCATTCGTGTGCAGTTCTCCATTGGCTGTTCTTTTTATCTTTCTTACGTCTCACCGCCTACGCAACCTGCGGATCTCCCACTTTTTGGACCTGTGGGTTCGCTCCCCGCTGCCCCCATCGCCTGTATCCATTCCATCTTTCCGCTGCCCACCATGCCGCTCGTGTTTAGGCTTTCCCCACTAACTGCTACACTTCTGCTAGCTACATCTTCGGTCCCGCATTAACCAGACTCCGGCCTTTCCATTGATTCGGGTGATCATCCCGCCTCCCACACCGCCCACGCTCGGGCGTCCTCATTGGCTGCTAGCTTCTCCTGCTTGGCAGTCACTGCTACGTCACCCCCGCGTGGCTGTCCATTGGCTGTTGACTGTATCTGTCTTCATCTCGCCGCCTACGCTCCGCTGGAGCCCCACCCCCTCGCCCTGGCCTTTCCATTGGCTGCCCGCCTTTTCAGGCCCTGCCTCCGCCGGTCCCACCGCCGGTGCCGTCGGTGCCGCCGCCGCCGCCGCCGATATGGCGCGCACGGCCCCTGTGGAGCCACCGCTACGGCATCCCGCGCCCCCGTCGCCGGCTGCGGGAGAGCCCCGCGCCTCGGTTGAGGCGGCGGTGGCCCCGCGGAGGGTGCTGTTCGCTGACGAGGCCCTGGGGCTGCCTCTGGCGCAGCTACGCCGCTACCGGCCGTGGGGCGGGCCCGGGGCGGGCAAGATGGCGGCGGCGACCGGGCAAGATGGCGGCAGCGGTGGGGCTGATGAGGACGATGATGGCGAGGATGGGGATGAAGGGGAGGAGGAAGAGGAGGCTTGCCCCGATCCCTCGCCGCTGTGCCCCGTTCCCGCTGGCGGGGGGTTTTACCTGGTGCCCACATTTTCGTTGCCGCCCGCGCTGGGCCGTCTGGAGCGGTTGGGGCGTGTGATGGTGGAGCTGGAGGCGCTACTGCCGCCTCCTGGAGCGGTCCCCGGGGGTTCCGGGGTGTGGGTGCCTGGGGGGCGCCCGCCGGTGGTGCGCGGGTTGGTGCGCGTGCTGAACCGCTCCTTCGAGAAGGCGGTGCACGTGCGGGCCTCGCACGACGGCTGGGTTTCTTTCTGCGACCACCCAGCGCGCTATGTCCCACGCAGCCCGCCTGGGGCAGGAGTGGGAGGAACAGGAGCAGGAGATCCCCTCCTGGATCCGGGTCTAGGCCTGGGCCCTGGCCAGATGTCTGCCTCCTCGCCCGACGACGGTGGCCGCACTGACCGTTTTGCCTTCCAGCTGCCCTTTGCTGAGGGTGCGGGTGATGGGGCGCGCCTCGACTTCGTGGTGCGCTATGAGACCCCCGAGGGCACTTTCTGGGCCAACAACCATGGCCGCAACTACACTGTCCTGCTCCGGATCGCACCCGCTCCCACACCCACTGATGCCGAAGGGCTGCCCCAGCAGCAGCAGCTGCAGCAGCTGGAGCCACAGCCTGAGTGCCAGGGTCCTGTGGAGGCTGAGGCCAGGCAGCTGAAGAGCTGCATGAAGCCGGTGAGGCGCAGGTAATGTCTGCCAGCGCCACCTCCGCCAACACAGGGCTGGATGTAGAATGGAGGACAAGCATCCCATTCCAGGAGTCCCCCCCTCCCCCAGGCCTGCTCTTCAGGACAGGGAGGAGGGTGCATTTGATCAAAGAGTAGGGGAGGCCAAACATGTGCTAGGCACTGTTTTAAATACTGGGGTATCATCTATTATTGAGTTCCACTGTAAAGCCGTGAACAAGACAGACACCTTCCCTGCCCTCAACCATCATGCTAGGCTCCTGTTGGAAACAGTATGAAAAAGCAAACAAGTAGATAAGATAAATAGGGCTAAGGTTAGTGCTGAGAAGAAAAAAAAATAGAGTTAAGGCTCTGAAGAGGGAGTGGCTGCTGTAGTCGTGTTGAGTGAGCCCTTGTGCTCAGTCCCAGACGGTGATAAAGAAGAGTTAGAGAAGAGAGAGTTCATAGAGAGTGGAACAGGTAGGACTTTACCAAGGAGGTGGCATGGAGCCCTGAGTGGCATGGAGCAGTGACTACATGGAAAGAAGACATAGGTAGTGGGAACAGCAAGTTCAAACGTCCTGAGGTGGTTATGAGTTTGGTATGAATGACAGCCGGTGTGCTGGAGTGGAGAGAGCGTGTGGTTTGATGGTGCGGACTAAGGGTCTCCCAGTGTGGGGTGTGGAATCTGATTCCTATCTGACATAGCAGGAAGTCAGTTACAGAGGTGGGGAAACTGGTTGAGGAAGTGGTGGTACTTGGCTTTTTAGTTTCAACCATTTCTGGCCTTGAAGTCTATGCAAGCTGCTGCTTTTTTTTTTAACTGTTCCTCTAGTAGTCTGAGGCCTCCTGTAGAGGTGAGGGGCTGAGACCATAATCTCAGATGGAAGCATTAGCTTTGGCAGAGGCAGAAGCAAATGAGAAGTGGACTTGAAGCTCATGTCTTTTTTTGGCACACCTCCCATAAGCTTCAGGGGCTGGGAGAAAGAACCATTTATAACCCAGGAGACTGATAAAATGCTTCTCTAGGTCTTCTTAACCAGGGCTATAAGTTTTTCAAGGACAGCAGCTAGGCCTGATTCTCTTTGTGGTCATGTAGGTGAGGTGACTCCTTGGGTCAGTTAGTTCTCCAAGAAATGTATGCGTTTTTCTTCTCTGAGGACCGAAAATGGAAATGGGATTGGGAGGTTGCTCTTTTGGCCATTGGAAGCTGCATGATGTGTTGTGGGATCAACTGGTTGTGGTCAGGGGCTTGTTGTGAATGGTTCTGAAAGGTTTAGCTCTTAGCTGATGGACCTTGAAGGATTGAGAACTTGGATTCTGCCGTAAGGTTACCTGGGTTCAAACCCTAGGCCTGCCCCTTTCTAGTGTTGTGACCTTAGCCGATTCTTAACTGCACTGTGCTGTAGGTAACTAAGTATGCCCTCATCTGTAAAATATGTAATTACGGCACATACTGCACAGGGTGAGTAAAAGCATTCAGGGTTTAGCCTAGTTCAAAGTCGTGCCAAAGCGGTGTTAATTAGCATTAATATTTAGATACTCACATTCTATGGATTCCCTTCCTGAACTCAACGTTGTTGTATGGTCTCTTCTCAGTTCTTCACTTCTCAGAGAGGGATGGCATTGACATTGTGTGGTTGAATTGGATGCAGCAACTGTGGGCAAGGTACCTGAGGCATAATTATAGCTGTGAAAGGTATGGTGGTCAGCATTTACTGGTTTCTGGTAAGAGTGGTAGGTCGATTGTCCTCTGAAGGCCAGCTGAATGTGCTGTTTGTTGTCAGTACTGTATTGAGTCCTAGTTGACAGGGAGATGGGGAGCTCAGTGAGATGGTCCAGCTTGCTTAAAGTCACTCAGCTAGTAAATGGCGAGCACAGGGAGGAAGTGTTAAGGACGTTAGTTTAAAAGCAAATTCTGGATTTCACTGTTGGTGTTCTTAGGTCTTCATCTTTTCCCCTGTACCTGTTTTGTGTTCTATTAATGCCTTATTGAGGTATACCAACATGGATGGTACTGATCTTGAGTGCATGGCTCAGAAGATTTACACATATGTTTGCACTTCTATAACCATCACCCAGATTAAGAGACTGAGCATTTCCAGGGCCCCCAGAATCGCCTTCGTTTCAATCACTTCTCATCCCCGTTGGCAGTTATGGGAGCCCTGTCTGTAAGATACAACAGTTTGGGTATTGAAGTTTGGTCATTTTCAAGAGTGTGAAAGGAAGGGAACAGACAAGGGAACAGACAAATCAAAACCTTGCTAGGCCAAGGTGGGTGGAGAGGGTGTTTTTCTTTTAAAATACATGGGTGGTTTTAAGGAGAAATTGAAGTAGTTCATTTAGACAATTGTTTTGGTAGCTGGCCCCATGCTTGTGGTTCCCAACGTGACTTGAGATATTATTTTAAGTGGGCAGATGACTTTTTGATAGCTTCTTTATCTTTTGATCTCAGCTCTTGCAAAGGGGAGGCTGGTGTGCACTGCAAGATCAGCGATAAGGTTTTCTTTGTAGGTCGGTGGCTTTCTTGGCAAGTACATTTCAACTTATTATTGTTGTAAGGCCTTTGTGCTGCTGCTGATTTGGAGTGCTGTTGAAGAACAGCTACTCCCTGTGATCTAGCCCTCTGGGGAAATGGTGGTGGACCTCAGGGGATACCCTTTTCTTATCTGTGGGAGGCCTGCTGTAGAGGGCTTCAGAAATGTTGGCTGCAGGCCCACTGTGCAGCTGGGCCCTGACAGGTGGGGTCAGCGGAGATGTTTGGCAGCCATGAGGTTATAGTCCAGAGGCTCAGGCATGCTTTCCCTGGGTTGCAGGACCAGGTTTTCAGTACCCATTAGGTTTAGAGATAATCCATCAACAAGCATTTTTTTGTAGGGCCTGTTGTGTGCTGAGCACAGGGCTAAGAAGCAAAGAAGACCCAGACTGGATCTAAGATTCCCAAGGGCTTGTACTATAGCCAGGTGGCAAGGCAAGGTAAAGCCTTACCAAGTGACACATGGGTGAGCCCCTTTTCTTTGCTAGGTAATTTGCTGAATATTTTTGTATAGTCTCATTCTTGACTGCTTTTTGTGGGCTAGACTGCTTTAATCCCTTTTAACTGTGTGAATAAATAGCATTGGAGTCCTCAGTGCTAGGACTGGTAACGGATGGAGGCCTTCTGGTCTGTCTTGGCTTTATACTCTGAGGAGATATCCTATTCCTCTTCAAAATAAAAATCAACAAAAGTCTGATGGGCCCTTAAACTCCCTCACCATTCTCCAGCTTGCCTTCTGCTGTCATCTAGTCTTGCATTATATTGTTTTCTGTTCCTGAGCTCTTGTCACCACATCCCTTCTGTCACTCCTCTTGCTTCGGGTCCTTGCTCATACTGTTCACTTCCCTGAGAATGTGTGTCCTGTACCCCTCAAATTCTCATGCAGACCCCTCAGTTCTAAGAGAGGTTCCTCAGGGAAGCCTGTCTACCCCTAGCCTCTCTGAATTCCTAGTTTTATTCATATCACTGATCAGCACAGGCAGGTCAAGTTAGAGAATGCCACAGAGCCTAATGTGAGCCTTACCCCAAGTTCAGGAGTGCTTTCCACCCTGCCTGGTAATCTTGTGCACCCTCAGCTCCTCTTTCATGGGATTCTCTCACTTATTCTTTACCTTCAGACTTGGCCTTTTGCTTCCTCAAACATAATAGAAACCATCAGAATGGAACTCTCTATCACTTAGAGCCCCCACCTCTGAACACTGATACCCCTCACATTGTCCCCGTTTTAGGCTAGTCCCTGTTCTTTGCCCCAGAGCTTCAGTTTTTGCCGTTTGCTCCAGAGTCTGAGATCATAAGCCTCATTTCTGTCATGTTAAACTTTTTCTCTGTCCTTCTCACCCGGTCCTCTCTGCTGACCTATCCTCAGGCCAGAGCCTCTGTCTTAGCCAACCACCTTCCCCTCTGCTTCTGGTTAGTACCTGATGATCACCCTTGTCCCTGATGTCACCCGAAAGTCACCAGCGCTTGCTTCTTCTACTTGCTCACCTCAAGTCCCTTAGTATTCACTGGATTTGGTCAAATTGAGATGGTTTTGTGGCTTTCATTCATTCTTGAAATGGCTGACTAGTCCTACTTCGGTTTCCTCTGTCCCTGGCCTTGGAACCATCACACTCTGCTAGCTTTCCTCAGAAATCTCTGGCCCTTCTCTTTCTCCTCGTTCTTTCAGCTTCACTTACCAACTTGATGTCTTCACCTGACTGAATCCTTAACTTTCTCATGCTTAACTGTCTCCCACACACTGCTCCTGAACAGCCTCTTATTTCCTGACCACACACGCCCTTCATTTGTTTTCTAAGCATCCTTAAACCCTTGCTGATTTTAGCGTGTGCCAGGGCCTAGTGTTCTAGCATGCCCCTTCCTTTTCTAGGGGCTCTGACTTCAGTCTGTAGTGAGACCTTTAGTAGGGGTTATTCTGTGACTACACTGCTAGACTGTAAGCTCCGTGAGGGGTAGGGACATGCTCTACATTGGTGACCACTGTATTCTCACGGGCCTGCCATGATGCATGGCACTTAGTAGGTGCTCAATAAATATTTGTTGAAATAATGAGTTTGAGTATTTTTTCAAATGTCTCCACATCGAATTCTAAATTTCATAGTTGGGTTTGCTCACCAGTGTGTCTCCTGTCACTATCCCTGACGCACAGCAATGCCTCAGGGGTTTTTAAGTATCCCTGTGACTGAATGGATAGCTGAGTCATAGCTGAGCCGACAGCATGAGGGACGTGAGAACAATTAGAATTGAAACCGGGTGGGCTAGGGGTCATCTGAGTTGTCTGGAGAGAGGATTTCATGTGAAAGTGATGTCCCTTTGTTCCACAGAAAGCTGGTAGGGCTTTGTGGTTAAGGCTGTGGGCTGGAGGCTGCACACCAAAGTGGCAGAGCAGGGGTCTGGGGCTGTGTAGTAGCCCTCAGTTCGGAACTGCAGAGGTAGGCTAGCCGAGAGGTCCTACCAGCTGGGCATGGCTGGATGAGTTGCTTTTCTCTTATGAGCCTCAGTTTCTTTGAGTAGGAATTCAGAAGGAATTAGTTGTAAGCACTTTATCAGTGCTTTTCATTGTCCCCCAGTCTATTCAACAACTCGGTGAAATATTACCATCATCTCTTTTAGATGAGAAGACTGAGGTACAGGCAGTTAGGTACTGTGTCCCAAGTCACACAGCTGGTATGTAGTAGAGCTGGGATTATTCAACATTGTATTTTCTGGCCATTTGTTGAGATGCAAAATCAGTTTGCTAGCTTCCAACAAACATTGAAAATGGTGTAGGAACTGCACAGTACATAATGCCATGCAGTAGAGGTAAGTATCGTTTTGGAGGACAACTGTTTTCAGTTCTCAGTGTGTCTGTGTCTGTATTTACTCGTGTGGATGTACTGGGTTAGGAGGAAAAATGGTTTTCTCACCCTGGGCTGTGACCATAGAAGTGTCAGTGAGATAAAAGAAGCCTGAGGTATGGTAAGTTGCTCCACAGTGCACAAGACCTAGAGTTGGGGCTCACACTTGTTGAAGGCAAGACAGTGTTCTATATAACTTGGTGGCTTTCACAGCTCCTCACCTCACCTCCTGCCACACCCCAAAGCACATGGCTTAGGGTAACTAGAATTCCAGGTATCTCGGAGCAACTTTCTGAAGCCATTTTCCCCCACCCCAGACAGCATCATCAGGTTGTCTCCATGGGAGCCGGGCTCTGCGGTGTTTCCCTTTAGGGTTCAGCACATGGCCCACTTTGGGCAAGTAAACGTCTTTGAAACTTGGAGGGCTGGGAGTGCTCACACAGGACCCAGAGGACAGTGGTGGCAGTGATAGGACTGAGGCTACTTTGCATTTCTCTTTGGGACTTGTGAGCCCTCATTTGCTCATTCGTTCAGTCTCCCTGGCAACTCATCTTTCTGTTCTGTCTTGGCTGGCCTGGCCTGGGGCCATTGCTACCACTTTCTGAAGTCAAGTAGCCAGTGAGTTTCTTAATGGCAGGAAAAATTTTCACACCCAATAGAGTAAGTCCATTCTAGAGAAGATGGACTTATGTTCACAGACACTCAAATAAGGCATGCTAAGACATCCCCAGCAATGTGTGCCCTGTCCCACTGTGTACTCACTGCCCTTGAGAGGATGCCACATGGCATTTGTGGGACTGGTGCCAAAAGAGCAGGTTTTATTCTTGAAAGTTAAAAGGCACATTGCAGGTACAGTTTTGTTCTTAATCGGCCTCCCCATTTTTCTAAGAACTGTTACTGATCTGTGAGTCAGTGTGCACTTACACATTCCCTTCCTTTCCTCATTTTGATTGCACTCACAGCTGCCTCCAAAATTGTTACTGTGAAAGACCGTTCAAAACACCACACACACACACACACACACACACACACACACACACACACACACACACCCTGCCTACTATTTGAGACAGTGTCTTCAAGTGGAGTGTAGTTAGTGGCTGGAGACGCCATTCCTTCGATCTTAGTTTCTACATTTGGGAGAAGGAGAGGTTGCCGTTTTGAAGGAAGGTTTTTCAAATGACTTTGATGTAGTAACAAAAAGGCCCACAGTAGAGGAGGTGAGGTGCAATGGCCCCTGACTCCTTCTTTTCTTCCCAACTCTTTGAGGTTGGGAAAACAACTTACTTGCTTCTGCTGACTTGGCGGGTTTTGGTTTGGGATGTATTTGGAAGGCTTTAGCAGTGGAAGAGGTGTGGTGGCTGAAGAACTTTTTTTTTAAATTTATTTTTCTTCATCTGCCTAGAAGTCTCTTCTGCTAGTGGCTGCTGCTTGAGTCTCTTTTCACTCACGTCTATACTTAACAGAAGCTTGGTTGCCATGCATGTCAGGATTAAGCCAGATTACAGGGATGCTTGTGTAGAGCTGGTCTGGGAGGAAGGGCTGTCTTTTTGTCAGTTGGGAGGGTTTGTGAAGGATTTTACTTTAGAAGACCTCAGTAAGATGATCTAAGAGCAAAACCAAAGGAAAGTGTTTCTGCCAGGAAGAAGTCATGGAGCTGTAGACCCAAAGGCCTGGACTTTAGACCCACTGAAGAGACTGGCTCAGGACTAAAACAGTTTTTCCTGAATCTTCTCATCTGTGTTGTGTGGAATTTTTGGCTGGGCTCCCAGAGTCGCCTGCCACAGGCTCTCTACTATTCAGACAAAACACCTCTGCTGGGATGCACGAGTCCTAGACTACAGAGAAGGACTAAGTACCCCTGCCAAAGATTCTAGACTCTAGGTCCTTGATTTAGTTAAAACTCCTTCCTCCAGTGTGCTGATAAAAGGTTCCTGTAACTGCTCTCTGGTAGTAGTCTAGTCATGAATGCCATGGCACTGGACAAATAATGAAACTGTGGGTGATGGGCAGCTGAAAAACAATCCTCTTGAGAGGGAGGGAGGGCATCTACTTGTCTGTTATTATTGGTTCTTCCCTCTGTTTCTAATAGGGCTGGAGATTGGGTTGGGTACAATCACAGTCTCTTATCCAAACAGCATGAGCTTGGTTAAAAGTCTGGGTTTTGATCCTGCCCGTGGAAACTTGAGTCATCAGTTTAGCTTCTGCTTTGTCATCTACAAGGGGGGCTAGCAGAACTGCCCACTTCAAAGAATTTATATGTTCTTCACTTGCGGTCAGCATGATTATTAAATTGGTACATGTAACACATGTACCCCATTGGCTAATACCAGAGTACTGTGCCCAGACCTGCTAGTGGCATTCTGTTTCTGTGGAGATAATTTTGGTGAGTGAGGTATTTGATTAGGTATTTTCTCAGTTGGAACTTTTTTCAAAAGTGTCAGCAGTGCCCTGTTAGCTCTTAGGAAGAAAGAGTTGGTTGTTTCAGTTCCCCCCAGGTCTCTGAATCCTGTCATCATTGCTCTTGTAATCATTGTTTCCTTCATTTGTCTTATTTGTGAACATTTGATACTCCCATGTAGGAATATGAATAGTGATTGCTCCATGATTAAGTACTACTCCTGCTAGGATCTGGCTGACATACTTGGCCTATGCCACTCAAGGATCTAACTTGGCTGCCAGAGGAGCAGTTAGACCAATAGATTTTTCCCATTGATTTAGCTACTGCTCTGTGCCAGGCCAGATATCTGGCTTTCAATCTTACTCTGGAGTTCTCTGTGTTCTCTATGTTGTATACAAGGAGACAATGGATCCTGCTAGACTGGTATGGGGACCAAGGAGGGATGGAGAGGGGGACACAGGCCTTTCGGGCTCCCTTTCCATTCCCATTCTCCCTTTGCCTTCCTTTTTCACCTCTGCTGCTTCCTGTGTCTCCCAGTCTTTTCTGCCTGGGAGACACAGGAAGAGCTTTCCTTAAAAAGAGCTTCTGTGATAGCCAGGAGCAAACCCTAAAGAAATGATCCCAAACTGCCCATTGATATTTGGTTTGTTACAATAAAATAAAGGAAATAAGCTAACTACTCAGTAGGAAGGGAATGGCTAACATAGATAATGGTAAGGCCATTTGATAGGAGCATAAAGCTGCCATTTTTCAATGTTTGCAAAAGTCGATAATGATGTTTCTTACTGTTTAATGGACAAAGCCAGCTGTGAAAGCATGTTCGCAGAATCTAAATGGTTTCAGGGAATGTCTGGAATGAAGTTTTCCAAATACTAACAGTGGTTGCCTCTGGCTCATGTGATTGTTTTGTTTCAGGCATCCTTATGTTTGTATTTTGTAAAATCTCTACAATGAGTATATAGGACTTTTATGATCAAGGGATTAAAAAGTAGCAGAAGAGAAAATAGCTGTTAGGTGAAGATGAGTCACCACAGAGGCACAGAAAGTGCCCATAGGTGGCAGAATGTCCTCTCAGGGTGTCAGATTTATGTGCTGTCTCATCTGCCCTACAGGCCTCTTGAGGAGGAGCTGAGGATGAAGAGCATGGAGGACAATCCCCTTGCGGGTAAGCATCTGCCAGGCTTTGGGAGTTCTGGCCCATTTTCATACCTTAGCTCTTTTTCATGGTGCTGGGGGTGGAACCCAAGGTCCGTGTGTGCTAGACAAATGCTCTGCTACGGAGCTATGTCACCTAAACTTTCTAGTGGCCTTTTACCATTTCTTTCCTCCTTGTTTCTTTCTATAAAAAGAAAAGGTCACCTCCCTTCGACTGCCACAAAAAGCTTCCAGTGCAAACTTCCAGTTAGTTTCCTAGATGAACAGGATGAGGCTGCTTGTATACCTGTCTTGCTTCAACCTTGCCCTTCTCTTCTCTCTGGCAGAACATCCTGATGTTCAAGAGTCACTGGGTCCCCTGGTGGCCCCCACCCCTCTCCGTCCATGGCCCCAGATGACACTTCAGGTAAGCAGGTCCTTGGAACCTCAGTATGAATAGCCTGATAGATAGCTCCCAGTGTGACCACAACTGGACCCAGTGATAGAGCTGACAAGCTCTTGTCTATCCTAGAAGTGAAGTTGGAGGTGGCAGTGAGATCACAAAACCCAGAATTTGATGAGGGTAAGCGAAGGCTGAAATTATTCATTGGTTTAATTGTTAACTAGCAAACAGTTAGGGAATACTTGTTTCATATTATAGACACTGAAAACTTAACACAAATGACATCCTTAAGGGGATTACATGTTTGGGCAGAGATATGATGAAATAATAAATTAAATATATTGTATTTGAGATGAAGACGAGTGCTTAGGGAAAATGGAGGGAGGGAGAGCAAAAGGGTTGGAATGGAGGGAGGGGCCTGAGAAATGAGGCTTGAGAGAAATTTAAATGAGCCTCATGACCAACTGAGAGAAGAGCCTTCCAGGCAAGTGCCAAACTCCTAAGGTGTGCTTCGACTCCAGTATGCTAGAAATAAGAAGACTGAGCCAGCCAGTGGTAGCACAGCCTCTAATCCCAGCACTCGGGAGGCAGAGGCTGGTGGATCTGAGTTCAAGGCCAGCCTGGTCTACAGAGTAATTTCCAGGACAGCCAGGACTACATAGAGAAACCCTGTCTTGAAAAAACAAACAAAGAAAGCAAAGCAAAGCAAAGAAAGAAGACTATTGTGAAAGTAGAATGAAGTGGGGGGCAAAGTGGAGCGGTGAGGAGTGAGGCCAGGGAGGTGGCAGCAGACAGACTGGGTGGGGCACGGGAGGCCAGGTGAGGACTTAGGCATTTTTTACTCTCAGTGAGGAGGAGACAAGGGAGGGTCACGAGCAGAGGAGGAATGTGGTCTGCTGTGGGACCCTGTTGGAGGAGGGTGAGAAGCAGGGACACCAGGGAAGAGGGAACTGGTGAACCATGATGCTGTTGGCAGGGGAGGAGGAGACATTTGAAACGTGTGTGTTTTAACTTTTGTTTATAAAACTTTTAAAGTACAAGTATATATAAAAGTAAAGAGACTAGTATAATGAACACTCATCACCCAGCTTTGACACATACTGGCATGTGCCCATCCCTGCTTTATAGCATAGCTCTTTCCCTTCCCATTTCCTATAGAATGATTTTGGAAAAAATTCAGATACCATTCAATTTGTGAATTCTGTAGTTTGTTTCTCAGAAAAATAACTGTAAAACAAAACAAAACAAACCCCAATGATTGTGCCATGATCACATCTCTGAAAATTAACAGTCTTCCTTCATAACATTAATGATTGGCTTAGTGATCCAATTTTCTTATGCGTATTCCCAGGACCCAAACAAGATGATAAATTGTATTTCTTTTTCCTTTTATTTTCTATTTCTCTCTTTCTTTCTTTCTTTCTTTCTTTCTTTCTTTCTTTCTTTCTTTCTTTCCTTCCTTCCTTCCTTCCTTCCTTCTTTCTTTTTTCCTAGTCTTTCTCTCTCTCTTTTTTTTTGAGACAAGGCTTCTCTATGTAGCCCTAGTTGTCCTGGAACTCACTCAGTAGACCAGGCTGGCCTTGAACTTGGAGATCTGCCAGCCTCTGCCTCCTGAGTGCTGAAATTAAACTGCCCAGCTGATACATTATATTTTGTCTCAATAGGTGTCTTTACTTTTTTAATATCCCAAAGTTTCTTCATTGCAGTTTGTTTACTAAACCCTGTTTGTCATGTAGAGTTCTATGCAGTCTGAGTTTGGCTGATTACATTCAAGTGGAAACAATTTCTTTTCATTATTATTATTATTATTATTTTGGTTTTTTGAGACAGGGTTTCTCTGTAGCTTTGGAGCCTGTCCTGGAACTAGCTCTTGTAGACCAGGCTGGTCTTGAACTCACAGAGATCTGCCTGCCTCTGCCTCCCGAGTGCTGGGATTAAAGGCGTGTGCCACCACCACCCGACAAATTTTTAAACTTTATTTTACGTACCAAACACAGTTTCTACTCCCTCCTCCTCTCCCATTCCCTTCCCTTCTCCCACTTCCTTTTTACCCACTACATTTCTTATTCTATTTAAAATTTTTAAAATTACATTTATTTATTTATTTATTTATTTATTTTGGTTCTGTCAGACAGAGTTTCTCTGTGTAATAGCCCTGACTGTCCTGCAATTAACTCTTGTAGACCAGATTGGCCTCGAACTCACAGATATCCACCTGCCTCTGCCTCCCGAGTGCTGGGATTAAAGGCATGTGCCACCACCACCCGGCTATTAATGTATTTACTGTGTGTGTGTATCTGTGTGTGTGCACAGGTGTGTGCATGCCACAGTGTGTGTGTGTCATGGTCAAAGAACAACTTGTAGGAGTTAGTTCTTTCCTTCTATGGTGTGGGTCCTGGGAATGATACTCAGACTTTCAGGCTTGGTGGCATGTGCCCTTACCTATTGAGCCATTTTGCTAACTCTAACCCTTTTACTCTATTTCCACTAATTCATTAATCTTATTTACTTTAGTGTTTTATTAAATTGCATTTACTAAACCATTATTTTTGCTAAATATATTTGTTCAGTGTTGTCTAGCATTATGAAATTGACTTAAACAAAGCTCATTCCATTAAGTTCTATTAAATTCTATCATTCTACTTTTGTTGGCTGGACTTTTTCTCTGAAGAAAATTATGATACATTCATTCATTCATGGATTCAAAACTTATTTGTTGACTCTGAATCCACTGCATTTGTTTATTTTCATGGTTACATGGAAGTACCTCTGGCCAGGAGTAGTCTTTTTTCTGTCTCTTTGTACTTATTAGCACTTCCCATTATTCTATGAACCTCTTCTCACGTCTTGCTATGATTATATATCATGGTCTTGTACCTCGCCTGCTCCAAACCTGGAGAAAGCAATCTTCTAAGAAGCCTTGATTTCTTTCAGTGGAGAACCATGTCTGGAGATTTAGATGGGTTCAACAGGACTGTTGCTACTAGACTGAGCATTGTTTTCAAAGATAATTAGGAAGTAAATATTAATGTTTTATTACATTTATGTGAGTGTGTATACAACTTGTAGGGATTGGCTCTTTTCTTTCCAAAACAGGGACCCTGGGGATCAGACTCAGGTTATCATATTTGGCAGCAAATGCTGTTACCTATTCTGAAATTGAAATTTTGAAATGTATGCCCTGGCAATGCTGAAGCATGCATGGACAGTCGGTATAAGGTGGTTCTGTTGAACTTGTCCATATTGGGTTTCATGGTCTAAATTGATGAGGACGACTGACCAGGTCTCTTCCTCAACAGGGCCAGATCCCATTACAGATGGTTGTAAGCCACCATGTGGTTGCTGGGAATTGAACTCAGGACCTTTGGAAGAGCAGGCCATCCTACCACTAAGCCATCCTACCAACCCATAAATAAATATTTTTAAAAGAGAAAACCCATCATGAATTCATTTGTTACTGACAGTCATTCACTGAGTACAGATCCTCATTGAATCACTTAGCGCTATCACCTGCAAGAAAAGGTCTCTGTGTACTTGCCCGAACATGATCAAGTCTTTGGCAGTTAGAGAATCACAGGGGGCTCTTGGACATATTTTTGCCTGGAAAACTCGTGGGACTGAGTGTGGGGTGTTACCAGTTCTTACTATCTCTTCTTGTTCCCTCTCTTCAACTTCCATTCCTGTTCTCTCCCTATGCACATACTGTAAACAGGTTTCTGAAGCTACAGTGACCAGAAACCCTCAAGAAGAAGGCGACATCCCCAGAAGCAACCCACCTGTGGCTTTTACAGAGGTCCTCCAGACACCAGCCATCAGGATTCCTCCATCTACCCGTGGCCTGGGTGGCCCACCGAGGGACCAGGCCTCAGGGCCAGATGCAAGTGATAGAGCCACTGGGCCCTTCCTGGAACCCAGTCAGCACCAGGTGGAGGCCACGTGGGAAAGTGGAGGAGGTCAAAAGGCCCCCATGGTGGGGGCTGCGACAGATGAGCCCACTCGGGGTCTGGAAATTGTGAGTGGGTTGGAGGAGTTGCTTGGTGAAGACACCATTGACCAGGAGTTGGAGCAGCTCTACCTGTCTCACCTGAGCCGCTTGCGGGCTGCTGTGGCAGCAGGGGGTGGTGGGGAGGGCTCTACAGATGGGGGGACGTCCCCCAGCCATTCCCTGGGCATACTCACGGACCGTGACCTGATCTTGAAGTGGCCTGGCCCTGAGAGGGCCCTGAACAGTGCTCTGGCCGAGGAGATCACGCTGCACTATGCCCGCCTGGGGTGTGGCGTGGAGCTCATCAAGGACACTGAGGACCCTGATGACGAGGGGGAGGGCGAAGAGGAGCTCTCCATTACTCCCTCTAGCCCTGACGGAGACAGCCCTAAGGAATCACCTCCAGAAATCGTCTCTGGGGCGCGCTCTGTGGGAGATGTGTGGCTCCCATGGGCTGGGGGCTCCAGATGTGACAGCCCTGTGGTTCTGGGAACACAGGGACAGTTTACTGAAAGTCCAGAGAAAGGGGTGGGCAAGGACGTCAACTCTTTGCATATGAATAGGCCCATAGTTGGGGTGACCAGGTTCCCAGGGGAGCCTGGGACAGGATCCCGGATGGAGGTTCCTACTGAGTGGACAGGCAGCTTGATATCTATTTCTGATAATGAGCCGGCTGCCCCTGCTGTGCCAGAGCAGAGCACTGCTGTCCTTAGTCCTCCAGGGACTGAAGTTTGTCCTTCTAGTGTAGCCAACCCTCATGTGACCTCCCAGGATGAAGAGGGTAGAAGCCTAAACCCTGAGTCCCCAGAGAGGTCTCCTATGCCAGCATCCCCTGCGGAATGTATGTGTGGATTGGCTCCTCAGCTTTGGGGGCCCTTGACTCAAACCCTGGGTGTCCTGGCTGGGCTAGTTGTGGTTCCTGTGGCTTTGAACAGTGGTATGTCCCTTCTGGTGCTTGTGCTGTGCCTCTCTCTGGCCTGGTTCTCGTAGGGACTGCCTGCAGGATCAGTGACAGCAGAATTCCTCCTCTTTGGGGTCTGGAGATTTGCAGTCCCTCTGTCCACCCCAAAGAGTTGAGATGTAGCCTGTGTAGTGAGGGGCTTCAGTCCTTTGGTTTTGAGAGTGCTTGACTGGAGAGAGGCCTTCCCAGCTCTGAGCTCTCTGTAGTCAGCACCAGGTTTCCTGCAGTAGAGCTTGTGAAGTGGAAGGAATGGCGGATCGTGTGAGAAATTTTAGAATGGAACCAGGCATGCCCCCCCCCTGAGCCTGTATTTATTTTTGTATAATTCTCTGGATGAGGGAGAGTGGTCATGAGCTGGTCTTGGGGCACAATTACCCAGAGATATATTTATTAACAGCCAATCTGTGCAACCTGCTGGAGCTTTATTTTTAATTTAATTTATATAGAGTACCTATTATTATATGCCACAATAGAGCTCTATGAGAAATGTGTCTTGCTGTGCTGGTCTCCTGTTTGGGCCTGAGTGTGTAGGTTGGTCACATTCTGGGGAGTTACCATGGTCCATGGTGGGAGTGGAGATGGCCATGGCCATGCCTATTGCTGCCTCCTCAATGTGTTCTTGAGGATCTGTATCTCTTTGCCTTGTGGTCCTAATATATGTGGTCCTTTGGTCGTGCATATCTTGTCTGTGGGAGCCTGTGTCTGTGTATATGGGTGGTTGTGGTGGGAGCCAAGAGGAAGAGTATTGGCCACATGAAGTTTTGGTGTTAGTCACATGTCTGCAGTGGTGACTGTGGTCATCTGTAAATATGGAGACATGGATTAGCCACAAGGTTTTGAGGTTACTGAAAAATAAAAGCTTTTGACACCAGCAAGGAGACCCCTCAAGTCCCCAAATGGGGAAGGCCCCAGAAAGGAATTAATGTACTGTGAAAAATTTGTATCAGATTTGTTGTCCACAGACATTGCATTTCTACTCCAAACAGGAAACTAAGAAGCTTTAATAGAAAGGTTAGATACATTTATTGCATGCAAATAAAAACTCTTGGCATAGCAAAAATAAAACACAATATATTTATTTACTTCCCTTTACAGCAAACCTTTTAAAAGTGGTAATTGTTTTGGTGATTTATTTATTTATTTAGCAGGGTCTCAGATTGGCTGGGAGCTCACTGTTCTGCTGATGCAGCCTCCTAGCAGTGAGGTTATAGATGTGTGTCAGCATACACGCCTAGTGGCACAACAAAACTTTTAAAAAGAATTATTGTAGCAGCTTTTTCCATTCTTTCCAATACCGCCAATACCCCTGTGTCTTTCTGAAATAGCCCCAACCTGTATTTTTCCCCCAGCAATTTAAAAATTGCTGCTGCTGTTACAGCAACAGTTCAGGCTCAGATCTCATCTTCCATAGATTCCCGGCAGCACTTGACGGTTGTTGTCTTTATTTCCAGCCTTTTCTTCACTTAGTTTCCAGGATCCCACACGCTCCTAGTTTTCCCACTGCTCACTGGATATTCTAGAACAGTGCTCATCAAGTATGTCTGCCTAGGAAATGGCCATTGAATGAAACACGAAGGAACAGACACGTACATAAAGAAATACAGAGAACTGTGGTTACAGTTTCAGCTTAGCTTCGCAAGTGGTGACTGACTGAGCACCTCTGCTCTGTGGACACCAAGTGAAGATCTCACAGTCCTGTGGTGGCAAGAGGTACAGATAATAAGTTCCTAAGCAGTGTGCTCAGTGCGCTAACAGTTTTAAGTATTATGGGCTGGGAAAGCCCAGGACAGGTGCTCTGCCTAGTCGAGAACTCTGGAAATCTTGGAGGATTTGATTCCTGGCCTGAGTTCCCGAAAGTGAGGAAGAGTCTGGCGAACAGTGAAGGGGAGAAAAGGACCAGTCAGAAGGAATAGACTTTCATGTGGCATGAAAGGAAAAAACAGCCAGTGAGAAATTCAACACACCTGGTTTTCAAGCATTATTATTTTTTATACAGCTTCTCTGTGGCTCAACTTGGTCTTGAATAATGGTCCCCCCTGCTTCAGCCTCCTAGGTGTTGAGTTTACAGCATCAATTACCCTGCCTGACTTCAAGAAGGTATTTTGACTTCTTAAATACCAATGTCTGTGTCTTAGTTATGGTTTTTATTGCTGCAGTGAAGCAGCATGACCATAAGCAACTTGCGGAGGAAAGGGGTTATTTCAGCTTACAGTTCCATCATTGAGGGAAGTCAGGAACTCAAATAGGGCAGGAACCTGGAAACAGGAGCTGATGCAAAGGCCTCAGAGCAGTGTTGCTTACTGGCTTGCTCCCCATGGCTTGCTCAGCCTGCTTTTGTATAGAACCTAGGACCACCAGCCTAGTGATGGAACCACCTACAATGGGCTGGGTCCTCTCCCATCAATCACTAATTAATAAAATGCCTTACAGCTAGATCATATGGAGGACTTTTCTCCCTCCTTTCAGATGACTCTAGTTTGTATGTCAAGTTGGCATAACACCAGTGGGCACAGTCCAGATATCTATGAATTTCTTTTGATGTGATTTTGTTTTTGAGACTGGCTCTTGCTTTGTAGTCCCAGGCTGGCCTTGATCTGTCCATCCTTCTGCTTCAGCCTCCCAGGTACTAGGATTACATGCCTGACTTTGATTTGATAATTTTATGATTGTTTGAAAGTGTTCCTTATGCCAAATTGTTTGAAAAAAAGAAAAATTGCTATAATGTATAATTTATGAAGTATGTCTCCAAAAGAAGCAGAAAACTTTAAGTAGTTTTATAACCATTGAAGAAATAGAAGTTTTCCTGCACAGAAACTCTGGGCCCAGATGGCTTTGCTATTTTAAAACCCAAGTAACAAATAACTCCACTTTTCCAACAGTAATTCCATGGTGTAGAAAAGGAGTACACTCAATTCATCTAATGGGGCTGATAGAATCTTAATATTTTAAGAATTTGATGAACTGAAAATGAATAGCAACAAAGCCATTTCATGAATATAGACAAAGATATTATAAATCAAATGCTTGCTAAGTCCAATATATTTTTTAAAAAGTCTAAAGTGAGCAAATTGAACCTGGCGTGGTGATGTCTGCTTCAATCCGCAGCTTTCTGAAGGCTGAAGCAGGAGGATTGCAACTTTGAGGCCAGCCTCTGCTACAGAATATGTTCAAGACCAGTCTTGGCTATAGAGCAAAACACTGTCTCAAAAAGCTTGGGCAAAAAAGAAAGACCAAATTGGATTTCTTTCTAATATGTCATGTATTTTAATATTTGAAATAACACAAATAACCTCATTAGCATATTAAAGGAGGAAAGCCACAGGAACTAGAGAGATAGCTCAGCAGTTAAGAGCACGTGGTGCTCTTTCAGAGGACCTGGGTTCAACCCCCAGCACACATCTGGTGGCTCACAACCATCTGTAAATACTAGTTCTAGGGCATCCAATCCTCTTCTGGCCTTCGCCAGGCACACACATTGTGCACATTCAGGCAAACACCTATACATAAAATAAAAAAGAAAAGTTACAATTGTGTCAATATTTAGAGAGAGTTAGATAAAATTCAACATTTATTTATGATTTTTTCAAATCTTAGCAAAACTGCCAAATAAATTTTCTTGGCAGAAAGCTTATCTAGGAAGAGTTTCAATGGACTGCATACTTCGACTGAAATGTTGAGTAGAATCTGACACTGGAGCTGCAGTAAGGCTACTGCTATCATTTATAGTCAACATTGGACTCAAGGTCCAGCACAATGAAGACATGAAGAAAACATTTAGGGGCCAGCGAGATGGCTCAGTGGTTAAAGGTACTTGCTACCAAGCTTGATGACCTAAGCTCAATCCCTGAGGTCCACATGGTGTAATGAGAGATTTCCTCACACATGCTGTGATACATGTCCCCCATAAATAAACACTATAACAGTTTACAAAGAAGAAAATATTTGAATGTTGGAAACAAGGAAGAGAATTATCATTATTTGTAGGTTATACCATTATGTATGCGGAAAAGCCAAAATAGTCTGTGAAAGAGTTTAGAATGATTAATTTAGAAAAATTTCTGTATACAAAATCTATATTTAAAACTCTTTTTGGCTTGGGCTGGGACTGTAGTTCAGTGGTAGAATGCTTAACAGGTGTGAAGACCCCAGTCCCATCACAAACACCAGAAAAATAGGGTTTTATAGTCAGACAACACAGAAAATTTTAATAAACCATTCATAAACAGCTTAGAACTTAGCAACTAAGGGCAATATCTTTTTGGAAAAATTACAAAGCCTAATTGAAGAATTTTAAAGACTGAAATAGATTCACGTATTCATTGGAAGAATCAGGATGGTAAACCCATCATGACCATCTGACCAGTGGTCCTCAGCCTTGCTAAACGCTGCAACTCTTCACTAAGTTCCTCCTGTTATGCTGACTCCCAACCAGAGCATTATTTTGTTGTTACTTCATAACTATAACTTTGCTACTGTTATGAATTGTAATGCAAATATATGATATACAGGCTATCTGCTATGTGATCCCTGTGAATGGGTTGTTCAACAGGTTGAGAAACACTGCTCCGAACTATTTTGTAAATTCAATGTAAACCCAATCACAATTTGTGGGTGCATTCATATTGTGACAAATTATTATTATTATTATTATTATTTTTGGTTTTTCGAGACAACGTTTCTCTGTGTAGCTTTGGAATCTGTTCTGGAACTCACTCTGTAGACCAGGCTGGTCTCGAACTCACAGAGATCCGCCTGCTTCTGCCTCCTGAGTGCTGGGATTAAAGGCGTGCACCACACCGCCTGGTGACAAATTAATTCTTAAATGTGTATGAAATGAGATATAAAGGTACATTAATCTAGGTGGTGCAACATTGTTCAAGCCTAGGTAAATAGGTGGTCTCAGATAACACTCATATGTAGACATAGAATCAGTGATCAAGAAAAGATCCTAGACTAGTAGGGGAACACTTTTAATGAATGGAACAATTGGGTATCTACTTTGGAAGAAATGAACTTTGATCCCTGTATCATAAATAAAAACTCTCTGTGAATTAAAACATAAATATGTAAAGGAAAAGCAAATCACTTTATAATATGACCCAAAGTTGTTCTTTGTGGTGTCAAGTTTTTCATTCTGTGCAAAGAGAAGCACTCTAACCCAGCTATACCTAACCCTCAGGCATGAAAAGCATTTGTATGCTCAGGATAGAAAAGTTTTCCTCCAACAAGACACAAAGAACACTAACTATAAATGAAAATTGTAAAACATGAAATGACATTAGGAATGTCTACTGACCAAGGGATACAAGTAACATTTTGGGAGAAGACAATGGAAGCATGTCTAACTGATGAAGAGCTTAAGCCTAGAATGTGTTGAAAACTACAAAGAGAAAATCCAGGGCCCAAACAGTTATATTAATGACTTGTGACATTCACAAAATGGAATATTATGCAATGAGAAGGAACAATTACTGCTGCATGACCTGGGCGAATCACACGGCTGTGATGTTGAGTGAAAAGAGCCAAATATATATTAATATATTATGGGAACCATTTAATCAAAGTTTGTAAAGAAGTAAAACTAATTCATTACCACGTGAAAAAATGTAAAGAAAGGTGAGGGGATGATTACAAAGTCACTGTGCACTCCCTCTGTGGGAGGGAGAGGTGTGGCTAGGAAGGAACCTACAAGACTTGTGAGATGTCCATCATTCAATATTGTTCACTTTGGCTGTGACTCATGGATGTACAGCTTATTTTGTCTAGTTATTAACTTTCAAAATGTACATTTAGAGGCTGAAGAGATGACTCGGTAGTTAAGAGTACTTGCTGCTCTTTCAGAGGGCCTGAGTTCAGTTCCTAGCATCTACATCAAACAGCTGACAAACCGTCTCTGACTTCAGCTCCAGGGGATCTGATGTCTCTGGCCTCTGCGGGCACCTGCACTCATGAGTGCACGAGACACATGAACATACAAACACACATACACACCTACACATAATGAAAACATTGTAAATCTTAAAATGTACATTTGTATTTTAGAGTCTCAGGCAATAAAGCGAATCGAGCCAAACTTCAGTGAGGAAAGGGAGTAGCACAAGGCTCCCAGCAATCCCATTCTGGTCTAAGGCATGAAGTATAGGAGACCTGCAGCCTTCTGAAGCTCCCCTGGGCTCAGTCTCTTGCCTTCTTTCCTGGTTGCCCCAGGAGCTTCCTTATCCCTCTTTGGGTAGATGATGCCATGAGGAATTATCCTGTATCCTGAAATGGTTGTGAAGCAGGGCCTCCTATCTCCCAGGCCACGGATGACATATGCTCATCTTGTCATATGCTCATCTTGTCCTTGGATGATGAAGTTCATGTCCTCTTGGGCCTCATTACTCCCATCATTAACCAGAACATCCAAAAGCCTGGTTGTATGACTAGAAGAGAATTATTAGTTCTCTCAGAGCCTCAGTTCTTCATTCATGAGAGGGATTTGGTACCCACTGGACCGGGTGATTGCATCCTCTGGGGGAAGCTTGTAACATGACCTTCCTCAGACCCACATTCTTTTAGTGGATGTAGTTTTTGATATAGCATAGCAGGACCGGCAAGGGCAGGGGCTAGAATGACAAGGTCCTGGACTGAGTCTTGCCAGCCACCACACAATGGATCCGTTCTTTCTGCCTCCCTTGGCTCATCTGTTGTCAGGGAGTAACTTTCCTCCTCAAACAGTTCTCTGAAGTTGCAAGGAGACAAGCCTGTCAGTCACTGACTTACATTTTTATTTCCGTGATAAAACACCATGACCAGAGCAACTTATAGAAGGAAGGGTTTCTGTTGGGATTACATTTCCAGAGGGCTAAGAGTCCATCATGGTGCGGCAGGATGGCAGCAAGCAGCAGCGGGCATGCTGGCTGCAGCAGCAGCTGAGTTCACACCTCAGACCTCACACAGGAAGCAGAGAGAGCAGAACTTGAAATGACATAAGTCTTTTGAAACCTCAAAGCCCACCTCCAGTGACATACTTCCTCCAGAAATTCTGCATTTTTTAATCCTCACCAAACAGCCACCAACTGGGGACCAAAAGCACCGCAGCCAGTGACAATGGCCATCATTCACAGAACAAGCTTGTGTTCAAGCTTGCCATTGTCATCACTCATAAGGATTTACAGCTGATGTCCTCACAACAAATGTTCCCAATCTGTGCATGGATTGTTACAATGTCAGTGATGTGCAGGGTGAGGACCTCCAGGAACCTTCCTGACCTGGTTTCTAGGGGACTAGCACCTGCCCAGTGTCTCTGTGACTGAGGCTGATTAGGGCATAGGCCCACCACATGGTAGGCTGGGTGTTTCTGACGTAGATGGCCCTGAGGGAGGGAGAGGAGCAGGAAAGGATGGGAGATTGGCTCATGTTCCTGCTGGAATTAGTTTTCTGCTCCTGTTGCAGATTTACAATAAACTTAGAAAGGCCCTGATCAACAAATGGTCACTGCTAGATTTCTGAAGCAGCATAATGTTAGATTTCTGAGATAAACAGACATGAAGCTAAAAGAGACTAGAAACTGACTTCAACAGACTGGACTGTATTTTTTTTCATTGTATTATTCATTTTATTATTTTTCTTTTAAAAAAGTTTATTACAATGTACTACAGGCTCCAGGATAACACTTCATTTTAGCTGTAGATGGCAAAGATGTTACGGCAGGGAATCCAGATGTTTATATAGGAATGGAAGAGGGTCACTATCATCTCAGGTATAAGGAACAGGTGACTTGCCAGATTTCTTAATTCCACCTGTGGCCAGGGGGGTCCCTTCCCCGTGGCCTTGGCTTTTAGCTTCTTGAGTTTCTTCTGTATTTCTTTTTGTTTCTGCTTGAAGCCTTATCTTCCCTATCCATTTTCTTGGCCTGCTTCTTGGGCTGTTTCAGGGGCTTCTTTTTGCCACCCTTCCCAGCCTGACATGGCGCCTCCAGACACCCTTCTCCAGACCCTGATTCTAAGGCCTGGACTGTATTTTTCCAACAGCAAGGAGCAGACTGCAGAAAAAGGGTGTCTGCTGAAGGGGAAGGGGTACTTAGGGTTTCTATAGGAGGCTTGGAGAAAGGGAAACTAAATGCAGCTGCTGGAGATGCAGTTTATCCTTCATGGAGTCGTTTGTCCGGACAAGGCATTTTTTTTTCCTTTAGAAACTGCTTTGCCCTGGCTACCAGGATGTGGGTGGTAGTGTCTGATGGAGTGACAGTAGCAGTGAGGGGGGAGGGGCTGGAGTTTCAACATAGGGTCTTGGTCAGGGTCTGGCAGAGTTTGGTCAAGGCTTACTTTAACAGTCAGAGGTCTTATAGGTTTGCAGGCTGCTCCTTCAGGAGGAGCTAGGGCATTGGTTCTCAACCTGTGTGTCATGACCCCTGTGAAGTTGCATATCAGTTATCCTGCATATCAGATATTTACATTACAATTCACAACAGTAGCAAAATTACAGTTATGAAGTAGCGAGAAAAATGATTTCATGGCTGGGGACTCACCACGACACGAGGAGTCGTATTAAATGGTTGACAGTCCTACTCTAGGGGGAACATTCATCTTCTTGCCTCCTCAAGTTGTAGCTGCATCCTGCAGCCCTTGGCTCAGGTTCTCATCCTCAGTATTTGGAGCCAGTCATGGCCAGTCAAGTGGAGAGCAGAACTTGTGGAGGACAGCATGGCACAGTCAAATGACAGGGAGCTATTCTGGTGGTAATAACACTGTGAGTGTTTCCCCTGCCCTGCCTCTGCCCCAGGTGCGGCTGAGCACTTCTCATGAGATGTGTTTTCCTTACATCAAGCACAGGAATGGAGACGCTACATTGACTACGAGCTAACAGATGAAGAGACCAAGGCTCTGGGGCTCTGAGTTCTCCTCAGCCCTGAGCACAGTCCGCTGTGGCCTTTCCTGGTCATCCATTTCCTCCTCTTCCTTGTTTAGCATCTGCACCTCATAATGGTCCCTGTTCTCTCTTTTCTCAGTTTTCAGCCCAGCTGACATCTGCCTCCATTCTACAGGGTGGCTGTGGTCCAGGATGAGGACCTTCCTGTTAATAAAAGTGGCCTTCTTCCCTTCCCTTCCCTTCCCTTCCCTTCCCTTCCCTTCCCTTCCCTTCCCTTCCCTTCCCTTCCCTTCCCTTCCCTTCCCTTCTTTTCCTTTCCCCAAGGAAGCCTGTGGCCCATGGTGGTTGTGGTCCCACAGTGGGACTGTAGTGCCATCGGACATGGTTTAGCCATGAACAACCTACGTTATAGTAATGTCCACTTTTGCTAGAAGGGTGCACTCTATCTCCCAAACAGGGAGGGCTTCAGAGGACACAGAGGAGTGTCAGTCTTTTTCTTTTTACATTTTTTATTTGAAAAAAAAATGGGTTTTTGTTTGTTTTTTGAGACAGGGTTCCAGGGTTCTAGCTGTCCTGGAACTCACTTTGTAGATCAGGCTGGTCTCAAACTCACTGAGTGAAAAAAATTACTATTATTTTGAAAAAATTATTTAAAGTTCAACATTTTATTATTTTATTGTGTGTGTGTGTGTGCATGCATGTATGCAGGTGTACATTTATACACATGATTTATGGAGCTCAGACGATACACACAAGATCAGACCATGTGTGATTGCTAGCCACTCTAACTCGGGTCTCATGGTTGCACAGCAAGCGTTCTTAACCACAGAACCAGCTCTTCAGACCCCAGCAAGTACATTTTAAACAGCCATTTCTTTATTCTGTGTTATGAGGGTTTGTGTACCACATGCATGTCTGGTGCCCGCAGAGGTCAAAAGGGAGCATGAGATCCCTTGGAACTGCAGTCATAGCTGCATGTGAGCCACCATCTGGATGCTAAGAATGGAACCCAGGGCCTCTACAAGAGCAACACATCTCCCCAGCTCACCCACAACAATTTTTTTCACGTAAATCATGACTCTCTCATTCATGCTAATCACCAGCTTAAAGCGGGTGCTATCATACAGCCCAAAGTAGAGAAGACAGCCCAAAGCAAGAGAACACCAAAGTGGAGACTGGAAAAAGAACCAGACAAGGCTAGTACCTGGGGGTTACCCTTTCTGCTGCCCTATCTGTTAGCTCTTTAGAATGCCAGTCTAACCTCAGGCTCTGGCAACAGCGCAACTTACTTTCAGAGCAAGTAGCTTGACTGGAATCAAAAATAAATTGGGAATGGAGCACCATGGCTGAGTTTAGAGCCTGGAAATCTATAGGAAGTGACTGACATTTAAAAAGATTAAAAAACCTCAGTTTGATAAGTGGGGCAAACTAGATGGATGGTGGAACCAGCAAGAATGACCCCATTACCATAAACTGGCTTCATGTAACAGAGCTAATGAGCACCCCAGACTCTTGTCTAGAAAAAGGTCAGAGCTCAACTGTCTGCTTTGGCCTTTCTAATTACCTTGCAAGCTAAGGACCGGAACAAAAACACATTTTCGAAACTCAGAGCCCTGAAAGCTCTGCTCCAGCATTGCTTTCTCACCTACAGCAGCCATATTGGCACTAGGACCTAGCTTCCAACAAAACTCCTGGACTTGTGTGCTTGGTTCAAGGACCACCAGTAGATCATGAATTGAGATCATGGACACCCTAGCTAGGTGTCTCTGTTGCCTTTTCCCCCACATCTCTGATCCCCGCGTACACTGTTCATGTTTCCACACTGCAGGAACCCCTTTTCCACAGCTCAAAAAATGAAGAACCAAGCCGGGTGGTGGTGGCACACTCCTTTAATCCCAGCACTCGGGAGGCAGAGGCAGGCGGATCTTTGTGAGTTCGAGGCCAGCCTGGTCTACAAGAGCTAGTTCCAGGACAAAGTCACAGAGAAACCCTGTCTCGAACCCCCCCCCCCAAAAAAAAAAGAAGAAGAAGAACCATTGTACATGTCCATCACAGAGACTTGAGCCCCAGTGGGCACAGGCAACATATCTGAATAAGGATTACACTCAGCCCTATTGAGCCTTCTCTATAAGGGGTTCCTGGCTCAACCATGGCTTAAGCTTAAGATTAATAGCCAGAAGAGGCCACATGTATGAAAATTCATTGAGAGAAACACATTTTGACACTAGAGCTGTGATTTCCAGCTGTTGGCAGTTTGTCCCTACAAGACATTTGGCAATCACTGGAGACATGTTTGGGTGTCAGAACTAGGGTGGGTCAGGGATGTGATCAAATATTATATAATGCATACAAAAGACTGCCAAAATCATTTCCAAACAGGGGTGGGGTGAGAGCAGAGGTAGCAGCAGGATGAGAGTAATTAAATTAACTCAAATTAAAATTTTAATTAATTTTAGAAAGGAACTTTGCTGGAAAGCTACAAAAACACAGGACTAGATGGCTAACTGGAGGAAGATCCTGCTGCTGGCAGAGTGATATGGAGGGACTGCAAACGTAAGATCTGAAGTGTACAGTGTCCTAGGCAACGGCTACTCTCCCAGCCCATTGACCTCTGCATCATTTCAGGCATAGCAGAACAGGCAGGAGTGCCTTAGCAGAACTGCCTCCAGCGCTGCTCATCTTATTCACATGCACTGTCTGAGGAGTAAAGTTTAAAAACTTGAACTTTGCATGGCGGTACACAATCCCAGAACCTGGCAACCTCTTGTCATGGACTGGGGAGGGGCTCATGGAGCCCCTACTCCTCCATGAGGATGTATATGCAGTCCATGGTTAGTGGGGAGGGAGAAGCATTTCCTTTAGTGGTGTAGCCACTTAGTAAGGTGCCCATACTCCTGTAAACAAACCCTTGCCCGTGCTCCTGTAAGCAGCCTCGGTGAAATTCACAAGAGCAAGTTATGAGAGTGGAAGTGGGACTAGTTAGGAAGAGGAAAGAGGCCAGTGGGCATGGGACAATATATATGAGAATATATATGAGATACGTCAGCATGTACATGTAGGAAAATGCCGCAACAAAACCCATTATCACAGATAATTAATATATGGTCATAAAACAGTAAGGAAGTTTCAAAATGTGAGCTGGTGGCACGTGACTGCAGTACCAGTAGGAGAGGGGGGTCAGAAGGGTCAGAAGCTCCAGGTCATATTGGTTACTTAGTGAATTCAAGGCCAACCTGGGATACTTGAGATTGTCTCATAAACAAACTATAGATTGTACCCAGACTTTTACTCAGGAGCAGGGAACTTGTTCTGAGTTCTCAGAGAACTTTAGCTCAGGCCTATGGTGTCCAGAGCTTCTGTTAAACTCCTCTGGCCAACCAGTAACTACTTGGTTAGTCTTGCTTTAGGGGGAGCAGAGGCCAGAAGAAGAGGGAGAGTAGTCCCCATGCCTTTGGAGGTGGTTAGATAGGGAGAAGCAGGGCCCTTGGGCCACTGGCTGTAGGAGGGGTGGGTGTGGGGTAATGTCTCTTCTGGGATGGACATGGACATTGCTCTAAGACAGCAGAATCACTCCTATGGGAGCTATGATTACTCCATGGCCTGTCTTTGTTTCCCTTGGATCTCACATCTTTCTGAGCTGCACCTGCTGTGGTAACTCCACCCACAGACCCAGCCTTCCCAGAGCAATGCAAATCAGGTGGATAAAACTCATTGACTCCTCAACCAGGGTTAGGACAGTTTGTCTTTTCTTCTTTGCCTGGGGATTATTTACCCCAGGCAATGCAGTTTGTACCAAAATGGTGTGTGCATATGTGTGTGTATATGTATGCTTATATGTGTCACATTGCATGTGTGGAGGCCAGAAGACAATTTGTGGAGGCCAGATGACACCCTGTGGGAGTCGGTTCTCTCCTTGTAGGTCCTGGGCAATGAATTCTGGTAGGTTTTGGCAGTCAGCGTTTTTTACCTGATGAGCCATCTCACTGGCCCTCCTTTCTTGTAACAATACTCTCGGTTCACTCAACTAGGTGGATCTAGAAAACAGGGCTGTTCTTTTTTATTGTTTTTATTGAACTCTACATTTTTCTCTGCTCCCTTCGCTGCCTCCCCTCCTTTCAACCCTCCCCCAATGTCCCTGTGCTCCCAATTTACTCAGGAGATCTTGTCTTTTTCTACTTCCCATGTAGATTAGATCCATGCATGTCTCTCTTAGTGTCTGCATTGTTGTCTAGGTTCTCTGGAATTGTGGTTTGTAGGCTGACTTTCTTTGCTTTATGTTTAAAAACCACCTATGAGTAAGTAAATGTGACAACTGTCTTTCTGTGTCTGGGTTACCTCCCTCAAAATAATGTTTTCTAGCTCCATCCATTTGCCTGCAAAATTCAAGATGTCGTTATTTTTTTCTGCTGTGTAGTACTCCATTGTGTAAATGTAGCGCACTTTCCTAAATGTAGGGGCATTTAGGTTGTATGGCTACGGCGTACAATGCTGTTATGAACATAGTTGAGCACATGTAACAGGGCTGTTCTTAAGATCCTTACCTGAGCATTGAAAGTCAATGTCTTGCTGGGTGTTGGTGGTGCACTCCTTTAATCCCAGCACTCGGGAGGCAGAGGCAGGCGGATTTTTGTGAGTTCGAGACCAGCCTGGTGTACAAGAGCTAGTTCCAGCGCAGGCTCCAAAGCCACAGAGAAACTCTGTCTCGAAAAGCCAAAAAAAAAAAAAAAGTCAATGTCTCAAACTCCTAACAGGGCCAGTGAGAGGTAAGCACAAGGTTGTGCGCCTCAGATTTTGAAGGCTCTTCTTGTCTGATATCAAGACATCTAGTTGGTTGGGGGCTCTGGCCTGATATCTGTCACTCTAAATTCCCAGGCTTGGTCCTCCTTGGAGTTGCAGAGCCCAGAGCAGGCCAGCTTCAGTCTTAAACATGCACTACTGGTAGGGATTGTAGACTTCTGGGTTCCTGAGTAGAGGCCAGGATATTTCTTGGAGCCTGCTGTGTGTGGATAAGTGTGGGCAGCCTTAGCCTGGCTCCACTGCTTCCTGAAGGGTTCAGGTTCGAGTTGGTGCTTGTGTGTGTGTGTGTGTGTGTGTGTTTTGTATACTTCCTCTTTTTCTTTATCCTTCTGTTCTTCTTCCTGCCTACTAGGAGTTTGTTTCTGTTACTAAAGGGAGAGTTCATATTCTGAGTTCTTTTTCATTTAAAACTTATTATTGTTGTTACTAGTATTTACTTTTTGATCCAGGTGTGGTAGCCCACGCCTGTAATTCCACCCACGACTTGGAAGGTGGAAACAGGAGGATCACCCACAGCTACATAGCAAGTTGGAGGCAAGCCTGGGCTACATGAGATTCAGTTTTATCTCCCATTCCAAAAAGGGAGTAAAAGAGAAATATGTGTTATTTTTCTCCATACTGGCTCTGTGAGCAAGCAGTTCCAAGAGTGCATGCCTGGACCCTGAATGTACTGAGTACTAGCAAAGCCTGATATTTGTAAAAATAATACATATTTTAATAAAGTTTATAATTTTAATAAATTTACAATTTAATATTAATTAATAAATTTAATATCTAGTAAATTTGTAATTTTAGTAAATCTAAAATTTAATATTACTTAATAAATTTAGTATCTAATAAAATTATAATTCAAATACATTGATAATAAATGCTATTAATAAAGATAATGAAATAATACAGTCTTTTACCTTTTGAGACTGTTTCACTTGGCACGAATTCACTGAGTTTCTTTTTCCACTGAGTTTCATACAAGATGCTGAGCCTATCAATATTTCATTTTTTTTATTATCTTGAGCCCCAGCCTGGTGTTGCATGGACACGCAGGCCAGGAGGGTTCTTCAGAAATGGAGGTATCAAGATTTCTGCATGATCTGGGTATGACAGCTCTCTGGAGGCTGAGGCAGGAGGACTGCCACAAGCTCAGGGCCAACTTAGCCTAGAGACTGAGATCCCACTTGCAAAATCAAAACCAACAAATCTCCATGTGGCTCAAGGGATGTCTGGCTATTGGTAAGCAGGATCTCACCCACCAGCTGCCCCCCCCCAGGCCTAAAATGCAGTTGCAGGCCCAGGTCCTGTCATCCTCACCTGCACACTGGATATAACAACACTCTCAGTCTGCAGGGTGTGTTCATGTGGAGGAGACAGCTGAAGCCATGGGAGAACAGATTTGGCCCAAGATCAGAACAACCAGGTGGGAGCTGATGGGGGAAGGGCTGACTTAGATCGCCAGAGGCACAGTTAGAGGTACCCTGGCTGCCCAGGGTAGCCAGGTAGAGTTAGTGCTTAAGCTGCGATAGGAACCATGGGCCTGTCATCTCTATGGTATTCTGATGAAACCAGCTGCTAGGGTCACAAGACTTTGCCTCTTGGTCCTCGGGTCTAATCACGGGAACTCTGAGGTTATGTCAGGGAGTTTAATGTCACATTCTTTACTTTGACCCGCAGACCATCAAGAGTCACGAGTTGTCACTACAAGAGTGACTAGGCTTACATTTGTGTAATGTATCCAAGTAGTGGCTAGTGTGGTCTCAAATGTTTCTCATGACTTGGCTTAATTTATGGTCACATTGTCTATCTTTCTACATGATGGATAGACAGTGATTTACTTTTCTACTGTCTTAATTTAGCGAAAGTGAACATTATTTTCTGTGTGTGATAATGGGGATTGGCCCCAGTTCCTTAAGCGTGCTAGGCAAAGCACTCTAACAATGCATTACATCCTAACTTGCCCATGCAAGAGATACAGGAATCTTCATGCACTAAAACTGCTTGTAATAGAAAAAAGATTGAAAACTGCCTGATCCTATATCAACAGAAAATGCATAAGTTGATTGTGCTATCTCAATACCCAGGGCTATGACATACCCAGAAAAAAATCTAGATGCGAAAGAGGCAGTGCAGCAAGATTCTTTACAAATATCTTGGAGAAAAATGAATGTTTCAGAAGCAAATCAAACTAATGTCTAGGCATAAAAATACCTGCATCAAAAACAGTGTTAGAGAAAACAAGGATTCTTATGTGCTTGACTGGGGAAAATTAAGAAACATATATATTGGGGATGACTGGAAGGAATGAGAGGGGAGAAGTTTGAGATGAATATGGTCAAGATACATTCCTTACCTGTATGGAATTGATAAGGCATAAACAAGAAGTTTTTTTAAACAAAAAGAGAAAGTGAGTGAACGAATATATAGAAACCTATTGAATTCACTTGGAATTTTATGTAGTTTACCACATACATGGATTCATGTAACTGACAGGACAACATTTCAGAAATGATACCTCAGCCTAAAATCTCTATTGTGTTCCCTCTTTGTCACCACACCCTCTTCTGGGCCCGAAGTCTCTGCAGTCCTTTGTCATGCTGCTTTTGTCTTTTCAAGAAAAGCTTACAAATGAGATAATCTCTTACCTTTGGAGACTGTTTCACTTAGCACGATTTCACTGCGTTTCTTTTTCCATTGAGTTTCATCCAAGTTATTGAGCAAATCAATGTTTTATTCTTTTTATTATACTGCACACATGTGGTACAGTTTGTTTATCCAGTTATCCAAATGCACTGAAGAGCATTTGGGTTGTTTTCAGCTTGGAGTTGTTATTAACAGAGCTGCCATAAGCCTGTGTGCATGACGTTCAGTGAACATAAGTTCTCATTTCTCTAGCAAAAATACTCTAGCTATTCAATCATGCTGATGCTACTTGTAAATACTTTCCTGTAGGCAGAACAGTCTGTCCTGCCAGCCAACTCCAAAATAACCACATAGAGACTTATTATTAGTTATACATGCCCAGCCAATAGCTTAGGCTTGTTACTATCTCTTTCAATTTAAATTAACCACATTTCTTCTTTACACTCTACCACTTGGCAGTACTTTTTTTTCAGTATGACATGTTCATTTTGTTTCTTCCTACTTCTCCTGATGACTCTACCCTTCTTCCCAGAGTTTTCTCTGTCTGCCTCTCCTGCCTATACCTCCTCCTTCCTAGCTATTGGCCATTTAGGTCTTTATGAAACCAATGAGAGCAACACAGCTTCACAGTGTACAAAAAGATTGTTCCATAACACTTTCCTTTTCCTACCAAATTGCCCCCAGAAACGCAGCAAGATTATTTCTCCCAGAAATATGTCTAGCCCTGTGTCAACACCACATTGTCTTATTTACTGTGTGCTATGATTTGGATCTTAAAAATATTCTTTAAAGATTTATTTTTAAAATATGGGTGTGCATTTGCACCTGAGTGAACGAATGCTACCTGTATGCAGGTGTCCTAGGAGGCCAAATGAGGGTGCTGGATCTCTTGGAAGTGTAGTTACAGATGTTTGTGAGTCACCTGATATAGGTGCAGCATTTGCTCTTAGCTATTAAGCCATCTCTCCAGCCCACAGTTTGGATTTAAAATGTCCCCCAAACCATTGAAAGCTTGGCATACAGCTCGCATATGCATATGCGTGTGTGTACAAGTTCAAGAGCTCTAGGCCGGAGGCGTACATAGGCTATCTTCATCACTTTTGGCCTTACTCTTTAAGACAGAATTTCTCACTGAATCACAAGCTAGCTGTCTTCACTGGGCTGGCTGGCCAGGAAACTTCTGGGATTTGTCTCTGTCCCTCCAATGCTCAGTTTACAGACTCAGATAGCAATGTCTGACTTTTTACATGGGTGCTGGGGATTTGAACTCAGTGCCTCATGCTTTCACAGCAAGTTCTCCTACCCATTGAGCCATTTCCCATGTACCATACTCTTTTTTAAAAAAAAATTTTTGGTGGTGGATGCAAGTGTGTGTGTGTGTGTGTGTGTGTGTGTGTGTGTGTTGGGGGAGGGTATAAAGGTCAGCGGTCAACCTCAGCTGTTTTAGCTCAGCAACTGGATACCTTGTTTTCTGAGACAGTATCTCCCTCACTGGCACCTGAGGTTCAGCAATTAGACTATGCTGGATGACTAGTGAGCCCCAACAACCCTCCTGGTGACACCTTCTCAGCAGTGAGATTACAAGTACGTGCCAACAGGTATTGCTTTTTATGTGGGATCTGGGGGATCAATCTTAACCTCAAGATTGTGTGGCAAACTGTTTACCAACTCAGCTATCTCCCCAGATCTCTATTTTAAAATATTTACTAAATTTATTGAAATGAAGGAAATTTAAATGATGCAGAAATGAAAAGTATTAAAAGTAGGGTGTGGTGGTGTTTGGGAGGCTGAGGCAGGGGAATCATGGGCTGAAGACTAGTCTGGGCTACATAGATATTTTGAGATAACCCTGGGCTAAGATGACCCTCCCTCAAGAAAAATCACCTCCATATAAATTATCCAACTCTATGGAAAAATTCAGTTAAAGACATATTTACTTCTTTCTATTTTATACAGACAATCTACACATACATCATGTCAATTCTTGCAAAAAAAAAAAAAAAGCAAAAACAAAAAAGCAACCCACCCCGAGATGGTAAAACTTGTCTCAAGTTGAAAAATTACTGTGGACTATGTTTCAGTAATAGTGTTCAACCCCTCCTAGTTGTCTTTTGAGACAGGGTTTTTCTTTTATGCCCAGGCTGGCTTCCAAGTTAATGGGCTCATGTGATCCTCATGCCTTAGTGTTTTAAATAGTTGAAATTACAAAAGCCCACTACCACACTCAGAAAGCTCCTAGTTTAATTTCACAGTTTTATCACACTCAAAGACTTAGAGGGCCCCAGACCTTACTTAGCACAACTGACTCCATGATGGAAGTACCGTTCAGGCTGTAAAACTCAGCACATAGACAGAACCACCTGCCAAAATGAAAACAAAGGCCTAACCCATCAAAGTCCATAGTTCTGGGAATACTCTAAATGTACTAACTTTGCCTTTGGCTTCTGTAGTCCTGCTTCTGGCTAACTTTTCTTGCTCACTGAAGTATGTCAACCCAGGACATGGCTTTTATGCTTTAAAGCTCACCCAGAGAAAGGCTCAAGGTTACACTGGGATCCTGAGCATCCAGTGTAGTTGCTGGCCAGCTAATAAAGACTTTCTATTGGCTTAAGCCCATTTTCCAGCAGTCTTCTCTGGTGGATACCCCACAACACAAAGCATGTTTGGTTTCAGTTTGGTGAGAGTGTCTCACTATGTAGCTTGGCTGGCCTGAAACTCATAGAGATCTGCTTGTCTCTCTCTTCCAAATGCCAGGATTAAAGGTGTGTGTTACCAGCTGGCTGTGGTGGCGCACACCTTTAATCCTAGTACTCGGGAGGCAGATGCAGGTGGATCTCTGGGAGTTCGAGGCCAGCCTGGTCTTACAGAACAAGCTCCAGAACAGCCAGGACTAAACAGAGAAACCCTGTCTTGGGAAAAGAAGGTGTGTATCACCATGCTGAGCTGTTCTTTTTAAAACAATGATATTGGCATCATGAAATAATGGATTGCTAATAATGAAGACATTTTGCATAAATGGTGTCTTAATGAGCTTTAAAAAAATTAGTGGTGGGGCTGGAGACATGGCTCAGCAGTTAAGAGCACTGACTCTCTTTCAGAGGTCCTGAGTTCAATTCCCAGCAACCACATAGTGGCTCACAACCACCTATAATGAGATCTGGTGCCATCTTTTGGCCTACAGGCAGGATACTGCATAAGTAAATAAATAAATCTTTATAAAAGAGCATTTGAGACGTGCAGGCAGGAGGATCAGGAGTTTGAGACCAGCCTGGGCTACATAGGAAAATATTGTCTCAAAACAAAAACAAAAATAAGCAAATAACAATTACATAAGATTTTTTTTAGCTGATCTACAGAGCAAGTTCTAGGATAGTCAGGACTACATAGAGAGACCCCATCTCAAAAAAACAAAAGAGTAAGAATAAGAAGGGGGAGTCCTGGGACACTGGCAGACCATGATTGAGCCAACGACCTGACCCAGAGTCTGCCACCTCCACTTGAACCGGAGTGGAACTGAATCAGTTACCTAAGACACAGAGAGAAAAAGGTCCACCAGGAGCAGAAGCCAAGAAGCAAATTTAGTCCCAGGACACAAACAGATCAGGACTGACCCAGCGACCAGATCCAAAGCCAACGATCTCTACCAGAACAGGAACAAGGGAGTAACCGCTAAGTGAGTGAGCCACAGCCAGAGACTGCTAAGAGTCCAGACATGAATCTGGGGCCTTCAAGGGAGTAGACCTAAAGCCTACCTAAGCCCAGTGGGTCTGGGCAAGAGTCTAGGACCTCCCAGGAACTATGCCGGAGCCAGGACCTCTGCCAGCCTGGGCATGAGTGAACCTGGGTTCTCCGAGGGAACAGGTAGGAACCAGAGATAGCCGTGGAACCAGGCACGAGTCTGGGACTTCAGAGAGAGTAGACCTGAGCCGAGTCCTCTATGGGTTCAGGCATTGGTTTGGGACATCAAAGAGAATAAGCAGGAATCTGGAACCTCTGCGGGTCCCAGCAGAGACCTCTGAGGAAGTAAGCAGGTGCTCTGCGGGTTCGGGGGCACCGGAGCCTAGAACCTCCCAAATAGTAGACTGGAGCCAGAAACCTTTCCAGGTCCAACTCCAACCCAGGGACTTCTGCAGGAGGGAATCCAGACTAGGATTTACAGATACAGGTCAAAGGCGGTAACATAAGCCAAAATTGCCCTGAGGCAAGGAACTCCACCTTGGGCAACAAATTCCACAGGAGTGGAATTGAATGAGACTCCTAGGACAGCTAGAGCCAGAGGAAACAAGCTCTACTGGGAGCAGAAGCCAGGAGCAAATCCAGCCCTGGGAGCCAACCCAGTCTTGGGATACTGGCAGACCAGGATTGAGCCAATGACCTGACCCAGAGCCTGCGACCCCCACCGGAAACGGAGTGGGACTGAATCAGTTACCTAAGATACAGAGAGAAAAAGCTCCACCAGGAGCAGAAGCCAAGAAGCAAACCTAGTCCCGGGACATGAGTGGGTCAGGATTGAACCAACGACCAGATCCAGAGCCAACGATTGCCAACAGAACAGGTCTAACTCCAAACCAGAGACTTCTGCAAAAGGAGATCCAGACCAAGATTTACAGAAACATATCAAAGCCAGCAGCCTAGGCCAAAGGAGACCGGAGACAGCAAACTCCAAGGGAGGAGACCAAAGCACAGGAGCACTGAGCTACCTCCAGGAACAGGAATAACCAACGGGGTAACTAGAACTATGACACTGACTGTACCATGAGGAAAACCATCTTAGCTTTGGATTCACTGGCACCTAGAAGATTATTCAACAGAATCTCAGACAGCCCCAACCATACCTATTAGAGGAAAAGACAAGTAGAAAAGGTAAGATCACATGCTACACCACAAAGAGCAACACAATACCAGTAAAACCTAAAGACCATACAAAAGTAAGACCTGAACAACCAAATATGGATGAACCAGAAGAAAATGAT